>CM032664.1:64645240-64719389 GCA_019095985.1 Streblospio benedicti | reverse complement strand
TGTAAGAGTTCATAAACATACTAAAATCTTTACGAATTATAGTCAGGAAATTTTCCGTCAATTCTCATTCCCAAAATTCTATTCACCTGTATTTGGTGTTTTCATTTTTCTACAGTCAATTCTACAGTTTTTTACAGTGAATTCTACAAGCTCACCTTGGATCCAGTGACAGATTCGGAAAAATACGTAGTCTACCTTTGAAATTCGCCTTCTTCGGTTACACTTGTCAAAATTCACAAAATTCTCTTTGTATCATTAGTTTCAAAGAATTTCCCAATGAATAATATTGATTCTTTGATTTGGATAATTTGCAAAATTCAAAATCGAATGTAACACCAGTTCGATTTATTTTTAATTTTATTTTGCTATATCACCCACTGGCAGTATAAACGCATGTAAATGGAAAGATTGTGACCCTTCATGTTGCATAATGCCATATGTGTTATAGTGCATCAAATAAACCTGAAACAGTAATTTTAAATGACACACAACCAAAAGAAACAGTTGTATGATGTCAGCCCGAGGCCTAAAAATAATCAAAATTTTCATGAGAATTGTATATTCACCATCGCTGAAATGTGCAAACAAATAACACACCCATACTGGTGTCTACATCCAAATTCGAGATATTTTTATATTCACTGGTGGGTTTCAATTTTAAAGATAATTTTGGCAAATCCTTCAAATCAGCACATTTTAATGTATTTACAAACTATTTTGTTTTGTTTTAACATCATGTTGATGAGGACAATCAAGACAGTGTTTACATTCAGATTTTTGTTTTGTTTTATCAAATACCTCATTTTTATAAGACTTATAGCGTTTTTCCATATGATTGATACATTTTCCTAACTTTTCAAATGTCTTACAAACATTTTTTAAATCGAAATAATTCACTGATGCTTCACTTTCGCACTCTACATGATCTATAATACGTGTCATTTCCATACTGGGTTTTTCACAATGAGATCTCTCCTCATGTATCATATGATTTAGGCTTCAATAATAATTTTTAGTGGTTAATAATGTATAAAGCATAAAGTCTATAATTGTGTAAGGAGATAATGTGTTTGACTTAGATAAAAAAAAAATGCAGCGCTTTAAAAGCCGTCATGCGATTCATGATAGTTGGTTGCAGGTATTGGGAGATTCAAAAACCTTTACATACAGTTGTGAGGAAGCTTTTATGCAATTTGTAGTAACATATTACTGGGCCTTTATTTTTTGATGTTATGGTTTACAGACACACAGGATGCTCAACTGTCGTCGTCGGAGGAAATAAAAAATTTGAAAAATAACAACATTTTCACAACACACCCGAATAATACCGGCGGCACTGCAGCGGCAGCCACGTATTTGCCTAACTCAACGGCGAGTAATTTGAAATTGTTCGTGCTTCTTTAAATATCCACCACATGGACATATACATGCAATATAATGGATAACAGTTCATTTTATTGCAACAAATACCGGGACACTGTTAAAAAAATTATTTGTTTGGTATGATGTTTATCGGAAGTTCATTTGATTCAATGAGTATTTAAGGGAACAGGCCATTTGATTCACGTCTCGTATTATCGCCCGTTTTTTTCAGTGGCGGAATTAAAAAAATACCATTTTTACAATTTTATTTTTATTCCTAAATCTTGTTTTTTTGAGCGGCGGGTCTGTAAACCGAAAAATCAAAAAATAAAGGCCCAGGTTGTAAAATATGGTTTTAGTATGAACAATGGATCTTGAATATGCAAAGCAAAAACGAGTGAAACAACATATTCCAAATACATGTAACATGTGAAAAGCCAGTATGTTGAAAGTAAAAAAGTACCCCATTTTTTTTACTTATCTTTTATTATAAACCAATATTTATACTGTACAGCGAGGACTGAACACCTGATTTAAAAAAAGGACAAAACGCAACTCCACATTGGTGTTGGATACAAATTCTATGAGAGATCGAACAAAACACATTATACTCATACTACAATGATGTGACATTTCTCTTTTTTTAATATATCTTTTCTACGTAATTAGAGCTACAATACCAAACCTATGCTTCAAACGAAAAGCAAGGTTGAAGATGTTACTACACTTTTTTTTGCAAAGACTATGAAAATAGTAAGATCAATGGTTTTCACATATATGCTGCATTAGATGCTGCATTCACAACACAAATCATTAACATGGTGCAAAGAAATATCACAAATAATATAGGACACCAAGTCCAGGGCCTGCTACAGCAACGAGACTAACAAAGTGCATTGTTAAAATAGACTCCTCACAAATATGATTCTTTAAATTTCAACAAACCATGCAAAAAATATAACATCTTTCATACAACTTACCCTAACAATCTACTTCTGACCTGAGCACTACATTTAACGGATGAGTTTATCAGAGACATGTTTTGTTTCCTGGTAGAATTAACAGTGTTTAAAAATATAACAATTGAAATTTAAAAAAAAAGAATACATGTACAATATATGCCATCTAAAAAATCTAAAAGCAGTCTCATTGCACAGACATGCATTCAACCTTTCACAATTTGTTTAATATGCGCAACAATAAATTAGAGCATGCACAAATTTTAAGTAACATACACCGATCACTTTCAAACTAAAAAAAAAATCACATTTTTTGCAACTTATTAAGAGTCCCCGCAATTACTAATCGCAATTTGCCTGCCAGACAGTTATTTTAATATTTAAAGTATTAAAAGTGGAATTTTTACCAAGAAAACCAAAGATTAACATGCTTCATCAATTGCAAATTTAGACGGCTATTTTCACTATCTCTATAATAAATTGTTTCACATACGGTTTGTTTACAACTTTGGCATGAAGAGTAAATACATTTCCTACACCTAAATAGAGGGTAAACGGTACTTCCTACTATATAGACAAAAACAGTCCTATTTAACATCACAAAGAAAATGTATAAACGAGGTAGGAATTTGTTAAGGACAAACTGTTGCTAAATTACCATTATTATCAACATTCTACAAGTTTTATGTAAGTAAAACAAAAACAAAAATAATTATAAGCATGCTGCTTTTTTCAGAGAGCCTCTCATATTGCTGCGATCATGTGAATTATGCGACAATAGCATTCATAAAAAACTCAAAGCACAGATTTTTGTTTTGGCAGACTGTTGTAATACTTCATTTATATTACAATATTTAATCAATACAAGTGCACTAGAGCCTTATGTAACTTAGTTATTAGTCACTCTGAAGTAGTCTGATGCCCAGAACACTGCAAAGTACTTTGTGTACAACTTGTACAAGCGACAGTTCTCTCTCTCACTTACACGCTGCTGCCTAAGCAATAAAACAGTAAGAGCCACTGTAATTGGGAGCTCATGGCATTTAGAGCAGTAACACAATGATAAGTAGGTTATTTTTTATTTAAATTTCTTTCCGAGTCAGTGTCTCTAGAATATCATAGGTGCAAACTGCATTATCAGCTAAATCAATACATTAAACCAAATGAAAATTTATGATTTTAATTATTATTGGAAATTTATTGCTTGAAAAAAAAAAAGAGTTAAAATATGCCAAAAGGTAACTTCTCTAAATGCGCAAGGTGCAAGCAATTATACAGTGTGTTACTGAACACCTCAATATAGATGGTGTGACCTGGATGCCCTTTCCCTGATAGGCTGCCACCAATACCTTCGCAACTGCTGCATTATTAATGATCCCTTAGCAAGCAAAACTAGCATAATCACCCATTAGTTAAAACTGCAAATTGAATAAATTGACTTCCTATTTCTTCTAACTTGATACTTAGTAATAGGTCATTTGGTGCTTGCTGCAGTGGTAAAATCTCGATCACAAAGCAACCTTACCCATGTGCGATTGCCCATGTATATAATCCATCTACCAATAAGGTAATTTGAACAATGTAAATACGTATGTACATGGAACCTTTCCAATGACAGAAATTTGTTTTAAGTGATAAAATATAAAAATTAACGTTTGATGCTGCAGTCTCTTAACAACTTAACTACACAAAAGTAGCCTTCTTGACACGATTACCAAACTGGACTACATTCTACTATAGCAGGGCATTGGAAAGACCATCCGTACATTAGCTAGAACGTCTCTTTTTAAACACAAGAAAAAGAATTACAAACTGTTTTCACTGTAAAAGTTCTTACAATAATAACACTTGTGACTGTAAAAAAAACAAACTAGTTACTTGCCAACTAATAGTTCTAAATTCATTAAAAAACACAATGGCAGTGACGTTCGGTAAAAGTGTGTGCTGTATCCAGGACCTAATCAAAAATACGATGCAGTCTTTAAATTCAACAAGCAAATAATTTATAATCCTCTAATCTGTCGTTTACTTTGTGGCTGGAAAACTTTTACCGTGTCGGGCCAGGGGATTAAACATTTGCGCCTCGCCGCCAAAACTCGGCCGCGGCATAATCTCTGCGAGCGACGGTCGCATTCCGTCTCCCGGCGGCTGTCGCGTGAATTGGTGTCCGAATCCCATGAGCCCAAAGCCGGCCGAGCTTGCGAAGCCGGCGGGTGGCGTCCTGGCGGCGGGTTCGGCGGGGTTTGACGGCGGGCGGGAGTCTCCGGCCGAGTGTGGCCGCGGGACCCCGTTAGTGCAGCACGGCCCCGCTGGGGGGGACGTGCCGCCCCCAGGACCGGGGCTCTCGCCGTTCACAGCTGGCGCCGGCGGAGCATTGTGACCCACGCTCCTCTCCCAGTTTTTGCCTTTCGGTCTGAACTTAGCGTGACTGTAGCTGGCCTGGTTTTCTTCCGGCGGCGGACTGTCTTTTGTCGGCGTCGTTGTCGTCTGATCGGTGACTTTGCTCCGGCCGAAGAATTTCTTTTTGAAGTGCCTGTCGTAGTATCTGTCGTTGCTCTGCTCGGCGGCTGGCACCGGGGAGCGTGATCGTGCCCCCGGTTTCCCGCCACCGGAGCTGCGCCGCCTCCCAGAGTTCCTGCAGTGGGAATCGTGCGCCCCGTTGACCTGACTCGAGATGGCGCCGTTCTCTACGACGACCGCCGGCGGAGTGCTGTGCGGCTCCGACTCGCTGTCTTTGCCGAGACCTGAGTCTCGCGATTCGCTGCGCCGCGTTGTCGTGGTTATGCCGGCGCCGCCCTTGTGGTGGTTCGACGTCATTAGCGGATCCGTCTCGGAGCTCTTTCTTCTAATCTCTTTGTTTTTGTCCAGTTCGGTGGACGCGAATCCCAGCAATGCGTCAAAGCCGGCACTAATCTGGGTGTTCCATTTCTTGCTGGTCGGAGACTCTTTCAAACGGCTGTCATCTGAAGGCAAAAAAAAAATCATATACGTCTTTGAAATCAGAATAAAGGTCAACAGTTTTGTAGCTTGCGTAATCCAAAACAAAATAAAGTACATTAAAAGAAAAAGAATTAGTCAAGAATACACTAGGAAAATATTCAAATATACTCATTCTAGAAATAAAATTCTAAAATTGACTTGTAAAATTGTATTAAACTTTTATAACATTCGTATTGCAGCTTATTTTAGGGAAAGTACTTCATGTTAAAGTAAGAGCGATATACAATTGCAAGGCTAATGGAAAAATAAGATTCACAGCAAAGAACAATACATGTACAAGTAATGAGGTTGATAAAAGCAACTGACAGGTGATGTGTAAGGGGACTGTAATTATATTCTTTGTTTGACAATTTTTTTTTCTGAATTTTTTTCCATACGGTCAGAAAAAAAAGGGGTCATGGTCTCATAACGGTTAGTCCGCATACAAAATAAAAAAAAATATGGCAGTTTTTTGTTGATACCGTAGTAAGACAAAAAAAAATTAACTATCACATTCGGTTTTTAAGGCAAGAATACCATGTTGACGAGCTATGTTATGATTTTTGCACCTTGTGGAATCAGGTTCACCGGCCGATATCGTGATGAAAATACGTGATTTGTTGCTTCATCGGCGTGAATTTAATAAAAAAAACATGTATGTCAGTTTTATTTTTGTATCGGGGGTTATGCTGATTCATCGGCGCATCTGTCAAACAAAGAATATCATTACAGTCACCTATGGAATCTGTCCAACACCTAGGTCACCCATGCAACAGTCAAAATAAATCTGTAGGCAAAAAATGCACACAGTGACTGGAATAACGTCCCAGTTAGAGCAGCACCAGCAGCAGCAGTAGCAGTATATTAATGAAATAAATGTGTTACCAGTTGGATGGGAGCAGCGAGAGGCCCACAAACATCTGGCCCCAGAGCTAAATACAACACTCGGGCTGCGATCTGACACAGAAATTAATCACAACTAGTTTCTTGAAGTGCAAACTTTTAATACGAGCAGGACATTTGGTCAATGCATAGACAGTGTAAATTTCATCATCCAACACGTGCAAACTCATAATTGGTAAAAAAAAATATTTTACAGGGTGGTGTTGATGAAATGATTATGCAGTTAAATAGTAAAAATAACATCTGTTGCCACCGGCCAACTTTCACTCTGTTATGGTTAATCATTTGCTTGCCAATAAACATTCACCACACTCATGCAATATACAACAAACAGGCAAATCAAAGTCAATATGGGAGCAGCGATTCAGTGCCAAAAGCAAAAAGTAGTCAAATATACTATGTCACATTAGTCTACTGCCTAAGAGGCTCTCTTAAATTTCGACAGGAATGGTAGTCAAAAGCGATGAACTTAGTACATTTACACCACGGCACAGTAGTAGGTGTGGTCTACGTGCTGACTACCTTGGTTGCTGCCTGGCTGCGTCTGACCGCGGGCAAAGTTGACCAGTGGCTGTGCGGCGGCCGTTGCCATGGACACCATGGCCGCCGCGGCGTGGTCCCTGTGGGCCGGGGGCAGCATGTCACCCCCAGCCTGCTGCTGCTGCTGCTGCTGCTCAAACTTACTCATTCCATTGAGGCCGTGAGGATGAAAGCTGGCAGCGTAGGGTGTGGCCGCTGCCGCCACCGCCGCCATTTGCATCAGGTTCTGCATGTGCACGATCTTGCTGAGTGCCTCGCTGTCCACGGCACCCACCTCGAGGTGTTTGACCGACTCGGCCGACGCCGTACTGCTCGAGCTGCTGGGGCGGCTGATGGGCGAGTAGCGGTCAGCAGCGGCGGTCAGCGGGATGGACACCGGCAGACTCGGCGGCGCCGGCGGCCTCCTGCGGTCACCGTGAGTCATCGGGCGAAACACAGACGCCGCATCGACACTATGGTCACTATTCACTTCTAGTCTATCCTGAGTGTGGTGCTGCTGCTGCTGCTGCTGCTGCTGCTGCTTTGCTGCTGCTGCTGCCATTGCTGCCTTGGCAGCGGGAAGATTATTATGAATACTCGTTGCCATGGAAGACGCTGGTATCACTCCGTTTCGGCCCGCCATTTAACGGGGCGAATTTATCCGTGCAACTTCCTTGCTATTGGGCGAGATCTCAACTTTTTTACCCTCCCGATGATTCATCCGTCCGTTTCCTTGCGAGGACGGCGGACTGGCGTCTTTCTTGGTTGGCGTCGAGTACAGTGCGTCGGTGATGATCGTCTGTATACGCGACGATAGCGTCTCGCTCTCCTTTCGACACGACGTCCTGCTGTGGCGAGGCGGCCGGCTGTTGGGCTGCGACTGAGGCTGGCTCGCCTCGCGCAGCATGGCCGCTCGACGCTGGCTCAGCGACAACCCCACCTCCCGCGTCAGCTCGTCCTGGCTCATCTTGTCCGGCTCGATCCTCTGCAAGATAAGGCACTGTCAGAAAACCACAGAACAAAGTAACGGGTCTAACGTACTTTACACATTGGTGGCTGGAACGGAGCATGCAGCAAATGCCAAAGTAAGCTACAAAACGACGTAGTGGCCAACACAGTTGTATTTATCTAGGGACTTCTTCTAATGCTAAACCTACAATTTCTGACTCTCATCTAATACTGAAACCACTGCATAATTGTGCACATTCACTTTTTTCAGGTGTTGAGAAAGTGAGTCTTCTTGCTTATTTATTATTCCGCGCAATTATGTAGGCACATTCATTAAAGATAATGCTCAGCCAAAATAATATTTGGTCTGAAAAGCCCAGATCAATGAACAATGCCTATTCCATTGCAAATGTAAGAATAATAACAGTTAGATTCTCCACATTTAATATTTATCACATCTTTAGAAATACCACGCTGTGTTGCAAACTAAAACACAAGGTCACGTGATGTCGCATTATCGAATGATTTTTGCCAAACATATCGTGGATTTCCTACCGCAGACATGACATTTAACATGGGAGAGATAGGCGGCCTTTTACGTGCACCGAGCGAGTTACATCTGACGAAAATCATTCGGTTTACATTTGTTGAATTCACATGTTTTGATGGGTTTATGCCTCCTCTCATTGCGTGGTAATTAAATTGCTATAAATACTTTAACATGCCATTTAAATGAATGAAACTTTCAGAATCGTTCATCAAGTCTGTCGGCCGCATAAGTGATGGCACAAACTGGGCTTCGCTGATCGAGACTAAATTTAGCTGTTACGACAAGCCATTTACATTCAAGTACATTTTGCGAGGCCGGTAAAAGCCTTGTTTACACGATGGGTAGTTTAATCGAGTTCATTTAATAATGGCTGCGCCCATGTGCGAAAAAAAAGGTAGGTATGTTAAGAAAGAAGGTACAAGTTTTTAACATATTTGGTTATTTTCACTGAATTTCCAAATATACATGATTCCGTCTGAAGGTTCGGAATCACGGTCAAATTTCGGGATAATTCCAAAATTTCGGAATAGTTGGCAGGTCTGCATTTCTAGCACTAAACATCTATTTAATAAAACATAATAAAAAACAACTAATACACAGAGGAAATAAATCTAACATAATGTTTCCAGATCTGAAATAATACAAGATGCCTAACTTCCTAAGCAACGTAAAATTGAAATTCTCATTGACAAGACAGATTTTGATATTCTTATTCTAAGATAAGAATTAAAAATTCCTACTTGAAATAACTTCATCAAAAATTTCTAATTAGTATTTGCCAACTACATTCGATAAGATCAATTAATTTAACAAATACAATATTAAATTTCTACAGCTACCAAAATTTGATCTGAAATTGTACTACTTATTTAATATCGATACACAGTTCTTTATACCCGCTTTATTATCCAATCCAGAGTCACAATAAAACGCTCAAGTTTCTGAAGAGGACATTTTATTGTCGAAAAGTGATTGCGAAAAGTTAAACTGAATAATTTTAGAAATTTTAAAATAAAATATTTTGGACTCTGGATTGGATAATAAAGCGGGTATAAAGAACTGTGTAGTGATATTAAATAAGTATGAGAGGACCTGCTGCAGCTAAAATATTAAACCTTGCAAACATGAAATTGTACTAATATTAATTTTTCTCACCTTGTTATTTATCACCCCAGTTTTCATCGCTTCATGGAAGATTTGTTGCTGATGGTTCATTAGCTGAAATAAGGAAATTACATCTATCACTAAGTGTGCACGAATACCGTATACAACCATCCAAGTGCCCACCCTCCTGTAACAGCCTCCCCCTCTCATTTTCCTAAATGTCCTTAAGAATTATGTAGTAACTGCACTCTTGTGTAACAGCCCACCACCCAGTTGGAGAAAATATCAATTTAAATGCCCGGGGCGCTTGGATGGTCGTATATGGTACAAGTATTGTAAAATTGCAAATCCAATACAGATTCAATGACGAGCCATTTGAATACCTATTAAAAATCATGTTATTTTATTCATTTAACTTTTACTCTGTTTACTATTGAACACAAATAATATCAAATACACACTCAGGGTCAATCACAGACATATCACTCCTAAAACTGATTACATCTGCTCAAATGAGAAAATTATTAAAATATTGGTGGCACCAGCTTATGCTGCTCGGCGTCCAGTGAGTGGACATGACCGGTCAGTGCGGTGGCATGCTGCTGCAGGTCTTTGTGTTTCACAACGATCTCTTTGGCTTTAGTGAGGAACTCCGCTGGGGTTTTACTGACAATATCCAGCTGAAAAAATGGTTACGGTTTTACTATATTTGGTGCGCTGCACTTCGATGCTTAAAGAGGCCATGAAATGAAATTTGTAATTTTGCTCAATTCAATATATATTTAGTAACCAATACCATGTAACACATCTGCACATTCCATGGCACTGTCACACTGCCCACAACTGATAAACACACCATTTTCAGTAGGCCTATCTCACAGAGGTTTTTCAGCCATCCGCCATCATGTAATGAGCATCTTCGTCACTCTAGGAAGTTTGCGTCAGTAGCTAGGTGTGTCTAGCTTATCAAACATAGTTGCTGTATTTTTTGTGTGATCACTGGTTTCATATATTTGTTCTTAAAATGTCTAATTATTGTGTTGTATTTGGTTGTATGAACACTCCATCAAATATTGTTAGTCTACATCAAATTCCTATAGGGATACACATTGTTTTTATAACTATGGAAAGACTTTGTCTCAAAGAAGATCAAAGTGGTTACCCACTTCTACATCAACCATTTGCAGTGTAGAAAGGATTCATTTGAAAATGCAATGATGGTAGATATGGGATTAAGTAAGAAATGTAAGTTAAAAAGTAATACAATCCCAACTATACATATTCCAGGATATTAAAAAGATTAAGATTCCAGTGTCAATCATAAGCAATACACTCTTTCTTATAACAAAGTTAGACTAAATTAACTTGCTTTCGTGTAGATTATTATGTATGAAGATGCTTTTTATGTTGTTGGTTTTGACAACAATGAGACAATTACTTTATTTCAAAATGTAGTTAACACATGAATATAGTGGTGCAAGTGCTAACCCTTACATGTTTGAACCAGTAAATGACACAGAGGAAAATCATATGAGGATGACATGTGAAGTAGAAGCAGAGAATGAAGACCATCCCAGGTTGTTAAAAAATGACTAATAAAAAGCAAGATAGAATAATTACTAATTATTCCATATCTGTAAATAAGAAAGAGAAGGAATGCTCAATAATACTTAACAGCTGACCAGATCAGTATGTTTATTATCAAATGACAAGACATACTTCTTTCCATGGTTACATAAGTAGTTTTTAGTGAATTATTGACTGGATGACTCTATATGTATTCATCATATGCTTTTTATGTTCCTAATATAATATAAAGTATAATTGTCCTTTAATACACACCTATCACATGATATCCAGTCAATAATTCACTAAAAACATGTAAGGGTTAGCACTTGTACCATTTTATTCATGTGTTACTACATTTGCCTTAACTAAAAATCTTCTGAATCAATGTCTGATTCCACCCTTAGAATAGAGGATGAATCTGCTTTGGAATGCATAATGTAAAACATAAAAAGAGCAAAATTTTACAATGGTCACATAAATGTGACATCCAGACACATACAAAATCAACTGTCAAACAGATAAGAGAAGATGGCAGCAAATCCAGTTGATCCCTAGTCTGACGTCAGCTCACTACCAGGCGGCGCTCCTAAGATTTCTAGCAGACAGCTTTGTGAGATAGAAAAAATGCACACTGCAGCTTATCAATGGTAGCTGGCCACAAAATACATGCAGGCATGCATTTAGAGTGTACTCATACATAACTTGTTGCAATAAAAAAAATCATTTCATGGCCTCTTTAACTGAAATAAACTCATAATAGTCAGAAATACAACGGACAAAAGTCCTCCATTTTTACACAGTCGATGAATACTACACAAGAGGACCACGAGGGTCCTTTATCGCTCACCTGTGCTATACTATTTCATCTACTTGTATGTCATATGATTTAATATTAATTAAAAGTTCATAAAAAGTAGCATAACAGCACAAGTGACATCTACAGTTCATACAAAATTTCGTTTGTTACAAATCATCCATGAAAGTGCTAACCTCTTCTAGTCGTGTATCTAACAAGGCTTTGCCATCGCTTTGCAGATTCTTCACCTGTTTTTCTAAACTTGCCTCATTCGCCCGTAGTTTATTATTCTTCTCCTGAGAAGAAATTAGAAAGAGTTCGTACATATTAACACCAGATTGCAGACGTCAAATTGTAATGGATGACACACTTAATAAGTCGCTAGATTTTTGTTTTTAAATCTAACACTAAATGATAAAGGAGGAAAAATAACAAAGAATTTTTGTTTCCATCATACAAATTAATTCATGACAAATGAATTTGTAAAGAGATCCATTGGATTTCTTTTTTCTATCAACAAGTAACACTAATTTTGTGATAAATCCTTAAAAAACTTACTATATTGTCTTAATATTTTCAGACATTTTCAATGTCCATCGTCTGAGACTTTTCTGTCACCAGGTGGCAGCACGTGACAGAAGTTGAATGAGGAGGAAGCAAGTGTCTTACGGCCAAAACTAGTGAGTATTCTAACTTCTGCTAAACCCCCCAAATCCAATGTCAGCGATGAGCAGACTAAGGCCCTGAAAAGTTTAGCTAAAGATGATACTATTATGATTCTGCCAGCCGACAAAGGTAGAGCTACAGTCATTTTGGACAAGGAGACTTACAAGGAGAAAGTTATGGTTATGTTATCTGATGAAAAGACTTACACAAGATTAGATTAAGACCCAGCAGCCAATACAAACGAAAACTGGTAGACATCCTCGCGAGACTCAAATCTGGAAACAAAATCACCGATGCTCAAAAAATATACTTATATCCAACATCTGAGACCATACCCAGACTATATTGCACTCCAAAAATACACAAGAAAGATGTTCCTTTAAGACCAATAGTAGATTATAGAGGATCAATCATGTATAATTTATCCAGAAGCCTTGCTGACATTTTGGCCCCTTTGGTAGGAAAAACAGAACATCATGTGGAACATTCAAAAGATTTGGTGAAGAGTCTCCAATTTTTGACGGTAAATGGAGATGAAACTTTAGTGTCGTTTGATGTAGTCTCACCTTTCACTAACACTCCCATTGAAAGGGCCCTTGAAATCATCACAGATCGTCTCCTTAATGATAACAAGTTGAGACAAAGAACGTTGCTCACAGCATTGGACATCATGGAATTGCTAAGCCTGGTGTTGACTACAACTTACTTCAGATTTGATGACCAACTATATCAACAGAAGTTTGGTACAGCGATGGGCAGCTCAGTGTCTCCAATAGTGGCAAACTTATTTATGGAAAACCTCGAACAAACAGCTATAGCCACAGCGGATGAGGACATCAAACCAATGTGGTGGAAGAGGTATGTGGATGACGTGGTAACGAAGATTAAGTGCGGCACTGTGGAACGTCTCAATGATCATCTCAACCAAGTAGATACGACTCGCAGCATAGTGTTTACTCATGAAACTATGGTAGAGAACAAGATTCCTTTTCTTGACACCCTGATTGAAATTAAAGACAATGGCTCTCTAAAAACCACGGTGTACAGGAAAAGCACACACACAAATCAATATTTGAATTTTGAGTCTCACCATCCAACTGTACATAAGCTAGGAGTAGTGAGAACACTTTTGGACAGAATGGACACAGTCGTAACAGAAGAGTTAGATAAAGAGACTGAAGAACGCACAATCGTGGATGCACTGACCACTTGCAATTACCCTAAGTGGGCAATTCAAGAAGTGAAGAGAAAGAAGAAAGATACCAACAATAAGAAGTCTCGGAAGACAGCAGAAAAAGACTCTAAGGGAGCCAGAGGTATGGTCGTTCTCCCTTACGTTAAAGGCTTGTCAGAAAGAATGGCTAAGGTTTTAAAAGATCACAAGATCTGTTCAGCCTTCAAAAAACCTTATAACACAAATCCGCTAAAAGATTTTAGTTCATCCCAAGGACAAAATCATACAAGAAGAAGTATGTGGGAGTGTATATACATGGTTCCCACAGTGAAAGGATGACAAAATTCACTGACTTTCAGTTTGACATTTTCACTGACCAAATACTTGTTTTAAGAAAAAACATACATAATGTTATTATGATTTATCCAGTTAGATTTAATCTAATTTATATACTTATATATGCACTTTTAGATATGTGTGTGTGATCCAAGAACAAAAGCATGCTAAAACTGAACTTTTAATTTTTATTTTCATTCAAAAGAATCAATGTATATGATAGTACATTAGTAATATGAATACCCATTTTCACTGTTTTGATCATGAACAGCTGAGTATGGCTTTTCACTTGACAAGTTATTGATCACGCTCCGGAGGCTTCCTCTGAGAGAGGGAAATATAAATACCAGCTCATTCAAACGCCTCCCCCCCTTATCCACCCACCCCTATTTTTGAAGATTTCAACTCAAACGCCCACCCCATCTTTTTTCATAATATTTTACAAACATTAACCCATTCAAATGCATATTAAGACAACACGTATAAACATAGCGAACAGTGCCATTGATGACAAATTTACGCCCAAAAATAACTTCCTGGGGCCTCCAAATGCTTATGTTTATACATACATTGTACACGTGTATTCTGAATGTTGATAGAGCTTCTTATTTTACCAACCCAGTAATAGGAATATGGATATATTTGTTCAGAATATCTTCCAAATATGATGCTGTTGCCGATCGATTAAAAATGACAGGTTCTCGAGATACACTTTAGAAAGACGAATTATAAAACAATCCTTGTGATTTGAAAATATCCTTTAGTCCATGCCAATAATCGGTTTATAATTGATCCGACACTGAATTATTGATGGTTATATTATTGTAACAATGAAAATCCATTCGCTTCATAAATATTTTCCCTGAAGAAATTTAAACACAATTGCCATTTGTAATGCAAATGAGCCTTTATCAAAATACCGTAAAATTAGTCAACACTGATTAAAAAAGACGTGATGCTATCAAAGAGTAGCAGCTCTTTTAACGGGCATCTAGTGACCATATCAAAAAAGTTTGGACATAGAAAACATCAAAAATTGTCGCGCAAGGATAGAGTGAAAACAAAAAAATATATATAATTAATTTTTGAACAAGATAAACATTTGTCAGTTTACATACCAATATTATCATGAATATTTAAATGGGTATTTCCTAATGACGTCAATAAAAATTAATTAAATCTATATATTTACTGAATTAAAATAAAATAAGTGTATATATAAATCAAGACGGTATGAAACTTATGGTATTAATTAGCTAAATTAGAGTATTTTGAGCGACTGAATCGGCCATAAATGTGCCTTGCTTTAACAAGATATATATATTACCAAATGATGCATGAATATTATGAAAAACCCCTGAAATTACATTCCATAAAATTTTTGAAACAAAATGTCAAAGTATGGTGATAAACTTGACATAGTCTAATTTTCAGGAGCATGACCCCTCTCCAAACATATGATTTTGTAGGCTTTTAAGCTATATGTGATAGAAATAAATGGAATATATAAAATGGGTTGACAGGACATCCCGATACTTAATGGGTTAAATTACTCAGGGAAATTTTGACATTTAACCATTCATTTTCCGGTTTAAGCTTAATTTTCCAGGGACAACAGCGATGACATTTAAAAAGTGGAATCGGAATTAAAATGAGAATAAAAAAGTAATGTACAATTTTTACCATAAATAAGTGGGTTATTTTGATTTTCTTGGCCTAACATTCGTAATAGATTACCTTTATGATTATGTTTTAATAGATTATTCACTTATATTTTGTTCAAGTGATTGTAAACATTGCTATCTGTACGGCCGGGAAGTCAATTAAAATTCATCCAAACAAAATCATACGGGAGCATATGGGGAACCATGGTATATTTGTTGGTTGTAAGAACTTTGTCCAAGTTTTTATATATTGGTGAATCAGGCAGGAAATTTGGCACACGGCTCAGGAGCATCAAAGAAATGTGGAGACACATGACCATAAAATAATGCGCACCAGAGCCACTCGCCTCAGCACCAAAAGAAATTCACCAATCAGCCATAACTGACCACATGAACAACCTCAACCATGTACCAGATTGGGATAGTGCTAAAGTTGTGTGCAAGGAGTCAAACCTACTGGACAGACAAATCCTAGAGTCCATAACAATCCGAAAGACTGAGGAGAACATGAACAGAGATGAAGGAGCATACCAGTTATCTCACGCCTGTGACAACCTTCTGAGACCTAGGGCAGCCTATGAAAAACCACATACACGCCCTCGACCACCCCCCAACAACCAACACTGACTGACTTCTACTTCTGTCACGTGCTGCCACCTGGTGACAGAAAAGTCTCAGACGATGGACATTGAAAATGTCCGAAAATATTAAGACAATATAGTAAGTTTTTTAAGGATTTATCACAAAATTAGTGTTACTTGTTGATGACAAATGAACGCCGAAATATATTAGGCTTAGCCTATAGAAAAAAAAACGACAAATGACATTGTGTACAAGAACCGACCTTTTCGATGTTGATCTCAATGTTGATCTGCCGCTGGTAATCCGCTGTTTGCATGTGCTGAATGAAAATCGCCAGTTCCCGACACAAACTCTCTGCAAAAATCGTTTGAAAAACAATCAATTAATAAACAGTCAACTTCATATGTAGATACCAACATTATGTTGGTGACACAGACACTTACATTTTACATACACAAAGTGCTACGTTTCGGGGAAATGTTTCCCCTTCAACTGGCGAGTGCACAGATCTCTTGCGCACGTTCTTGGCGCTGCGTTGCATCGGATGGAATTCCCGACACAACAAAGTAGTTTGGTCAGTACTCCTAGTGGTCAGTATTTCTAGTAAAAGATAGTCAATAACTTGTCGGAGATAAAAAAAAAGACATTATTCTTCAAACACATGCTGAATCTTTAACGTCTCTTATCTTATGCTACTCACTTCCGTCAAAAAGTTTGGATATAGAATAATTGATTGATTGATATTGTTCAGGAACTAATGTTCCAAGGATAGCACATGAAAACGTACATATATATATATATATATAATTAATTAATTGAACAAGATCTAGTCCATTTTGGATTTGTTTATTTGGTACATCAATGTTTCTTGCTTATTGCACTCATCAGCCAAATGGTTATTATATAAGCTCTAACATAAATACATCTTATCTGATTGCATCTATATATTTACTATATATTTACTATATATTTACTATATATTTACTATATATATATATATATATATATATGTGTGTGTGTGTGTGTGTAATGCATATTTCAAATGTGGTCCTGTTTGTTTGGCAGGTTAGGTAACCAACTAAGCCAAGGGTGTGGAGGGATCACACTAGCTATTGTTCTCAAACTAGGTGAGTTCTCTTACGTGCAGAGGGATGACTGTCCTCTACACGGGGCACGCCTTTTAACGAGGCTTCCGAACCTCACATGAGAGAAGCATAAAATATCACCATTGTTTCAATGAAATAATTCGGATTAATAGCGAACAGTGGACAAAATTGACGTTATGGATCGTTCAATGGGGAGGGCGTTAGAAAACGGCCAAAAATGAGGCAACGTAATTTGTGACCGATCCCTTAAGGTGAATAGAGCGTGGACTGACCCATGTGTGCGGTGAGCTCTTTGGACACGGGGGCGTCGGCGGGGGGCGGGGGCTGGGGGGGGTGCGGGGCCGGCCGCTGGAAGCAGTAGTCGTGCAGCGAACTGTTCGGGTGCACGCTCATGCTCTTGTGGTTGAAATCTTCTGTTGTGTTGATTCCTGGTAAAGATACAAACATGATGCTTAGCACGTCATTTATGTTCACAACAACGATGCAGTATACATGGTTTACCGTAAATCTTCACATCTCGGTCAAATATTTAGTGTCCAAATATCCATTTCAAAGAGGGGAAGTAGACTTATAGGCGACAGATCACTTTTTGACAGCCACACACCCAGTGTTTGAAAATGATGACTGATAAAAACCAACCCGAATGGCACCCTATGGGCGTTGTATCACCAATACATTTCCATGGTACTTAGTAAAGTATCTACTATCAATTTTAATAAGTGTATCCATCTGTGCACTGAAGATCTTAAGAAATTCTGAAAATTTATTGCAAATTAAATTTACCACCACCATTTTAAATGGCAAAACAAAAAACTAGATTCTCATATTTTTGGAGAACGTTGTGACTCTGCATTTATTGCCTGTGCCACTCAGATTTCAAAGATTAGATCAGTTGGTATCGGGGTGATTTATTTGATTAATATCATAGCTGGAAAGACGTTCTTGGTGTCATTTAAAAGCTTACTTTATGTCCATTCCACTTGAAACGACAGCTTGCTTGTACAAAATAATGACAGGCTCTTAAAAATTGCCGAAAAACGTATTTGGACTTAGAGCGATAATCAAGTGGTTTGATCGCAAAATGAATATCATATTCCTATTCTAAACCTTTTCCTCGTTAAATATATGTATTAAACATAAAAATCCAATAAAAAATAATCAAGATATTATTTTCCAAATGTTACGATATTTAATTTTTGGCAGTTTGTAAATTCGAAACGCATGTGGTCTCTTTGTTTATGCGATCGAGGTCACGAAATATGTTCAGAAAGTCTTATATTTTTCTTAAAATACCCAATTTAGAGTCCAAAACAAGGGTCCTCGACTTATTCGTGAAGTAGACCTATAGGCGAAGATTTACGGGATATATTTAGGCGAAATTTGACAATCCATAGTCAAGTTTAGGTAATGTCATGTTACAAAGAAAATGGAAAATCTGAAGAATGGCATTAAGTGTAGGAATGTTACCTTCTTTGGACGTTGTCATCAGCGAGGTCTGCTGGTGGAAGATGTCCAGTGTGCTCATGGCCGAGACGCTCGTTTTACCCTTGCTCTTTTTGTTCCCACTTCGCTTACTTCGAGCTAAAAGAATACATAAAAATAAGCCGTATTCTACATGAACAAACTCAAATACTGAATAATTTGAGGCAAAATACTTCATTAGTAAACTGGTTATATGCAGCTTTAGACAGGGTCAGGATTCGCCACTCGTCCCCTCGTATTGACTAGTAAAAACTTGTCGAGGACGAAAAAATGATTTAGTAACTCGTCCTTCTGACGAGTAATGTAGCAATTCTGGTCAATTTGGCATACAAATATAGAGCTTTGCGCAAAGGAAGACAGTACATTTTTTGCAGTATGAGTAGATATTTGCGGGTTACTCGTTCTGCTGACGAGTAGCACTTTTCTACCTAATCCTGACCCTGTTTAGATAAATGAAATAATGAATTTTTCACAAAATAGCTTATTCTATGTTGTAATAGATGGAGACTTGTTCCAGCCACAATCTTACCATTTTCTTGAATCTGGTTTAAAAATGAAAACCAGTGAAAACCATACCCTTTCTCCTAGCACCATGATACATGCTGAAAGTGTTTCTTGTTTTTATCCTATCATTCCTAGGATAATGCATTTTACTTTCCGCTTGGCATAAGAATTTACACTAGATTTTAAATCTAATGATCATCTATAGTGTAAAGTTTTTTTATTTTTAAGCTGTACTACTCTTGATAAACGCAACGTACGCATGGTGAGTTTTCTTTTGGTTGGTCTCGTGCGTTTTTCCGGCTGGTCAGCGAGTGATGTTGTCTGTCTTTTGCGCTTTGTGGGCACGGTTTCCTCGTCTTCCTCATCCTCGTCTTCGAGGTGCACAACCTCTATAGGCTTGGTCCGCCGTCTGCTGCTTCGCACTTCCTTACGATCCTGGAAAAAGAACCCTGACTGGGAGTCAGTCTGAGTCCGAGGTACACAAAGGATTACGAGAAGAAAGTCAAGAGCATTTATTCAGCATTCGTACATTCTTTCGTTCCACAGGAATAACAGAAATATCATTAAAATGACTGCACGTAAAACATAGTGATATTCTGTGCTATGAATTCAATGTTATTAGATCATTACTGTTATCAATATCGGTTATGTTAATTAAACAAGATAAAACAAAGTCGTAGATTACATATACATTTACAAAAAAATATTCATGCACACGTCCCAAACATGCAGACGAACAACCAAAAGAAAAGAGAAAAGGAAAGAAATGATAGAAGTTTTAGAAGAAAAAGTTTCAAAGAGCCAACACTCAAATTCCCCAATCGAAAACAAAAATGCCCGCACCATTCGGCCCGTAATCCGTGAACCACGACGGTGGTAGCTATTTCCCCCAGCCACTACTCCCCTCAACCACGTTATTCTAACTGCGGCATGATCCAGTACTTCCCGCTACCACTGCCGCTCAAGTATGGACGACGGGCCTTACACTTATATACACTTGCCTTGAAAATTACACTTCAAAATCTTATTATTGCGCCGCTTAAACTGATTTGTATATTTTGTATGGTTCTATGTACGTGTCGGGACGAATAGAGGTTTTACTTATGTACGGATTTCGTTTGAATTTTACTGAAATAGCAGAAACATTGTGTAAGCAACTCTAAAGTCGCACTTTCCAACAAAGGTATTTCAAGTTCATTTTCTACAGATTTTCCATAATTTCAAAACTGCTGGACGTACATCATTTAGATTTGTTACTATGGTTACACTGAAAGTGGCCACCGACTGGCTCCAGTATCGGCAGAGTCTGAAGACGGCCAGAAACGCTTTTCACACAAGCCAACCACGCTGTAATCTTAGAGTACTTTTGATTTACTGATGATTGAGAACAATATTTCATGTTGTTCATTAGTTTATTCTCATTTTCATGCAAAGATTCTAGCAATCGTACTCACTTTAACAACAAAATATAGGTTTCACATTTATAACAGAGACGTGACTTCAACATACTTTTCTCATCATTTTCTGAAGCAACAAGCACTCCCTCACATAGAGGACTGCACTTTTGTCACAGTGATCAGGATTGACATACATCTCATGATGTAATTTGCCACTACTAAATGCATATATGGAGAGCCATAAGTTTCCGAGTCCAAAAGGTCCACATCCGAATCACTGCGCGGCTGTGATTAGAGAATCCATGCAAAGAGGGCCACCCACCTCTAGGTTCTCCTTGCCATTGGGACTGAGAACAGGCGGGGACTTTGTGGACACCCACTCAGACCACTGTCTGCGCGTGGTGGGGCCAATGACCCCGCCGCCGCCGCTGCCGTCGTCCCCGTCGGAGCCCGGGGTGCTCCCTCCGTCCTGGAAGGACAGGGCTTTGGCCGTGGCCGGCAGGAGGAGCGGCTTACGAGAGACAAGCCGTGGCGCGGAGGAGACGCCGCCGCCGCGAAGGCTGTCCTCGCTTGTGTGGCTGCCCTGCAAGTGGACGAGACCGTCGTCAGGCTCCACCGTGACGTCCACAGGCAGCCACGCCCACAGCAACGGGCAAAGTCACACTCTCAGAGTTGCCAACCTCAAATTTTGAAATTTCTGAATCCCGAGGCCAAAATTTCTGAATTTCGGTCAAAATTTCTGAATCTTACGTTTATTATGTATTTTTAACTTCTATTTAAATAAGACCACTTTATAACACTGTTCTGTATTTAGAAGGGTGAATGGACAGTAAAAATGCACATAAAAGTGCAATTAACTTGGTTTCAACATATTTGATTAAAAAAAATACAAGGGTATGGACGATGGTCGTCCTACTTTTCGCGTAAAAACTTTCAAAGTAAGGAAAACTCAATGACGATTTCAAACCATTTTATCTTAACTATGTTACATAGTACACAGTTTCGAAAGTAATGAAATGAATCTTGTTGGACATTTGAAAAAAAAGAGATACTATTTTAAGTCTTTCAAGTACCCAATTTTGCTGTAAATTATACACTGGATTGCAGAAGAATGCATCACATTTTCAAAGAAAAATTGGGATATACCCCCCAAACCCCCTGCCACAAGAGCACTCTCCCCCCCCCGATAATGTAGTCATGCATGTAGAGTTGAAAGAACAAACACAGAAATGTACATCAATAATCAAATGTCTTTTTATGCACCACTTAATTTTCACCATATCCATGTGTTCTTTTGATTGCTCATGCTCTACAATGACAATGTCGTATCCACCACTATGTTTGATACTAAAATCAAACGATATCGGGCGTGATGCACACTCTTTTCTGTTGCAGTGATATCATTGTATTTTCTTGAATACTTATCCCTGTGTTTTTGCATCATTACGTTACTGTAGAATGCACAAATTCATTAATTTTCAATATTTCTTCTCAGTTTTACTTTCATATACCGTTGACAGGTCGTGTTGGTGTGCATTACGACAATAGAAATCTGAATCCTCGAGGCTGTCTGCTGCATAAATGACAGCACGCACAAACTGGGCTTCACTGATCGAGACTATCGCTGTTACAGTAATTTAAATCGAGTGCATTTTTGTGCGCCGGTAAAAGCCGTGGACGTCGTTTATACGATGCATGGTTCAATCGAGTACATTCGATAATGGCAGCGCAAAAATATCAATATTTTAAGGGGAAAAGTACCATTTTTAAAATATTGGGTCATTTCCCCTGAATTTCGGAATTTCTCGATTCCGGTCGGAATGATCGGAATTGACTTCATATTTCGGAATGATTCCAAAATTTCGGAATACTTGGCAACTCTGCACTCTTTTTGCTTGGCAACAACACATTCATAGCACACATTGCGATAAAAAAGGCGAATCCTTCATTTAAGTTTGACTTTTATTTGATGCTGACTACTAACATTTTAAAATGCCAGTGTTTGAAACTCGCAGGAAAAAATTTCGGGGCCTTAACTTTAAATAGTTGGGGGCCCTGAACATAAGTTGAGTGCCCTGCTGTGATGTGTGTTTGAAATGTTAGCTTAAGAAAGAGGTTGCTTTTATAGACGCGTATTGGAACCATATACTAGTGCATGATAAAAGTATGGAATTCATTCTGACTAACCAATATTCACCAAAAATAGTTAAGGGACAGCAGGGCCCTCAAGTCTTAAAGTTAAGGGCCCTGGTCAAAAGTTGGGGGCTCAGGGCCCTCTGGCCCCCCTACTATTTCAAACACTGTAAAATACATTGTTCAAGATTCCATTTCACATTGCTTTAACTTGTTGGCAAGCAATACTTAAGCCAAATAATTAGATATCAAAATTCAACATTGTGATTTCAGAACAATATTTCAAGTTGCAAACATAACTTGTGGCAATGCTGCTGCATAATCCAGTGGCGGCTGCACCATGCTGATGGAAAATATACACAGACACTAACTCTAAGAGGAATCACAACTATCCGTTTTAATCATTGTACATGTATTTCCTATGTTTATCATCAAACTAGTGCTGTTAGCGATTTGTCTCTAGAATTTTAAGTTGCGTGTTAATTATCCTCCTGGTTTTGAGTTTGAGAAAAACAAAACACCCGTTGCCACCCGTTGCCATTTATAGCACAAGCACTACATCCTCATCTCAATGCTGCCTACAGCTTCAAATAGCCTGAACCACGACCCACAAGCGATAGCGACCTTGTGTTAAACTTTAGTCACTGAATAAACCTTTGACATGGACATGAATAGCAGCTCTTCTAATGATAAATTTTGTTATTTACTTTCTCATGAATAGGGGTCACTGAATCACGGTTTTCCGAGGACATGTATCTCTAAATGATTTGTATCATAACAAATGTTGCTTGAAACTTAGGCCGATTCTAATTAAACCTGTTTAACAGGTGTTTTTCATCAAATATTTAGTACGCACGGAAAGCAAGAAAAATAATATTTCCAAAGCATTAGTAATCAGCAGCAAAGAATTAAAAAGTATTGACTACAAGTTCTACATAGGTGTTAGGGAGACACAGAAAGCAGTCTAGAGCAGGCCACTGACCTGGGAGTCGTCGTTGTGTATGAGTCGGCCCCGGCGGTCGCGACGTCCACGCAGCGTCAGCGGCGGCTCCTCGTCTGCCTCGCCCTGAAGAACACACTGGCCATGTTACGAGGCTGCCACAAACCCGCCGCCAGCCATACTTACTTGCACAGGAGTAGAATCAGTAAGATTTTCTCGCCATTTAATTATATTAAGTCAATCGAGTTACTTGGCGCTCAGTGAAAAAAAATAAAAAATTAAAAGCTACATTAATAAGAAAATAAAAAAGTTGAGCGTTAATGTCTCAGTTTTTTTGTCCGATTACTATACTAGGGAAAGGCTAAATATAAGTTTTTGTTGGAGAAAATCTCACTTGGTGGTGAGGAAGTGAAAAGATAAGTGGAGCCTAACATTATCACTGAGGGGCAAAAGACCTACATACCTTATTTTTCAACCTTTGGAAATATTTCTCCAGCTGCAAGTATACACAAGGGGGCATCAAAAGACAAGCAAAAATAAGTCTGAAATTCTTACAAAACAGTCAAAACACAACTTTTATTCAAATTTTGAAGAGAAATCTATCGCTCACTGCGGTAACCAACTCTCATGTGTTGTTGCTTTACATTATGATGATAAAGGTGATGATGTGAGCTGGGATGAATTTACAGAAAACTTAAAAATTCCAGAAGTAATTAATCAATTTGAATTCTTTTTTCAAATTTAACTTTATTTATCATTAAATCAAGAAATGTTGCCGTATAATTTTCTGATAAAATTGAAGAAATTATTTGTAACTGTACAAAAACAATAATAATAATCTGCAATGACAAATGTTAAAACATAAAATTAGTTTTCACATATTACGTATTTCAATGTCGCGTCCACATAGATAACACATGCCATACAGGCGTTCTAGAGGATAGAAAATGGAGAAAAGTTTGAGATGACAAAAATATGATGATATGTAAAGCTGCCAACACATACTTTCTTCCAATCCAACTCATTCCAAAACTTTTGTTTGTACTTTTCAAATTAAGCCTGGAATTTCCCAACCACATAAACCTAGGTAAATCCTGTCATGCCTATGCTTTTATAAACAAGTAAAAAACGCTTATTTCCTCCCAACACAAAGGTCGTAGACAGCGTGACTACAACGTTTTGAAATTCTGGTTGTTATCCGATGAGAATGATGGTGACATGGGCAGCAGTCAGAATCGACAAGCTTCACCGATGTCAAATGGACGTATACTAAAAGTCGCCAAGTTTAACAATCTAACGCTAGGAGTCAATTGTTAACTTCACATGGGAATTATTGTTAAAATCATGCAAGACTACAGTTAATTACAAAGACACATGCATGGGTAAGATTCAAGATGGGTAACGAAAACATACCATATCACCGCGCATTAAAGCACATGTGCTTAACATCGAAGACGTGCATAACTTTCGAATTTAAGCACTTGTGCTTATAACAGAGAACAAAAATCAATTTCACTTCAAAAATTTTGACAGTCATGTCCGCCCTGAAAACCCACGAGTGATCAGAGACATGTGAAAACAAACAAACTCACCCTCGTAAGTCCCGTACTCACATGCTTGGACATACCACAAACATGCTTTGGCCATATTAGAAGCTCCGACACGTTTCACTATTTTCCATCAATAATTCAGAATGAACATCGATATAAACGTTCGACGGGAGTTTGAATCAATGTTTGAAGATATTTATTTGTGTTAATCTGCAGCTAGAATACACCCTAAGTGAGAATTGATAAATAATATATTTTTTCAAAACATATCTTACCGGCATCGTTCTTGTTGTACACAATACGCGATTCTGTAGGAGCTTTACACAATGCGACCTCATTATAACGCATGAGAAATCAATAACGGACTCGGACTACTGACTGTTAAATGCTTTCGGTATATCTCTTATTGCGTGAGTATGATTTATAATGGCGAACTTCCAGAGTTCAAATATTTATTAAATTAGGTTTGTACAATGTTACGAAGCTATGAAAATCTTAGTGACAGTGATGAATACGAAGACAGCATTTCTAGAAAAGATATGAAACTAAGAGTTACCATTGATGATAAAAGGAAAACATCGTACACACTGTCAAAAGTCAGTACACTAATCATCGCCCGCATAGGTAGACTACTACCGTACATGGTTAAGAAACTTGGTGGTTCTATAGTCAAAATCCAATGCTTATTCATCGCCAAAATAGGGGTGGGCGTAGTGTTCGAAGTTTAGCACATGTACGTTTAAAAGAGAACTTTTTACCTTGTCCAAAAAGCCCCAAAAGGCACTTTTTCGGCTATAAGCACATGTGCTTTAATGCGCGGGGATAAGGTACTTAAATTTAACATAAACTCTGAACAACAATTTTGTATGGTTGAACGCAAGTCAGATATATAACGTATATTTGAAGTGACAAACAACATACTGACACAGGAGGGCCACGTTACCATGGCGACTGATGCATCAGAGGTACTTGTTAGACTCCTCAGCCTCCAAAGGCATGCAAATTACACTGCCTTTTACCATACGTAGAATTAACACATGATTCAGTGCAAGATGCAAATCAAAGCAAAATTAGTAGCACTGTTGCCGGATAAGCTACTGCTGCTAGGCTGCCAATGGGAAGTGCAGAGCGCAGTATACTTACCAACGTGCGGTCAATTGTGTGCACCAAGTAGTGGAAGGGTTTGCCCGTCCAAGAGACGCCCCCTGAGAGTGGGGACAGTTCCTCGACAAACATGATAGCACCAATATCTGCAAGAGGAGTGCATCACTTAGTGCTGCTGCTGCTGCTGCTGCTGCCGTTGGGAGGAGGGGACAGTGGTGACCTGCATGACCCTAGCGATGACCCTCACAACAGCCACGATCGACAGCGGCATTCACAACCATCCACAGGAAGCAAGCTGCCTAAGGCCATGCAGACAACCAAATCACGGACACAGTCTTTCTAAAAATGCTTGCCCCACCCATACTTGGCGGATTTTTTTCTCATGGTGCGAAAACGCACACAAAGGAATCACTCATTCAATTGCTCATTTTAAACCAAATATGACCAGTGCACATATGATATCGGAACATACATGCAGACTACTTGAAAGCTTTTGGAAAGACTGTGCCACCAAATGATCCAGAAATAGGGAACCTGTGTGGTGTCTACTACCATGTGATGGTGATGATGAAGATGATGATGTGGCGGTCAGCTGTGTTTGTACTACTCACCAGAGTGCGATCTATGGAATGGAGGAAGTAAGTTACGGGCCGGCAGGTCCAGGACACATTGCCCCGCAGTGGCGACATCTCCGTCACATGAATGATAGCACCAATATCTGAAACAATGCACCAATGCCAGGTGGACCAATGAGAGGCGGTTAGTGACGTTTATTCCAGCTCACGCTGCCTACGCGGCGGTTTCCTGGCCAGCGGCCATCAGCATTTTGCAGCTTTGATTTTCAATCGGATATACAGCTGATATGTACACGATTACACCTTGCTTAGATATACAGCTGTTTACAACGTTTTAGTGCTTTATAACCGTGTCAAGAAGTTTGAAACAAAGAACTGCAGTTTTCAATTTACATATTCAGCACTTAGTTCTGGTCTAATTAGATGCATACAGCTATTTTCTCACAGAGAAATACTGAGCACCATTTCATAGACCTCAAGAGAAAAACTGGTCGAAACGTTTTTCCTTGATGTAAAAGGCTATATTCATTATGTTTTCTCAGCAATCATTGAATACTAACAATAATGATGCTAGATTCATCTGCTCCGCCTGATAAGAAGGTATTAGTAGACTTCTTACTTACTAATCCAAGGTACCGGGTAAACAACAACTTTTCTTATGGTAGCATAAAGATAAGCTTGTATATAGTTACACTAAACTAGAAATAATGTTGCAAACAATTCTCAAAGCTTGAAAATGTAACAGCAAAACTTGTGTAAGTTAACCAGGTGTCCACAAATAAGCTAAATATTGTGGCCCAGCAGAAAAGCGCTTCACAGAAATTGAACAAGACACTGTGAAAATTAAAATAACGAAACAGAAATGCAGAGCGCACACGGCAGTTTTTGCTCAGTGACAATAATGTGGCGCTATGATGGTTAGATGAGGTAAGAAATGAGAGACCAACTGTAAAAAAATATACAGGGCCACCATTCAATGCACAAGTCTTAATGATGGTCTATGAAATTCACTTATAACAAGTTATAAGCAGTATACTTAGAGGACTACCATTCATTATGGCACAAGAGGGAGTATGAAAAAACAACAACTTGCTATTCTTCTAGCTGGAGGGCAAAACAGGGAGAGGTGTTCTAAAAAAAATTGTCTATGTGTGTGAAAGGGTTGGGGTTGGGGTATGCTTAAAATCATACCATAACAGTTTCATTTACTTCACCCTCACATGGTAATAATAAATGATAGTCCCCTTATGCGCAACATACATTTTATACATTTTACAAGCAGTTATCTGTGAAGTTTGAACATGATACTGTGATTGGTCGAGTTACTGGTTCTCTTGAGCCAATGACCATTTCACTTGGTGATACTGGTAAATCACTGGAGATTTCAACAAATATCTTATTTTCAAAATCTAACAAAGCTGTGGCTTGAGCTTTATAACACAAATGCTACAATCTAAACATCTACTTCCTCATTCAATTAATATTCGGTCATAAAAATGTTGCAAGAAAATTATCAATAGTTTTTTTTACATATAGATGTTGACATTGTACATAATGATATACATTTGAATTGATTATCTCATCTTTGGTACACAATGTAATTTTGAACCTACCACTGAGGTTCCGGTCTGTTATCCTAAAGTTAAGTGGACAGAATGCTTTTGACGATACAATTTTAGCACCTTCTTTCATATTTGCAAATCGTAATTTCAGTTGATGGTCGACTTGTGGCCCGAAAGCAAAATTATTGACAAAGATGACACTGAAAACACAAAAAACATAAGAAATGTTGATAATTCCTCAGTAAAAACTTAGATACATCATCTAGCATATTCAAATTTCATAATACTAAATCAAATTGATTCACAGCCAATACATCGTCATATCAACGTGATTCAACGCCCATAGATTAGTGAAAGTTTGTCACAAAATCCAACCAATCACATCCTCCACTGACAAAATGTTCAGTGACATCTATTCGGCTTACGCTTTTGACGCAAGTCAAACCCTACAATATTTCTCCAGCTAAAAGCCACAACTGGACCAAATAAAAGTATTTCAGGGCTCAAAATTGAAGCAGATAATGCGTGTTGGGTGGGTAAATATTCGTTCTTACGAATAGAATTAAAATATTAACACTATGCTGCTTATTTACTTCTAGAAATACATTGAAATGTCAAGTAAAGTCGTTGTTGACACACTGGAATTTGAGACTAGAACCACAAGTCTTTAAATATGAATATGGCAGACAAACTGTAACTGTTTTCTGTAAACTCGGGCGCATATAGAGACATATATTCTGGGGTGTGTATACGCACCCCAGCATCCAAAGGGTTAATAAATGAACATGGGCTTGTAATGGCCGCATGAATGAGAGCGCCGTGAAACCGACGATGTAAACTAAGCATTGATTGCGCTAAGTAATGTTTTAGTACACATAATTTGTAAAATCATTACTCTAAGGTTTCAATTCGAAAATAACAATGGCCTACTTACGATGCATTGTTAATCTTCTCTTTCATGTCATCACACAGGAAGTCACCTTTTTCAAGCTTATAAGGACTGTGGATTTTGCCATAAAATTTCATCCATTTTTCAAACTCCTCTTCCATTGTCTATAAAATTAAGAACATTACCTTTCAGACTATTTCAGTCTGCCAAAATACACAGTTATAATTGTTATGTTAAAATAATTCACATTACGCATCAATAATATTACTGGTTAGCATTTGGAGAGTTACTTTTGAATACAACGCCGGGAAGTCGGCCTTCTCCATTCCGTAGGCCAGTTTACACTTGGTTGCCGCGGCGACCTGCAACACGACCTGGCCCACTCCTGGAACAAGTAGACAGAGATTAATACCAAGTACAGTGGTTCCCATTTGTTTGATTTTGCAACCAAATTGATGTAGGATCCACTTAACCCGAGCCCCAAGTAGGTATTATTTATATATGAATATAATGTGCACTGTTGTGTAGAGGTGCCAGTGCCCGGCGATTAGGTCTGGTGGGGCCCCGGGCTGAGGCAAAATGGGGCCCTTTGACTGAGACTCCCCGCAAACCACGACTTCTGATCACGAGTAGTAACAGCATTAAAAACGTGTGTGCGGGTAAATTTGGCTTTTAAGAGAATAAAAGAGTGAAAATACATAGGTGCTATGGAGTATTATTAATATATAAATATGTAATAATATAGTAATTACCTTTCTCGACTGTTTATTTTGTGGAAACCTGACGTTTCACCGTGGTAGCTACATGGCTTCATCTGATGTACTATGTGGGTCATGAGGTGCTCCAGCCTCGTTCTGACCCATACAGTGCAACATCAGATGAAGCCATGTAGTTACCATGGTGAAACGTCAGGTTTCCCAGGGTCAGGATTAGGTGGATTAGGTGGTCAGTTAACCCTCTCGAAGCCAGACGTCAATCGACTATATATACCCTGAGTGTCAGACATGCATGTTGCGTGAATTGTTATTCACTGTGGGGGTCTTCAGTTGTCATAGTTGAAATATGATCCTTTGTAGCTCTTACATTTTTCATCAGAACATTTTCACATTTACAGTACACATTCAAGAGACGGTCTAGTTTCTTATTTTCACCATAATAAATAAAGATACATACAGCATCAAGTTAAATTTTGACAATTTCGAGTAATCACCCATTCATTTGACAGCTACCGCAGGTGATTTTAAATGTCGTAATATCAGTAGAAATTTTAACTACAGCGACGTTTTATCCAGGATAGACAAGAAAAACAACATAAACCATCCGTATTTCATAATAATATATTTTTACTTACAATATTACGGACCAAAAACGTGTTCAAACTTTGATTTCTTCATCGTCGTAGACTTTGACAGGCATCACTCAATCACATCATCCGTTTTGATAGAAATACTAGATATCCGACGTCAACATTTATTGGGTAGTTTGCCAAACGCCTTATTTGTGATTCAGTATCCAAGATACAATAAGATGTGGCATCGCCGCATGGATGACGAATAATATAATTCTTCTTCAAAAATTTTGATTTCGTCACATCATGGCAGATCTTACCGATTTCAACCGATTTCCAGGAAATCAGCATTGCGCAGCGCTGCAATAGATTCGTAAGAGCGCATCCTTTAGCCGTGCCACGGAAGTTTTGCCGGCGATTGAACCTAAGAATACCGCGTTCATGTACTCAAAATTCGATGTCGTGATATGACCTGGATAGTCTAGTTTCAGATTTATTTTTGGTCTCGACGCAAAGCTGTTTTCACAAGGTTTCCATCTATGTACGACAAGCCATGGTTTTGTTTACGCAAATAAGAGTATTTCATGGCTCAAATTTGAAGCAGATAATGCGTGTTGGGTGGGTAAATATTCGTTCTCGCAAATAGAATTAAAATATTAACACTATGCTGCTTATTTCCTTCTAGAAATACATCGAAATGTCAAGGTAAAGTTGTTGTTGTTGTTGTTGAGACTAGAACCACGAGTATTTGTTTACGAAAATGGCAGACAAAATCAAACAGTTTTTTTCTGTAAACTCGGGTGCTTTATGTGCCCCGGCACTAAAGATACATATATTCTGGGGTGCAAATATGCGCGGATCAGTCTGTCGCATACTCCCATTTCCTGTTTTTAAATCAGTATTATCCAATGTTGTACTGACCACTGCCGAGGTCGATGAACAAATCGTCTTCTGTGAATTCGATGTTTTGGATCATCTGATGCACCAACTCAAAAGACGTCTCACCATAAACCTAAAAATCACGTCTCAAATTAAACATTTTTTCCATAAATACATCTATATTGCTGTCAACGCAAATATATATCACTGACCAGAATAAAACAAAAACTACTGTATACAACCATCCATGCGGCCAGCGCCGTTAAATTGAAATTTTCTCAAACTGGGGGGTGGGCTGTTACACGAGAGTGCAGTTACTACATAATTCTTAAGGACATTTAAGAAAAAGATGGGGGAGGGCTGTTACACGAGGGTGGGCACTTGGATGGTCGTATGCAGTATTTTATTGGTGGTTTATGGATATCTTTCACTTAAGAAAGCACAACACAAGTAAGTGGAAGTAACAAAAGATATTAGAAGATTAATAGTAACCAAATTTACAGTTAATGAACTGTAGAGAAAACCATGAATATGCCAATATCATAATTTGCTCTTGGTAAAAATATTAAGTAGATCTATATGATATTATACCTAAAATAACATGCAGGTAGATGCAACCTATGACAAATATTACACGAAAAGTGAATGAAATGCCGTTGCTATTCAGTAGTGTCCAAAAAATCGAGTGATAAAATGATGATAGCATAATTTTCGTCAAACAAAAAGGCAATTGTATTCATGAACATTACACCATAGATTATATAGTCACCTACTAGTCACTATATAATTGACCTAGTAGTCACTATATAATCTAAGATCACATGTACTAAATGCTTTGATTACAATTACATCATACGAAATGAATAGAATAATTATGCATATTGAGGCAACAGCAGATATGCAAACATAACAACGTTTTCACATAAGAATACCCAGATTGAACCACTAACATTAACATCATTCACAAAATGATTGCTTTTTTCATCTTCCCCCAAAAATGACACCAACGTGAAGTGACACAATTGCATTCCAAAGGCCACCAGCCATACAGTAATATCGGCAATACAAGCCACAAGCCACACAGGGTTAATGCTATTTCGGCAAACAAATCAGCCGGCAGCCAAATTAATGGTTGTGGGGGGAGTCTGCCATGCAAGCAGACCTCAGCAATAGTGCAAAGTGAAAATATGCCTTTAAAAATCACCAGTTTTAGGGGATTAACCTCATTTCAGAACATTATGGGAATCTAATTTACTGTGATAAAAGGAACTAATTTTTTTCATCAAATACACTGTGGCAGTGCATAAACATGCTTTCACACAGAATGAAGTAAAATGTACGTTATTATATGTAATTAACTCATTAGACGTATGAGTCCAAGTCAGTTAGGACTATATCACATAGTCTCTGGTATGTATTCACTGGTAAATGTCATTAACCATACACAAGACCATAAATAATAATCAATATGGAGGCATTCAAAGTCCAACGAATTGAAGTCACATTTACCACCTGGCATTGTTAGCAATCTGTATGGATAACAGAGGACAAAGTAGAAAATCATTGATTATGCATAATATCAACGCAACTGTTTGAATCATGCAATGCACCTGCCTCACAAAATGCATTGTACGCTAAATGAAACAGCAACAGGAGCAAATGGTACCATTATTCTTTGGCACAAGTCTAGATCATATTTGACTGCAAACATCAGCCTTGTAGGACACTAACAAAGAATTTCCACCCACAGCAGTGCCATGTTTTTTGAGTAGAGAACAGATGACTTTGGTTGCTGGGCTTATGCTTGTAGCTGAGGGTTTTGGATAAAAATCCAGGGTGGACGCTGAGCAGCTCTGCTCAGTGGTGGGGTAACCATGGTGACGCCACATCCCAACATTGATGGTGTTCAAGGCGGCTTTCTTTCTGCCCATGCACAACAAAACAAGGTTCATCTAAGAAAAACCTTCTTTTTCAAGTTTCAGACGGACATGCGCTGTTTTACAAAAAGGCAATTTATCAATGAAATCACCCGGACTTCAGTTATCATGCGACTCTAGAGCGCGAACAAAAGAGAAGCTAAATTTAACTTGTCCTATTGATCGTAATAATCTGGCTGGCTTCCTGCCACACGATCCATTAGGACACAGACCCCTATTCCCACCCGCTCACGACCCATTGTTTTGTATACATTCCACAAGCAGTGCTCAGCATAACGTGTGCTCATCCAGGCCACTGAGACAAACCACATAAACAAAGTGGAGCAGCACAGTATATACTCGTCAATACAATTCTTATATCATAACAATCAGGGACATCTTATGACCGTAGTGTTTTTCCATCAACAATTTGAACTTCAACACCACCATTGATATATGATAACAGATACTTGATGGATCAAAGTTGCCATTTTATCAATTAATCTTTTTGTCTTTTGAGTGGCCATGAGTCAAGGTAAGAGGTGGATGATATCACTTTGTTGTATCTAGCAACAACTTCTATTAACATTCAGTTTCTTTTTTATCCATATGGATTAATCACAATATGATTCTCTCACAGTCGACTAACTGTTCAATAAAAGTGGGGAAAAAAGTATTAGAAAGGTATGATAACAAAAAGATAAATCACAGAAAACTTAATATACATACACAATACAATTGTCCTGCCACCCATTTCGTTTTGGTATGTATGGTTAAAACCTCTTAGAGCTTTACATTCACGGTAGCCCACTAGCCCAGGGCAAGGGAAAGTTGTGTCCGGGCTAGTCATTTTCCAAAGTACTTATCCAATGGGGCAAGAGGTTTTAAGGCAACATATCATAATATTTGCACCAAAAACTAGTTTTGAATAGTGAAAAATTTATTTCTTTGGTTACATGCAGCCATTTTGCATGACACTATCAAGAGAAGTATAACTGAATGTGATTGGTAAAAACTGAGCATATTCTTTGGAAGGAAAAACACCATCAATTACACTGTTTATCATTATTACAAGACATTGTTAATAAAAAATGCCGGCAAGTTGGATAAGCACAGGGCGAGTAAAAAAATAGGTTATTTGCCCTGTCCTTCCCTCACCCGACTCTTTATAATACATAGAAAAAATAACTACTGAACAAACAAAGACACCTTAAAATCATTACTTTCTGTCTAAAAACCACGAATCAACATTTATTGAGCTACATTTAGAACGGATTGGAGTCCTGCCATGGTGGGAGTGTGCTTCAGGCAGTAATTTCCATGCGTTCGGCTAGCAACTGTTTTTGGACCAATGGCTGAAGTTTTTAAAGACGATTTTGATAGCACATTTCAAATCATAAAATCAACATTAAGATATTCCAGATACAATATTTACACTATGACACCAGATTGAAAAAATAAAGATTGTGGTACATTTGGCAGTTATTTTGTATACATTGCCTTTACTTTGAGATTTATTTCTTGACAAATTACAACATCCCATTGTTTTGCAGCTATCATCTCACATCACATGTTCATAATGCCATTTTTGGTGTAATAAAGCATGATTTCCCTTAGCTCAGACACAAGCGTACATGTACACTATTGATTCATATGTACAGTACAACCTGTTTTATCCAGACTCGCTGGGAAGCTGGATGGACATTCGACCAATCAAATCTGCGGATGAAAGCTAGAAACCACAGTCGCGAGTTACATTATTTACATTTATAATGGACAGTAGAAGATATCATGAAGTACCTTTAAGAACAACTCATCTATCATAGCAAGCCGTAACCCTATATTTTGAAATAATATTTAATGAAACCGTGTTTGTTCACCTCGATAGTTCGGGTTTGTGAACAATCTATGGGTACAAACGTGCCCATGCAGAAGAATGGAATGTAGCAAATCATCCAGATGATGAAATAATTCGAATAAGGGGAAAAAAACGTGCCACATACCAGGTTGAATTTGGGGATTAGCCAAGAATGGAATGTAGCAAATCATCCAGATGATGGAATATAATTCGAATTTTTGGAGGAAAACAAATAAGAGTTTGTACTTTCCACCTAATCCTGACCCTGTGTACTGTACAATGATTGCAAGTGAATGACTGAACAGTCACAGACATACATGCCTGACTTCGTAAAAAGCAAGCTGAAAATGTTAGTACGTGTCATCTAAAAATTACAATAGACAGCATTTTTTTTAATAATTTCCAATAATTTTTTGTTGTATGCTAACATCAATAACAAACAAGAGCATGTGTTTTTCGTTTAATTAACATTATCACAGAATATGACAAGGAGAATAGATATTAAAATGATGTACAATCGAATCATCATTATAGGAACATTAGTGCACGATATATAACTTCAAACCACAGCGGCTGAACCAAGGTAATGGGCGAGTTGTTCTATAAGGAATGAAGATCTTCTATTATAGTCCATTGTTGCTCATGACCGTCGCTCATGACTGTCTACATACATATATGTAGATGATTTTTTATCCAAGATTTGCCCACCCAAAACCTCCCTCATCCAGATGTCTCCATTATCCAAATCTCCACCCACCTTCCCAACGAGTCCGCTTAAAAGAGGTTGTACTGTACAAAGCATATGCAATGGGAAAATTACATTTCATCCAAAACGCTCAGGTTCAATCTAATTTCACAATAATTGTAACTTTCCATCTATTTGAGATACATGAATGGAGTGATCATTAATTGCATCAAGCTAATATACTAGATTACTTTTATTGGGCAAGCCGCATATAGAAAACTGGAGCAGCTGCTTTTGAGAGGTGGCCAAGAAACAACAACATTAACCCGCTGTGGCTCGTGGCGAGTCCATTTGCAGAGCAGTGGAGATATTGATCCAGAAGTTGGAACACAGTCAAAAGAAAGAGAGCAAATATACATGGATCTGAAATCAATGGGCCACCTCACCCCTTTCTCAGAACACGGCCCTTTATGTAGCAGGATTACATCTAAACCTGTAATAACATGCACCTAAGTACACCAAAAAAGATTGGAACAAAAGAGACCCACTGACTAATTTTCATCACTGCATATTAGTGCATAACAACTTAGACTTGAAGAATACTGTAGATATGAATTGTTTAACGGAGAGATTTGTCCGTCTTATGACAGACTTGGTATTCTTCTTCATTTAAATGTGTTACAGTTAACAACTTCACAGGAGCATGAAACTAAATAATAATGACCTACAGAATGGAAATATCACGTACCTATATATCATATAAAAGCTTAAGTGGATGAAAACAGAAACATCATGGAAATTTACGTTCAGATCAGACAAAATCATTATATGACAAAAATGTTGGAATGCACTCATGTAAAGAATAAAGGACAACAGCCTCGCAGATCCAGAAATAGATACAATTATTGATCCATCAAAGCAACACTTTTTGACACAGCCACGGTGTCTTCATGGAAGGAAAAGGTACAAAAAAGCACTTACCTCTGGCGAGAAAGGCTCGTACTGATTTAATTTTTCCGGGTCTGCGACTGCCCTATTGTAGCACTGCTGGAGAATATGCTTCAGAAGGCCGGGGCACGGTCTGGTTTGAAACAGGTGTCGTTTGTTCGTACCTGCCCACTGTAAAAATAAATTAGGTAAATAAACATGAAAATCCCACGTACATAGAGACAACAGTCATCCTGTTTGATACTAGAAATCTTTGTTGGACGAGCTTGCCACTCGATTTACAAACACTACACCATGCACATTACTACTAATCATAGAAATGTGTATGGTGTAGTGTCTGTAAATCAAAGTAGTACACACACCACCCACACCCTCCCATGACGTCGGTCCTCATATTTGTGAACGCGTGCTCCCCAGCTGATGACCCCACAACACAATACAATTATGGATAAGACTGGATAAGTTTGGACAAAGATTAGTTTACAAGACATTATGCCATTCTACATACACCTTTAATTACAGTACAGGCCCGCTTATCCGAACATTGATGAGATGTTTGGATATTCGGGCGTCCGGATATCACGGGAGTAACCCATGACCATTCTGATAGACCATAACATGGGCGATAATACGCAGTGATCGCTCTGGGAATTTGTCAAAGTGAGACACGTGTCTCGCCCAATTCTTAAATATGAGACAAATGAGAAAAAACTGACACATAATGTGGCAAAGCTTTGAAAAATTGAGACAAAACAGTAATTGAAATTTGGCATTCTAGCTACACACATCATACAAAATATTTATAGTGACTTTACCCGGACTCTTGCTACATAATTCATGGAAGGTTCATAGCGTTTTTAGACATAAAAATTTCGATAGCACTTAGAAAATCCAATTCCTTCATTGGTGGGGCATTCAATCTGATAGAAATAAGAATATTCACTTTTTCACTGCACAATCTATTTCTTTAGACATAAAAATTTCGATACCACTTAGAAAATCCAATTCCTTCATTTGATAGAAATATAAGAATATTCACTTTTTCACTGCACAATCTATTTCTGTGCGTGTTTTTCACAATATTCTTACTACTAAAACCTCTAGATACATCAGCCGTATGAACTGGCAGAGCAAGTGCTATGGCTGCAAGTTTGATCAAATAGATTAGAGTACTATAATGCTCATTGTTAATAAGTCTTGGTTAGTGACATCACCATTTATGTAAGCCCCACCATAGTGACAGACTAAATGATCGATTTGTTCAGTGTCATACAGCCTACGTTTATATTTACAGTATACATTCACGAGATGGTCTAGTTTCTGTTTTTCACCATTATAAATAAGGATACATACAGGATCACGTTCGATTTTGACAATTTCGAGTAATCGCTGATTCATTTGACAGCTTCCATGGGCGATTTTAAATGTCGTAATACCAGTAGTAATTTTAATTGCAGCAACGTTTTATCGAGGATACATACAAAACACAATATAAACCATCCATATTTCATAATAATATATTTATACTTCCAATAATACGGACCAAAAACATGTTCAAACTTTGATTTCTTCATTCGTGACAGCCATCACTCCATCATCCGGCATTGGTCGCAAAGACATCAGTCGTTTCGATAAAAATAATAAACATCCGAAGCCCAGATTTATTGTGTAGTTTGCCTAACGCCTTATTTGTGATCCGGCATGCAAGATACAATCAGAGGAGGCACCGGAGACTGATATTATAATATATTTCAATAAACTATCTCAAGTCTGCTGGCGCCATCTTACAAACCATACTTAACCACAATCACCTGCGAGCACATGTTAGTGAATGTAAGTGCCGTTGGTAGCGCCACAATGCGTTTCCATAAAAATATCAACAAACATGGCCGCACCCATGTCAAACTTCCGTGGCTGAGTAGACAAATATTATTTCTTTTTTATATTGGATAAAGGTACCTACCCAAATAAATCTGCGACAGACACCATTTTTATGTGTAAAAAGTCGCAAAATCGCAGTCAACAGCAATCACTGAATATGAGCATCGAACAAGTATCAAACGTTTTTGGCATATTTGTATTGACCTCTAGAAACAATATTTTTTAAGTAACTTAGTTTCACAATCGTGTTATGTGTATAATTTTCAAAGGCTGCCAACAGCGACCACGTGCTTCTAAACATGCATGACCGCGAACTTTTTGATTCTGATTGCCATAACATTTTTAAAAAAATATTAACAGCTTGCTTATTTATCATCGGATTTTGAAGTTTAATACACATATTTAACGAGAAAAAGGTCTAGATTACAAATATGATATTTATTTTACAATCAAAACAATCCATTATCCGGAAAAAGAAAACGGTAACATATCGGCCCAATTCAAACCTGATTCTTGTTAAAGATCTAGATCTGTGCCACGATCTAGTCTTTATTTTTTTTCATGGAGGACCGATAACGTAAATTAGATTATCAATATAAACCGGGTGACGAGGCTAGCGCCTATTTGGTTGCATATTCGTGATTTTTTCGGTGAAATTATTTTAATATGATGTTCGATTCCATAACTCTAAAAATGGGGCCAAGACTTCACGTCCGGATAAAGCGGATTTACGGATAATCCGAATATTCGAACCTGTACTGTATATATAATCCAACATACCAGTTGCAAAACACTGTCTACAGCCCGGTTGTACTTGTCACACAAGCCTTTCATGCTGTCATAGCTGAAAAATAAAAATTACAGTTGAACAGCACCAAAAATGTACATAAAAATACTGCAAAATGAAATGAAAAGAACTCAAACAATGATTGGGCATTCGACATCTTTGCTGGTGCAACTTTTGGGTTACAGGGACACCCTACCCCCACCCCATTGCAATATTCAGTGCTAAATCACAGGAATGTTGCACGTATACTAACTGCCCTCACACAGCAAGATGGACGCCTCAGTTCAAGAATGTTTTGAAATTTGAAATCATAGCCAAAACACAAGTGCATGACCAGAAATTTCGGGTGACAAGTGTATTTATTACTCAACACTTCAAATTTATTGATATAACTTAAACATCCCAGACATCAAGGTCCGGTGGCCCTCCAGCGGCTCGCTGTATTTTGTTTATTATTTTTTTTTATATATTGACATACGGGGTATGAAGGAGAGCTGGTGGTCCCCTCGATTGGGTTCATGACATCGACTTCTTTGGCATTCATGTCGCAAGAATATTATACAATCAGCGCCAGAATTAGCCACTCGTCTGCTCGTATTGACTAGTAAAAACTTGTGGAGGACGAGCAGAATGTTTTAGTAACTCGTCCTTTTGACAGGGTGACCACTGACTTTTGAAAATGAAATTCCCTGATTGTTTGACATTTTCCCTTGAAGTACGTTTAATAATTGACCTAAGTGAAGATCAGAAATTTTCACATGAATAAATTTTAATCACAATATCCTCGGTAGAAATACCTCTGGTGGCATGGGCTGCCCACTGGCAGCTAGCTTTGCCACCAATGGTTATCTGGGATATTTGTCAATAACTAATTGTTTCAATAGCATGATGACAACACAACTATTGACACTTACCTGTTCACGTCATATTCTTTGAGGACATGATTTTCCATAGCACATTTAAGGTCTGGTACATCGGAACATATCCATCTGAATAAAGAAAAATCATTTGTTTATTGGACATCTCAATATAATGGCCAACATAAATTTTTTATCAAACAACAAACAATAGATCTCGAAAGACAAATTTGGAATGACATTGATTCAAACGTTCCATAACAATGCATCCTCATGTATTCTGGCCTTGTTTGACAGAGGAATAGCAGGGTTTTGTACAGGCGTATTTTAGCCAGTATTTTAAACCATGTTTAAAACAGTAAAACAGCGAAACTAAATAATTGGTTATTCTGCAATTTTCTCCCTCTTAAATGTGATTTAGTCACAATACATAAGAGATGTCTACTGCCATATGACCCTTATCAAGCTACCTTAATTAATAGCCCTTATGTCAAATCCTGTTCAGGACATAATTATTCATTTCAAACATAATGAAACTTAGAAAGTAACTACTTATTCAGAGACCCCCAGGCTAATGAAAAAGTAAGAATAATCCTATATGTTTTTTGTACAAGTTCTTAGTCTAAATACAAGTTTCAATTGCAGGCACATTGAGCTTACTGATTTTAATGGGTATATCTTAGTTAAGGCGGGTTTTCAGCATACACAATCCATGGGCAAGTTTTTTTTTAATGTGTGGCCATTCATGTAAACTAAATGAAACAGGGTTGAAATCGATACGTGTCAATGATGTACCGTATGCCGGGTGACGCATGTCAACATTCATGGAAAATGAAAATGTCATGGCATATTATTTTTCATGAGTAATTTTGATATTATTACATTTATTTTTCTCATTTCATGAGCCATGTAGACATTTTGGAAATGACAAGACAATAATATTATCGTACGATGACGGGAAGTGATAAAACTAGAGTTCTTAAAAAAATGACAGCTCTGTGCAGTCATTTTGAATCGAGGGCGGGACCAGCTCAATGTTCAGAAAATATTCTAGAGAAATCCGACCATAGTTGCAGTACCATTTGCTGAAAATAAGAATGCCGATACGATTCTGAACGCACATGTAAATTTATGTAAAGAAATGACTATTTGCTGAGGCTCCAGAAAAGTTATTGTCTCAAACCTAAAACTGTCAAATCGGCTTTTTTGTGGGCTTGTATTTTTCTATCCCACCAATGAAATCAGCGGTAGACTATAGGTTAATACTCCACACACTAAAACATATATCATTACGTAATGCTCATCTTTCTGATAAAGTTTTATTTTGACATTTATAGTACATATTTATATTCATTTTTCCACATATGCTGGGTATTCTGATAAAAGTATATTTTCCAATGAATATCTTATCGAATAATTAATAATTCTCTCAAATATGTCAAAATTGGCAAAATACGAGTCGATAAGCCATAGATCACTACTCACCCAGATCGTGTAAACACCTATTTCGTGTTTTATAAATAAAATTGGTAGGCTCCAAACAATTACCACACAACATTACTACTTTAAAAATTATTGCTTTCCCGATGCCAAAGTGAAAAAATAAAATTTCTAGTAAGATCTAATGTAAATAAACATGTTCAAATCCCCTACTATCGCCACACACGAAATGTGTGTGCATGCAACAAATTGTACCATAGATCATATAATTTTAATGAATAACAATTGTGTTTATCAAGCGACAATATAAGTAAGTAGCTTTATTTTGACACATCCAACACTATTGATCACTATTGTGGGTTCTTTAATAACTGTTACGATTGTTTAAAAATTAAAATGAAAGAAGGGGGTGTGCAGTGATCTAAATGTTGACAGTTACCATAGATGTTGTGACAGTTGTCAACCATGATATGAAAGTCAGCTTAAAATTCACATATAATCAAAAAATAGGAGCAAATAATGGCAAAATCTCCACTTGGACGGAGGGGTTGGAAGTTCGATGTGGGAAGTTTTACTGTATTCATTTAAGATGATTACTTATATACCTTACATATAACCTCAGTGGAAGTTCCAATGGTGCAGGAGGAATAATTAAATAGGATATTACAAGAATATGTATTGCTAGCTATGGTTACAATTAAAGTCTGAACATCAATTGTGCATTCACAGTTAACCTTTTTGAGTTGGCAGTTTGAAATGATCTATTGTTTGCATCATGAAGACGTCCTCTCAAATAACATTCTTTGTATAATTTGAATATCGGTCGATAAATATCATGGAATTGGTTACCTTATGGTGTGGATTATTTCATTCGACCCATCCTTCTCTTCCTAAAAAATCAAGTGTAGACTATTGTTAGTTGCCATGTGTTATAACACGTGAACATTTACTCAAATTCAGAAAAAAGTGTATTTAAATCAGAACTGGTTCAATGGTTGAATGGCCAAGAAAGCATTTCTTACCCTAACCCACGTTGGTAAAGGCCAGGGAAACACAGCAGGCTGTGCCCCTGCAGGGCTGTGAAGTTTTAATTCCAGTTCCATTATCCCTGGTGTATATCCAAGCGTACCCAAATGGGTAAAGTAGTGTAGTTTTATAGCATAATTTGTAACTTTTTCATTGCATATTTTGACCTCTCACCACAAATATCCATGTGAAAGCTGTGTAACACGTGACTTTCTCAGCGCACCTGATTGCATGCCTCGTTTTCATATCTTGTTTTCAGGTAGCCTCTATAAACAGCCGCCTGGTTACGTTCAGCCATCACTCCACAACCAGAAAGCGAGTGTGGTAGAGACTAGTTTTCAGAGGTCAAGGTTGTATTTTTGAACATGGCGGAAAATTTGAGATAAATAACAAAATTTTTATACTTTATCGCATTTTAAAGACCGATACCATGTCAGGAGTCTTTGATTAGCCCCATATTAATATCATCAGAATACTTTAAACCTGTTTGTTTTGATAAAATGGTGTGTTATAGGCTTTTAAATTGTTAAATTAGCTCTGTTTACCTTACATGATGGCCCCAAATTTGTCGCTTTGCATTGTTTGTGCACTCGGAACTACTCGGAATGTTTCGGATCTCAACTAATCTCAACAGACCTCGGACGGGATGAGATGGAAACCATTTTGGAACTATGTTCCTTTTCTTGACGGGTAATGGTCCGGTTTAGTGTGAAGATAACACTAGCTCTGCACAAGAGGTGTTTTAATGGCTGCACAAGTGACCATTGGCTTTTTTCTCCCCACAAGGGCCACATTATTAGTCTTTTAAAACTTTATGGTGTTTACTGTTCATGCACCTCATGATGAGCAGACTGCCGATTCGATTCTTCCTGCCTTGATAACGTTAATTGGGTTCCATATCCAGGTGTTATGAAGGGTGTGTTATGAATGATCCTATGACATTTTTTATTACAATCTATTTCATTGGACACATTGTATATGCACTAACAATACATGTATATACTAAAATGTCCAGAACTCAGACCATCAATAAAATATCTGGCTTGTTTACAATAATATTAATGGCTGCATGCTTACGAGAATACCGAGTAACCAGCGTAAAACGTGCTGCGTTCAACTTATTCATAAAAACGTCAACCCTCTAAACAGTAACATGCGCCCCACTTCTGAACGTCTTACGTATTGTTTTAAACATCTAATACATAAGCAATAGAGTAGTCAGAAGTCAGCTTGGACTGATCACTTTTGTAAGATTTTGCTACATATTCCTACTCCTATCACATCCAAGATTTGTTGTGAGAGTAGCGGAAACATACGAGGATTGCTGAATGTTGTTTATGCTGTAGTATCTACTACTTAGATCATCAATCGCTAAAACTGGCCATTCACATAAACTGTGAATTTTACTTTTGAAGTGAAATTTGGTGACCTCTTTAACGGGGGAACTCACGTCAAAGGTACACTCACGGATTGTGTGCATGGCCGTACAGTGCGATTGATGCTCTTGTAAATCTCAAGTAAACCCCCACGTCATATGTCGCGTGATTACACAACCACAAGGGGAAACCATTGCCACATGCTCATATAAATGCACCGGAAAGTGGTCAATTTTGATGTGATAATTCTGTATTTAAAGTTGCCAGACCACCAATTCTCAAGAAAACCCTCACTTCCGTTTCCTGTCTGTGCGGGGTTTTTTTTGACAACAAATGCACCTGTGCCCTATTGATGTAAACAAGATAACGTCTGGAACATGTAGCGTATTTCTTAACAAAGGAAAGTCAGCGTTTGGCGTACAGCGTTTCACGTGATTGTTTTGCAAGGCACGGTATTTGCTTTATTAACGTCGGCTATTTCAAAGCCCCAGGAAACTTTTATTAGCGGCATATGCTCGAAAACTTGTCCACTGTGTTATACAAGGATACATATACAACATATTTTAATTTCACAACTAACAAAATCTAGCAACTTTAAGTACAGAAATATCACGTCAAAAACGGCCACTTTCCCGTGCATTTATATGGTCACTGTCACTTTCTATCACTTCACAGGGGTGAAATCACGTGAGTTATAACGCGGGGGTTTCCTTGAGAATAGCTAAATCTGGCCATACTGTTATTTCATCCATTTACCAGATAGATCTATATGCATATACGACAACACTATCAAAGATACTGATTACTTATATTTCTTAATTTTTACAAAAAGTAGACCAATCACGACGATAATTTGACATCACATCTATGTAAACCCACACTTATTTAGATTCACTATAAGCAGTCGCCGTCATTCTGACCAACTCATTCCGACATTCGTTTTAAAAGCAAAATATTGACACTTCTTTTTGCCTGCTTAAATGTTCCAAAATATGTGTTGCCTTTTGGCTCATGGTTATTTATGATCAATATATGGTGATCAATTTATATTGTTTACTTTTTGTTGCATATGTAATGTTTAGAGGAGAAGCCTTGCTCCAAGTCAAATAAAGAGAAAACACACTGATGAATCTGAAAATGAAGATGGTTGGACCCCTAAACAGGTACAGAAATAGACAAAAACGGGTTGGTTTGTAGCTTTGACTATTTTATTAGGTGAATTCTTGTGGCGCATCACGGCAAACTTGATGTGCCACAATAACGAATCCTGATATTGGCTGATAAAATAATTCATGTTACACAACCAACCCGGTTTTGTATTTATCATTGCAACACTGTTTACAAATGAACTGGCTTGAAATAATGCACCAATAATTTTAAGTCAGTGCATGTTCAAACTGCGTTAAAAGTAGCCCGGCTGACAACCAGCCATATACAATTGTCAGTACCGATACAGCTTACTTTTACAAAGCAATTCTGGAGCACGATCACCAATGAAAATACATGCAAAAGAATGATAAAATATATTTGCTATAGATGCAGTATGAGTGTTCCAGGTATGCAATTTTCTTAAAGATTTAAACTCCACTTTTTGATAGCATTTTTATTTGTTTTCAGACTCAAGATAAAGGAAGGAAAAAGAGAATATCAGAATCAACTAAAGAACCTTCCTCTCCTTATCAATTTGTTTCACCTTACCGGAAGCCTCTTACGTCTATACTTGCTCATAGTCCCAAGGATGGATTTGCAGCTCCTTCAACAAATGCATATGTAAAGATTTCTTACCCTATTGAGCATCAACAATGATGCTATCAATAATTTGTTTCATAACTATATTATACAGGGCCGTAGCTAGGATTGCAAAACAGAGGAGGCAAAGAAGTTTAACGAGGGTGCAGGCAATTGCTGTAGCCGCGCAGCTGTTCTAGAGTGGATTTGGGGCACCCCAACCCCAGTATATTTTTCTATTAATTAGCCTTTGAGGCTCAGAAATAAAACACAGTTATTGATTAAGAAAGCAAAAATTACACATGTTAAAAATGAAAGAGTATGTTTGTCAAGTATGAATACAGATGCTTTTCAAATTTGTATCCAGTTTGATTTACGTGATAATTATATAATTTTTGGAGCATACAAAACAAATATGTTAACTTTCAGTTTCATTCAGGGTTTGAGAAAAAAAAAACTCCCAAAAAACAGAGGAGGCAGTTGCCTCCCCTGCCTCATATGTAGCTACGGCCCTGTTATATTATTTATAGGGTCTAGCAACGTTTTACTATTACCTATAGTTTATAAATGCATGATGTATAAAGTATGATGTATGACCATCTTTTTGTGTTTAGGTTTTCATTTTGTAAATTGATTCTGACGCTTAACCTTTTTTATTTCAACAGGAAGCAATGATTAAAAATATATTGAACAAACCGTTCAAGATTCCAATACCTAATTATAAAGGTAAAGATATACGTATATTAAAAGTAGGATAAGATATTAAAGATAAGATCAGATGAATTTATTGGCTTTACGGAATTTAATATAAACATGACTAAGTATGAGTAATAACAGTAATAACAACAACAAAGTAAATGCTCTATTAGAATTAAAAAAGTTCTTCATGTGCTGCATAGTTATGATGTTTTATTTTTTATTATTTGTGATGCATAGATAATTCATATCATTAAATTGATTGCCTTCAAATTCAGGTCCTACTCTCTCAAGAGCCCTGGGAATTAAAAGACAAGGAACGCGTACTGCCTTACATGATCCATATGAGGAAAATGCTCTTGTTTTGTACGTGCCACCGGAACTGTCAGCCCACGATCAACTGAAACAAAATCTGTATGATATTTACAATTCCTTTGTATTTGGTATTTAGCAAATACGTTTACTTTTTGTTAGAGGTCGGACGATTAGTCAATTCTTAGGTTTTGGCCGAGTGTCTGTTACAAAATGAATGGTCGCTTAATTGAATTGTCATAAATATGGCTGACAATCTTGTATACACATAGTAAATTGTGATATTTGCTGATTATTTAATCAATACATATTCCTTACGGGCTCGTGTTTACACTGCCACATTATGCGATTATTGCTGAGTATTACAAATAATAAAAAGATTACCGGCAAATAAAATATTGTAGGTTGGGAATTGTGGGAGTTGAAAATTCCTTTAACATTAAACGATTGATGAATTACGGCAGACATCAGGCATTAAAGTGACTAGAATGATCCACATACATATTCTACGTGTTGTTCTTTGGTATTTCGTGAGTGCTTATAACTTTTTTACACCCCATGAGATGCATATTATTAATTTTTTTTATGTAATGGAAAAAAATAGTAAGTACTGTACTTGCAACACACATTTACACATTATGGCAATGGACAGAACATCTGTATGATGTATAAAGGTTACCTAAGGGACCTCATTACACCATAGGTGCCCACATGTTGCCTGAGATCTGCGAATCAACATTTACTCTCTGTGCTACGTATCCAATCAAAGACTGGTGGAAAAGCATTTGCTTGGGTTGCGCCACATTTGTGGAATGCACTACCTCGTGAATTGAGAGAACTTTCTGATTTGAGCAGTTTTAAAACTCCGCTAAAAACATATTTATTCCAAGTAGCATTTTTACCATTAATGTGAACTATATATAAATACAAAAATAAGTGTAATTTTATTCAGGATAAATGTCTTAGATATTCATAATATGAGTTAATTTAATTTTATTTTTAACTTGTTCTTCGAAAATTCATTCATTATTTCATCGATTGTATTTTAACTAGTTTTGTGAAGCGCTTTGAGGTATATTGCATATGTTTTATTATGCAAGTTAACTGCGCTATATAAATAAAGTTTATTATTATTATATTAATGAGATAATGCTCAGTGAAAAATATATGTGTTCTGTAAAATCCAGGATCAATAAAGGATTTCTTTTCCATTGGAGGTGGAGGAAAAATAATACTTTTATTTTTCACGTTTAGCATTTATTACACTTATAGAAATACCAGTATATATTGGCAGCCAAAACACGAGGTCACGTGATATTGCATAATCAAATGATTTTCGCCAGATGTACAGTGGATTTCCAACGACAGACGTCCCATTTAACATGGGAGAGATAGGGCGCTTCTTACGTGCACCGTGCAAGTTACGTCTGACGAAAATCATTCGGTTTACATTTCTCGTCAACACGTGTTTTGATGGGTTTCTACCCGGTTGTTTATGGTTTGGACTTATATTGCTCCTGATATTATAATATCCTGTTTAATGAAAGAAACTTTCAGAATGCACACAACACATCATATTGTTTCTTTGCAAGCATACTTGTTTGGCCACTGAGCATAACCTTTAACCGAGGTCGGTTCAGTTTTACTGGGTAAAAAACAAAACCGAAAATCGAACCGAACAGTCCGACCCGTATATCATTAGAGTTGAATAGTGTATCACTGTGTCAGTATCAATACATTTACTTTATTTCATGTTTGTATTTCAGTGAGGCACACCCTGTTCATGTTGTTGTAGATCCTATTTTGTCAAAAGTCTTAAGACCGCATCAACGGGAGGTAAGCAGAACATGTTTACAGGCAATTGTTTATTTCAAAGAAACATCTTTGTTCAATGAACGTGAGTGGTTGGAAGTAAAGAACAATATTTTAATTGTTACAATTTGTGATTCTTCACTTTTCAGATGCGCAGAAAAGTTGCGTACCGGTACTCGTCTTTTTTTATTTACTTTTGAGACACAAAAGTCCATGGGTACTTCCGGTATATGTTATAAGCCCATTTAAAATCGCATTTAATGCTATATCATTCGAAGTGTGTATTCTACACAACATTGATGGCTGTTACACTGATAGACGTTGGAAAATTAAGTAAATACATCTATTTGAAGCTTGCATTCTTCAATATAGTGAAGTTTTCAACTTTCTCTTTCACTGACTGTATGCAAATTTGACCAAGACCGGCTTTTGTTCATAACTTCGTCAATTTTTATGCTAACTAAAATCCGATTACATATTCATAATCCTCAATCAAAATACTATTAGGAATGCTATTTGAGGCATGCATTCTTCATAATAGTGAAGTTACAACGTTTGTATCATTCACAACATACACAGGTCGTCTGCATTTTTTTCATTAAGACTGGTATTCTGCCCACATCTTCGTCAATTTCAATGCTACCTAAAATCCGATTACAGATTCATAATCCTCACCCGAAATTCTATTAGGAAAGTACTTTACATGGATGACAGGATAAGTGATAGCTGAAAATTACCTTAGAATATTTAAAGTCGTGTTAGTTTTAACAATGACGCGAGCGACCGGAAGTAGTCTATGAACTGTTTGGCATTGATTAATTCTACTGCGCAACACGTCCCGCGCAACTGGAAAGTGAAGAATACAGAAAACAAGCAAAAAAGTATATTGAATTTTATTTTTATATGCATATGGAACATTTCTTATTAGATGAAGATGAATTATGTTATGATATGTATTTAGAATCCATTCAAGTGTTTATAATCTTTCAGGGGGTAAAGTTTATGTATGATTGTGTTACTGGTGTCCAAATACCAGGCAGTTATGGATGCATTATGGCTGATGAAATGGTAAGGTGCATGTGTCTTATAGAGGCATGAAAATGTTTTCAGTGGAAAAACCATAGAATGAAGTTTCAATCTAACATCATTCCTCCACAAATACATATTTTTTTTCTTCTCAGATACTCTACACATTGTACTCAGTATTGACATGATATATTCAAAACCAACACATTGCCAAATCAATGCATTGCTTTTGTGTCATATTTTTGTACATTTCTATTCTTTACAGTTAAAAATTTAATGTTCATTTTATTTTTGTAGGGTCTTGGTAAAACGTTGCAATGCATAACTCTCATATGGACACTTTTGGTTAGTACCCCAAATACGTTATTATTCCTTGTAACAAATAATATTTGTGCGTCAGATTCCTTTATTTTAAATCCACTTTATTGGTATAAAATATAAACATCTGACGGAAAGGAACAAACTCAGTTCCATCTGCACTTCCATACAATGATTAGATTTAGAATAATTTCTAATGTCATGTCCATGTAAATAAGAGCTCACGTTATAGTCCACTCGTGATTTACTTTAATCACCACATGCATTTTTACAGTAATTTCCATTTTATAGAAGCAGAGTCCAGACTGTAAACCAATGATAGACAAAGCCATGATTGTTGCACCAAGCAGTTTAGTGAAGGTACCAAATAATATATTGTAGTATTTTGTATTCTATATTAAAATTCAATATATTATTTGTTTTAACACTGGTTTAAATATTTCAGAATTGGTATAATGAAATAAACAAATGGTTATCTGGAAGAGTCGGCATCCTTGCAATAGATTCTGGCAGTAAAGATGAAATCGACAAAAATTTAGGTATTGAATATTTTTCTATTATAAATGATAAAAAATGAATTGTGGAAAAAGTATCACAAGTGAATGTTATTTCAAGCTTGGTATTTTCAGAACAATATATGAATATTCAAGCACGAAGGAATCCTCATCCAATTTTGATAATTTCTTATGAAACATTCCGTCTCCATGCAAGCGTTTTGCATAAAGGAAAAGTAGGACTAGTCATTTGTGATGAGGTAATGTAGTAAGAGTAAATATATACCATTCTATGTTGAGCAGCTATAAGTTGTACGATTAACATTAATTCTAATGGCAATTGTATAAAATCATATTTTTAAGCAATAAATATAGTTTATTGTTTCTTTATATAATGGTAGAATAAAATCAAAATACCAAGTAGGTAAAACCCATCATCTTTTGAACTCATACTTCGACTCCTGTCCGTCAAGGATTTGATTCCCATTTAGATGGAGTGTGTATTGAGAAAGCTCATTTCTAATCAATTGACTACTGATCTATGATACCTCGTTGTTGAATATTTAGTATTCAAATGAATGAACAATATTGAAATCAAACTAATGCGGAGCTCCAAACTACTCACAATAATTGCCATTGACTACTTGCCAATTTACTGGCAGTTTAGAAAAAATCAAACTATCAGTGATGATAGCCTTTTGTATTATTTGTTTTCTAAATCCTTATTTGAGTATAGTCCATTACGTTACATGCTTATGTGAAAAACTCAATTATTATTCTATTCTATTCTAATTGAAGGGTCATCGTCTAAAGAATTCAGAAAACCAGACTTATCAAGCATTGAACCAGCTGCAGTCTGAGAGACGTGTTCTGCTGTCAGGAACCCCGATTCAAAATGACCTGCTCGAATACTACAGTCTCGTTCATTTCGTCAATTGTGATATCTTAGGTATGCAGAAGTTACACGTGCGCACAGTCACTGAGTCCCAATATTTATTTACATCTAGACACGCCCCCGACCTATCGAAGATAGGGAGCTCCCTACTTCGATAGGTCGGGGGCATGTCTCTAGATGTTAACAAATATTGGGACTCAGTGACTGTGCACGTGCGTATATACATTGTAATTCATCGTTTGCCTCCGTAATGAATGATGTATGTGTAGTGGTAATTCTCACAATTGTTTTTAGTATTTTTATAGTTGATTATGTTGTATCAAAATTTTTAAGATATTGAGGTGAAATTTTAACTATAGATTTCAATATTTTCACATATGTAATACATACATGATTTGAAGGTACGGCTCAGGAATTCAAGAGGAAGTTTGAAACACCTATATTAAGAGGCCGGGATGCTGATGCTACTGATGCAGACCATAAAAAGGGAAATGAAAAATTGCAAGAGGTATTTTTATAATGTTTTCAATCTTGCAACTTTCCTACATCAAATATGTGTGGAAAATCCTGTCTATATGCTTATACCAAGCTGAAAATAAATTCATTATTCATATGTATATGTCCATATTGTCTTTCAATCAATCTGAGTCAAAATCTTTGTCAGCCATATTTATCATGTAAACATGACGTCATCGAGTAAGTTCTTGCTGCGTTGGGTAACAGTGGGCAGACGTACACGGCCTCCTTGATTTGTGGCAACAATGTCTGGGATGACGTCATGTTCATGTCTCATCTCAAATCGATATTGCTGACAAAGCTCTGTAGCACAGAATGAAAGCTTCTAAGGTAAATAGCATCAAAAATAGTTCACTGAAAATCAAGGCAATATGGTTATATTGCAGTGCATTCTTTGGAAATAAATGACTTTTTATGAATCCATTCATATGCTATTTAATACGTTTGTGTGTGTAAGTTAAGTTCCTTTTTATAAGGGTATATGTTCTCCAAAGAATGAAGTTTATTTTTGATTTGTTTATTTAGCTGGCTGATATTGTGAACAAATGCATCATCCGTAGAACGCAAGCTCTGCTGACAAAATATTTGCCTGTGAAAAGTAATTGTTAATTTTTTATATAATTGCTATTTTATGAAATAAATTAAAAAAAAATAATAATAATAATTATGTGCTAATTGTCCATGAATCTTTCACAAATTATAGTCAATGTTAATTTATTTATTTTTCTATGTCCTAGTTGAGCAGGTGGTTTGCTGTAGACTAACGCCTTTACAGAGAGCACTTTACACAAAATTTGTGCACTCAAAAGCTGCGAACTGTGACATTGCAACAAATGGCAAGGTGTCCATGTCTTCTCTTTCTTCTATTACTCAACTGAAAAAGCTGTGCAATCGTATGTGTTTGTTTTTTTTCATTGTTATGATATTGATTGTTAACTTGTCACAATTTTAAATTTTTGTGTAAAATGATAATATTATAAGCTTAACATTTTTTGTCATTTTGTAATGCTGGTGTTCTTTTCATGTAGATCCCGATCTTATATTTGATAAATGTGAACAAGGTGCGGATGGGTTTGAATGTGCACTTGAATTGTTTCCTCCAAATTATTCATTAAAAGATCTACATCCAGAATTGGCAGGTAATGTCATTAATAGAAGGAAATTATGTTTCCTAATGAAATTCATTATAATTATAGATTCAAAAAAGTGAATTTGGAAATGGCATTTTTTTCAATCAATCTGCTTTCAGGAAAATTTCAAGTTTTAGATTATATTTTGGCAATGGTAAAAGCAACAACAACAGACAAAGTAGTCTTAGTATCCAACTACACACAGACATTAGATTTATTTGAAAAATTAAGTAGAATGAGAAGGTATGATTACAAAACACGTTTATTATATTTTGTCATGAAATATAATGGTTTTAACAAAGCTGTATAATATTTGCTTTTTGATAGTGTCCAGTATTCAATCATCTTAGTATAGTGGTCTCAACCATCAAGGTGCACTGGCTGTAACATGTCAAAACATTGGATATTATTAAAACTTTCATCTAAAACTATTGCACTTTTGTTATTGTGTTAGATGTTAATGCTTTCTGTGTAGGTACTGCTATGTACGATTAGATGGAACCATGTCAATCAAGAAACGAGCAAAGGTTGTTGAAAAATTCAATGATCCAATGGTAAGCTCCTATGATTTAAAAATTGTAGAAAACTAAGTTCTTGGGTAACTTTCATGTTATTGTTATTAAATTTTTATAAATTCATAGCTAGATGATATTATTTGCTTATATTTCCATTCTCATTTTATTTTTTATTTTATGATTTACCTTGGTGATGGCTGATTTTGTTACTTTTTAGAGTCCAGAGTTCATCTTTATGCTCAGTAGCAAGGCTGGTGGTTGCGGCCTCAATCTGATAGGAGCCAATCGCTTGGTGATGTTTGATCCTGACTGGAATCCAGCCAACGATGACCAGGCCATGGCTCGAGTTTGGAGAGACGGGCAAAAGAAACAATGCTATATTTATCGATTGATAGCTGTAAGTTTGAAGATTGTGTGGAAAAAACGCACAAAATGTATCATAAAAATAGAATCACTTTTCAAGAATTTTTAGGCGGGAAATTAAGAACGAACTGTAAGTTTAGCATTTCGTTATGGTTCATTTGTAATTTTTTATCCATGTCCTTTCAACCAAATAGACTGGAACAATTGAAGAAAAGATATTTCAACGTCAAGCCCACAAGAAAGCCCTGAGCAGTTGTGTTGTTGACAAGGAAGAGGATGTGGAGAGGCACTTCTCGCTCGGTGATCTCAGAGACCTGTTTAAACTTAATGACAACACTTTGAGTGATACCCATGACAAGTAAGATAATTCTAATTCAGATTTAACAAATACTTTGATAAGTTGCATAATTTAATTTCACTCTTTATTGTTGAAGATTATCAGCCTCAATTGTATAAGTTTTTTGTGCATGATCAGCGATTCGAGCCATTCATAATCACTTTGCATGATAAGAACAACAGGTGTGCGATGTTCTCTAAAGTAGACACACGTTTTTAGATCCCATCTTTCAATGGAATTATACAGAACGCTTATTTTGTTTGTTGTAGGTTTAAGTGTCGTCGTTGTGTGAACAACATCCAGGTTCGTGGCCCATCGGAAGATACAGATTGCCGAGATGATCTCTCCCAGTGGAATCATTGTGCAGATAAGAAAGGACTGGTGGATACAATTCTTAAATCAGCATGGGAAACAAACAGTATAAGTTTTGTTTATCATCATCATTCCCATGAAAAACAGAAAGTAACCGTTTGATAACAAATTTCTTTAGTCATTGATTCGTTAATTCATTTCAGTGTGTTAGAAACATTCAAGCAGGTGCTAAAAGTTTACATTATTCTCACTTCTTAAGTTTTCACGTTGAACAGTATTTTAAAAAAAAGAGTATGTCGTATTTCCTTGAATGAGTTTGTGTTGGTAATTAAGTAAATTTATTATTTTCATCTTTCACAACACTAAAGAATTTATTTACGTTTGATTGTTTCATCTGCTTCTGCAGACATTTTCAAAAACACTACTGCGCACTACACCAGCTTGCGAGAGTCTACTACCCAGTGCTTGCCGCAGGAGGGGACGGCGGCCATAAACCATGATCTGACATGCGCAGTAGTGTTTTTGAAAATGTCTGCAGAAGCAGACGAAACTGTCAAACGTAGATGAATTCTTTAGTGTTGTGAAAGATGAAAATAATAAATTTAGTATGTCGTATTGTTTGGAATTATTAAGTGTGTCACTGTGTGCGAGAGCTAGACTCTTATCTTAGAATTTGTCATCGATACAAATCTATAAAACATTACCATTGGCTTGTTAACTTCAATTTCTTTTGTCTCATGCAAACCTGGCAGTTGTTTAATTTGAATCACGATTTTTTGAAGGTTACATTTGTTCATTTGATCCACTAAGACATGACCCTGTTTGTCGGAAACACTGTGACGTTCGTTCATTACGTTCTTACGTTCTTTTATATAGTATTCATATGACTAATCTACTAGTTCATGGTTATCAATCTCACCAAGATTAATAAAACTAACTAAATCTAGGCTAATCACGTGTTTGGAATTGTAAAAATGTTTGCCATATGTTTGCATTATATGTTTATGCATTTTTAATAAATGCTGATTACTTGTTTCTTGTACTACTTCTAAAACGCATGTTTTTTATTTTTATTTTTTGAAGAGAATGAAACGATTGCAGACGTTTTATAACAGCAAACAGCAATTGTACTGTGACAACTAAACTAAACTGATAGGGTGACAGAATATTTGGCTATTTTCTATCAATTTAATCCACTTTAGAGCTTGTAATGTGTGCAAGTTTGATATTTTATTTGGTTGAATGTTTATTCTAAGACATTTTGATGAACCGGTTCATGTACTTTTAAAATTAATTAATTAATAAAAAGTGTATTTATTTTTTGACGGACCGGGTCGTGGCTAAGTGGATCATTTGTCTGAGGATCTACACAATATATATTTGTACATGTACTTAAAAACCAAATTATACTACATTTTTTTTATAATAATTGTCACATATTTTTTTACTTTTTTTGACATTTCTGGTTACTTATTTTGGTATAAGTATGATATGTGAAATGATTAAAAATAATTCTCGTGAGTTTTTTCAAAGTTTGCTTGTGGATTCAATTATATTCTTTCTCTTTCTCTCTGCTCTCTAAGGCAAGCAAGCTCCACCCACTGTATTGACATAGCTGAAGACAGGTTTTGCAACCCTAAGCTTCCATTGGACTAAATCAAGTGGCCTTAATGAGACTATAACACACAACCTAAAGGTTGTGAGACCAGAATGATACCATAATTCCAAGCAGCTGGTTACAGCTTAGGGTTGTAAAACTTGTCTTCAGCTGTCAATACAGTCGGTGGAGAGAACAGAGAAAGAATATAATTAGAAATAATTAATTCATATACTAGCAATTTTCCAAGATTATATGAACCATATACAATGTAGTAGATATATTCAGATTACTGTAAAACTAGCAATATTCGCGCATGATTTAATTAGCAAATTTCGCGCGTGGGTTAGAAACCGCAAAATTAAATAGCTCGCAAACATTAATAGCCCGCAAATATTTTTTACCCCATCACATATTACTAAGTTTACGGTAACCACTGCTGACTTACGGGCGACGTTTCATAGTGCATACACTACGGTCTGTCAATATTGATTTGCTTTAATTTTTTATATGAGCTCAGTTTGGCGATTCCCCAGATCATCGATCTGTAAAATAGCGGCCTATGAAAAATTATTTCAACTTTGACAACATGCCTTTGTGATCTAGTGACGCATAACAAATACAGTTACAAGTATTCATAAGCAGTACGCTACAGTGTTAATTTTCTGATATGTAATAAAGTCTAAAATAATTTTGAAACAACCAAACAACTAAATTTAAATTCATTTTTTATTTTTAATAAGACAAACAATGTTGCTTCTAATAGATCAAGATGTTTTTTTATCTGCCACCTGATTCCAACACAGCCATGGCCCTTGGTAACCAAATACATATGGCATAAATTAATCCGAGTCTGATATTTTTGTATAGGGCCTAACCTATAACTGAGTCACGTATTTGTGGTTAGGGCCATGGCTGCTGCTAATGCAAATGTTGTGAATGTGTTAAGCAACTTCTTCATCTTCTACTGGCAAGGGACATACTACCCATGGACCTTATATATGATTCTAATGCTAAAAAATAGATGTGAAAAAGTAGAAAATAGACACATTAGTTTAAGTCAATGTTAATTTTTTAATGAGATTTGAACTTGTGATTATGTATTTTTATGTACAAGTATACTTGTACTTTGGTTCACTTTGTCATTTACTTCAAGTATTGATAAAAGATAAAATTGTAAAGTTCTATTTATTGATTGTTAATCTTTGCTGGAAAATTCTGCTGAAATATTCTTATAAAATTTCCACATTCTTAAAAACCGCGAAATTAAATAGCTGCGAAATAATTCATGGATCAAAACCGCGAATATTTCTAGTTTTACAGTACGTATAATAATACTAATGTAATAATAATAATTTATTTTTATAGTACATGTATCACATTCACAGAATAAAAAATTCTTATAGCGCTCTTGATACTCAACAAATAATGAATGATGATATATAAGATGTTTATAGGTTGTTCAACTATATGATTGGATATAGTGCAAGTGTAAGCTTGTTTTTATGTTAATTTTAACTGTGATCTTTTATACATTGACTGTACTACTGTAGAATTTATTAATATTGTGACATTAAGCAATATTTTATTAGTGACTTTTTTGTGGAGTGGTCATATTTATATACAGAAATTGTGGTGATCATCTGTATGATGTACAGCAGAATTTATGCAAGTTCCTCATTTAAATATTAAAAATAATTTTCACTGTTTCAATGTCTTATCATTGGAAAGAATATGTTTGTCTATGCATATCACAGAATATTCTTTAGCTTACAGGTGGTATATTGTACTTTGACATCGATTCAGAAAACAAAGCGCATTCAATTGAAGTGTTTTATTAAACTCAACATTTATAAATAAAAGTTAAACAGAGACTACAGTCCTATGTATGTATGCATTTTATTTCATGCTTCATTATCACAGTTGCATTTGCACATTTAAACTAGCACACGTGGAGACGCATACATCAGAACAAGACCGAACAACTTTGACATCTTGGGACTGGCCATTTCTTGTCATGGTCTTGTGGTCCAGAAATGACAACTTCACAAGCTTCATACCCAGCATACATCAAAATGCCACAAACTTTCAAGTACAAAATATTCTACATACTCATACACAAAATAAATGCAAATAACCATGAAATCTAGCAGGAAAAAAATCCTCCAACACTCCAAAATACTACGTATTTGTGTTGGACTTCACAGTCTTCAAAATATATACAATTTCAACATTGGTCACATAAAAACAAGATCCCTAATCTTAAAGTAAAGTTTGACATGTTTTAGTTCTAATTACAAATATAGACATACAAAATTACAACCTTTATAAAAGGCACAACCATATGAAGTTCCTTTTCAAAAGATAACGTATCATGATATCTGAAACTATTATCTAGTACTCGGCAATATCTGTGACAGAGACTGTTTTTGTTGAGGTGTTAAGCTATCCGGGAAAATAATGTCAAACTCCACAATGAGGTCCCCTTTTCTATTTGGTTGTTTCGGCAGCGGTAATCCTTCACCAGGAATTCTTCGTGTAGCATTTGGCTTGATGACGTCTGATAGTCGGAACGGGATCTTTTTGTTGTCCAATGTCGGAATCTGAATGTTACCACCACAGAGCGCCTGCAATGAAAATTAAGTAAAGCATTTAATTTTAAGCATCGAACACTTTAAGAAAAGAACATCAATTATCATGGTATTGGTTCCAATGATTGCACTTATATACAAGAACTTAAGATAAAAAAGAAAATAACAAAAAATGATTGACGGAACTATTTGGAAAAAGAACAACGGGAAAGCAAAATTTTATGAAAAACTCAATTTTACATCTCTATTAAACACAATAAACTCAATTTTACATCTCTATTAAACAAAATAAAAGTATCAACTTACCTCCTTCAATCCAATTTTTGCCTTGTATTTGATGTCCGAACCATCTCTAGAGAAAACTGGGTGAGGCTTGTCTTTGATGACAAAGATAATATCTGCTGGTACATTGTTCGGACTTTGGTCACCCTCTTTTGGAAATGTGATTTTAGTACCAGCTTTCCATCCCGGTTTAATGTCTATCGTTAACACTTTTTCTTCATTTCGCGTTGTTCTACCATCTGGATTAAGAACTTTCTTGTTGATTTTCATTTTTTTGGTAGTTCCTTTGTATATGTCCTCAAGAGCAATTTGCAACTCATGGGTTATTGCATTATCCTGTCTCTTGGGTCGTCCACCACCCATTCCTCCCATGTTCATACCTTGCATCCCTCCCATACCACCACCCATTGGTCCTCCAAAGCCAAAACTGCTGAATGGATCGTCATCAATGTCCATTGACTCTGGTCCATGTCCATGACCAAAGTGATGACGTGTTGATGTTCCTGGCCCTGAGCTGAAGGAGAAGAAATTTCCAAATGGATTTTCATCTCCAAAGAACATGCGGAAGGTTTCATGGGGATCTACATTTGAGTAGGTGTAGGTAAAGTTGCCTCCTGGCCCACCTGCACCACCACCACCTCCTCCAGGTGCTCCTTTTAGTCCTTCTTCACCATATTTATCATAAATCTCCCGTTTATCCTTATTGCTAAGAACTTCATAAGCTTCAGCAATTTCCTTGAACTTTTCTTCTGCTCCCTTTGCTTTATTCTTATCCGGATGATACTTAAGGGCCATCTTTCGATAAGCCTTTTTTATTTCATCGTCACTGGCACCTTTAGAAATGCCAAGAACACCGTAAAAATCCTTGCCCATCTTTAATATTTGGGATCAATATTTGACAGCAATATTAGTTGTTAGCAGATAAGTGAAGTCTTTACTAAAGATTTTCAATCCTGTTTGCTTTCAACACGTATTAGATCATAGAAGTCCTGTAATGGATTCCTTCCAGCGTTGGTTTATATTCAAATAGCTTTCTTGAAAATGACTCGTAGACGCGAACTTAAAGCTTTATACCAATTGCGTGGCGTATCTAGAATATTCAACTTTTTTCCTTGACACTCGCAAATATTCTAGAAAAATCTCGAAAATGACAACACTTCCGTAGTTTTTGTTATTGATGGTATTCTACATAACATATAATTGTGCGGTCAAATATTGATAAAATCATGTTCAGTTTTGCGTTTTATTAGTTACCGACAAATAAAATGCACCAGCGAAAGTATTGGTTAGCCATTGGTCTACATTTTATAACGTTGCATTCGTGACATGGATTCCAGATAAAGGCTAACATCAAAAAGAAAACTCTTAAGCTTACATCACGAATTGTTTTTGTTTGGACACACAAAAAGGTTATATAAAATGATGCCATAGCCATAAATTTATACGTAAAAAATACTTATATATTATATATTTTTTATCTGTACCCGTCATAACAATAGATGTAGAGAAAATATTGTGTTTATTCCGACACGTATTACATATTTGTTTCGTCTTATAGTCTACACTCATCCAATCGAACAAATAAAAGATGGAGGTACATGCCGATCTTTTCTATAATTTCTTCACATTATTTATGAATATTAAGTTAAATGTGTCATTAGCACATTTATTTATGATAAAGTTGGATATTTTGTAACATATTACGTGTCTTATGATAGGACTTGTGAATCATAAATCGTCTGCGACACCTTGTTAAACCGAAGTTGTATAGTTTATAAAGTTATAATCGCGTTTGACAGGTTAGCAGACGTTGACTTTGACCTCATAATGTCTTTTTTTTTGTAAAATGTACATGCTTGTAATAATGATCGTTATTTCTCCCCCTTTTTATGCCATTCTGATCTATTTTCTGTAGATTGAAGTCCTACATGCAAAGAGTGGCAAGTCTCTGACTATTTTAAGAGATGTAAGTATTTTTGTGAAGTTTCTATTGGTCGTTCACATATATTTCGGTATACAAGAAAAATGGAGTTTACTCATTTCTGAAGCCTACCACAGTAAAAATGCATAGTTATCCAGAATCTATGTTTGTCAACCTATATATAGGTATGCAAGAGGAATCTTCGACCATTATGATACTTTTGTTATTTACATGAATGATGTCATGTTTATTTTTACTACGGCAGTTTTTCTTGTAGATAATACTGCAGAAAAACTAAATATCGAATTTATAACGTGCTGTATGTTATTTAGGTATCTATGTTCGATTTTATGTGTTTGACGCACGATTCCAGTGAAGCATGAATTGTTTTGGTCTAGTGACAAGAAATTCATCTTGTGTTCTGTATCTGTAACGCTGCTTGAGGTCCTGAACAGGCGCAATGGCAACGGGGAAGTGCTCTCTACTGCTGCATGTGCGGACAGTCAATTGCAGCTTTGAACTGCTCGACGTTCTCAGACTGAATTATCTCCTCTGGGAGAGAGTTTCAGTCAATAACTGTTCGTACAAAAGAATGAGTTCTTATACTGAGGCGTCCAAGCACTTGGGGGCATGAACGGTTTGCTATTGAGGCATACGGAACGCTCAACAATGTTTGAACAGCTGTATGATTTAGCTTTTATAACGTGTTAAACGTATTAATTTGTTCTCATTGCTTATTTAGGATTCAGTAAATTACATTTAGTGTTTAAGGCATGGAATAATTGCCTATACTTGTTGGCAATTATATTTCATCTCTGGTTTGAAATGGATGAAAAATGAGTGCTTCCCAGCTAGTCTAAAAACGTGTGTTCCCGCGAATGTAAACAAAACATGCCATTTTGATTTTCAAGAAAGTACTGCATTCAAATATGTTTTTAGCTTGCATTTAATTGCGAGCAAACCTTTGTAACGTAATTTGTAGCCACATATTAGGTTATATAATATATTTTAAGGAGGATTGTCTTTGGATACTGAATGTCAGATATGTAAAGCAAAAACGCAATATTTCTTGTATACCGAAATATATGTGAAAGACCAGTACAAATTCTGAAAGATAATGCTCAATCAAATATTAATGTGTTCTATAGAATTCAGTATCAATAAACAATGTATTTGCCATTGCAAGTGTAAGGAAAATATAAGACTCCTATTCTTTATGTTTAATATTTATTACATCTATAATTATAATGTGCTGTCGTGGTAGCTAAAACACTATGTTACGTGATGTTGCATGATTGAATGATTTTCGTCTGACGTACCATGCATTGGATTTCAAACGTCACAATTAACATGGCAGAAATAGGTGACATTTTACGTCCACCATGAAGTTACGTCACTGGAAATCATTCAGTTTACATTTCTCGCCTTCACGTGTATGGATTGATTTCTGCCGGGCTGTTTACAGGATGGCATTTAAATTACTCTAGATATATCTTGTATGCTGTTTGAATTAAGAAAACTTTCAGAATGTACAAAACACATCATATTGCTTCCGTGCAAACATAGCTGTACGGCCACTGCTCATAACCTTTAATGTTTTGGTAGACGTGGAGAGTTCTAAATCATGGATATAAAAACAGGTCACGATTAGGTTGGAAAGTGCTATTTGTCAGGAGGACGAGAAGCACTCAAAAATCTACCCGTCTATTAATCAAATGTACTTGTTCTTATGCAAACTTTATGCCGTATGCAAAATTGGCCAGAAGTGGCCACTTTTCAAAAGGACAAGTTGCCGAAACTTTTCACTCATCCTGGCGATGATCCTGCACAAGGTTCGACTTTGCCGGTCGGAAAGGCATTTATGCCTTAATGCATGCCTTAAAATCGGTCTAAAACATACGTTCTTCAAACCCTCGTACCTACCAAACCGTCTGCAACATGCATCGTACAAGACCACGTGGTGAATCAAAATCGCCTACTCCATTCATTAGTCATCACCTTATTTCGCTATAAACCACTTTTTATAGTAAATAATATATTTTTTTCAAAGAAGACATACTTAGAGATGAAACACCAGTTTTCGGTACTCAACTTTGACCACTAAATCTAATTATTTGTCGTCACAAAACCCCATCGGCTTTAGTGTCAAAAGATTTGGCGTGCATTTTGCTATCTATTTGTAAACAACTCATTAGTATGCGGTGAACCCTGACCTCACAAAAATAATTTATTCCTTCATTATATTTCCTGTGTTTACGCCCATTTCTGAGGCTGTAGCCTCTGCCAACAGCGTTTAACAAGCATAGCAGCATTGCAAAACACGCATGCTGGGACAAGGCTACTGTTTCAGCCAATCACAAAAGCGTTTTCCGAAGACGAAATTGACAGCTAACATGGCGGTAAGCATAGACTGAAAAATATTTCTCTGTAAAATGTCGATTTTAACAATAATGATGAAATGGAAGCATTTATAAAATCCACCACTGTTTGGCGGATACGATGTAGAAGCATCGCCATCTTTCTCTTGAGCATGTCTAGCCTGTGCATTACGTCACAGCGGGAGATTTGGAACAATGTCAAGTGCGACACGAAAAATTAGCAAGCCGGTAAGAAGCATCAAGAAAATCCTTAGTTTTGTGAATTAAAATTGGTTCTGATAATAATTTCTTTTGTTCCATAACGTCTAGCATGCCTTTCTGCGTTGATTGATAGTTTAAATAAATCATTACACCACAGAGTCATGCGATAATACCAAACCGCCTGGGCCTGTCAAATGACATTGTTTTGAATCGAGAATCGAAATCTCGGATGGTTATAATTAAGATTTCTTTCAAAACGTATAATAATATGAGTTGTAAGTGTGAAAATAAGAATCTAAATCGCATTTCATGTCTCCTGTGTAAGTATAATACTATTTGGACTCTTCAGTATACCTGTGGAACTCGCAGTATCTAGGACAATAAAATCTGAAAATCAATGACTTTGTGTGATGTGAAAGTACGTCACACGTCCAAAATACGGCGACCGTCAAAGAGTTAAAGAGTAAACCACAACATAGAAAATAACAGTCCTTGTAGCCTAGTCTGGTTTAAAAGGATAAGAACAAATGTAAATTGTATAACTACATGATCTAATTTACACTATCATTTTTTCTTTAGTTGACACCAGCTTCATCTATTGGTGAGGTCAAGTTACATTACCGGCAGATACGTAAGTTTTTTCCAATCTCATTGTTGTATTTGTATAACAAATAAATAAGTTTAAACCAAACATTTTTGCCTTGCACACAAAACATATATTTGCTGCATGACCGAAGTTCTATCTTTAATTTGACCAGGAATGTTGGAGCTTCCAAATTATTTTAGATGATTACATAATTTACCAGTGATAAGCTCTCGTTTCATAACATAAATGGTTCTATAAAAAATGAATGAGACCTTCCAAGTTGACCTTTTTGTGCAGTTTGTCTGTTATACAGTACTCTCGATAGCACTGTCTTAAAAGGGGGGAAAAGACAAATAATATTTTAATCTTATTTTAAAAGACACTACTTGTTTAATGTAAAAGTTTACAGAATGATAAACATTCAATTGATACATGGGACCTGTTAAAAGTTATCTAAAATGAATTATTTGTAATTGAATATACATTGCCGACAGTGCCAATAAAGCTGTAAAAAGTGTGTAAAGCATACAAAAAAATTGACAGCCCCCACAAATCCTGTGATGAAAGCCAATGTTCCCTCTGCGAATCCTCCCACCAGCCCTCGCAATTTCTCAAGAGTCATGATAATCTTTATTCCCAGAAAGCTGCAAACTCTGTGGCAAACGGTTGGATTTTTTTCCTATAAGTTCTTTTTGAATATGTGAATAGATGGAATGACAAGATGTTAACCCTTCGTGTGCTGATGTTTGTGTTCATGGCTGTTTGTCTATATTTGTATACAATATGTCAAAATTCATTCGATTAATAAAAGTATTATAACCAATAGGTCCCAATCTCTACCCTGAGAGGCAGTCTTTTCGTAGTGAAGCAAGTAAGTGAACTAAAAACTGAAAATTACTGCTACTGAACTTTTAACAGATATTTAGAAAATTGATTATTGTATTAGGCTATTAGTATAGAATCAAGTGGTTGGTTATATACTTCTCTTATTTGTAGAAGGAAAAACTCTCAAAGATGATGTGGTATTAAACGAAATTGGATTAGGCAAAGGAGGCAAACTTTATTTCAAAGATCTTGGTCCTCAAGTAGGATGGACGACGGTTAGTATTTCTCCTACGCAAATATGGCTCTTAAGAATGATATTCACGTTCAAATGAAATGAAGATTTATGTTGAAATGAAACTGTTTTAGGTTTTCCTGACTGAATATGCAGGCCCGTTGATTGTTTACCTGATATTTTATGCACGACCTGCACTCATTTATGGAGCAAGCGGTGCATTAAAGCCAAGAGCAGACGTTGTTAAGTAAGCAGAATTTTTCAATTTAAAATGACGTAACAAGTGTAAATGTCAAACTATAGTACGGTCCGGTCCGGTAGAAAAAGTCACATGCTCTCTGTGATAGATAGAATGACACATTTTTTTTTTATGTTCTTGTGTAATGTGTATTCTGAGTCTAATTGTAAATTATAGATGGATACTTGTACATCTTTATAGCTTACAAGCATTCCTTTTTAAGAGCTATAAAGTTATTACCTGTGTGAACATCATATGAACTAACCAATACAAGTGTATACCCGGTAATATGCTCAAGTAATTACATGTGGTACTTTAAAATCTTCATGCATTTGATGATTTACATCTTTCATTGATTAAAAAAATGTTCTTTTGTATGAAAGCTACAACTAAAAATATATATTGAATGCTATTTGCATTCCTCAAAAGCAGTAAGTAATGGTATCACTTCGTGCCATGGGGAATCAGAGAACTAAATATCAGGTTGGTAGTTTACATAGAAATAGTAAAGTTCATATGCTTGAGGCAGTGTAGAGATAAGCATCAACCTTGACAATACATGGAAGCGTCAATTATTGGAAAGAATTGATATTGAACTCTTTCTTTTGTGTCAAGACAAAACATTGTCAATTACAATTAGTTGCATCCTGTAGAATACTATTCGAACATAATGAGACTGATACAAGAGTAGACTACATTTGCATATATTGTATTTTAAATGGTTTCGTTGTAAGCATTGGAGGAGCAGTATGTGATGTATAGGTAACCCTAGGGTGAGACTTGGAAAAAGGATTCCGTTTGCATGGTCTTCATGTATCTTGATATCTTCATAAATCTTAGGGCTGTAAAACTCCACAAAATTTTAGTTTTATTTCTCAGGGTTTGCAACTGCACGCCCGCTCTAAAAAACTGCTCAACTTTACCCGGGGCTTATTGGTCTGGGTTTTGAAAATCAGATAAAAACCTGAACAAAATATGAATACTGTGGGCACCTACAGGAAATGTATTGGGAAATTCAGTATTTTAACACCCCAGTTCTGTGACAATATAATGTATAATGGTAAAGAGCTAAAGTGATGTGCCCCTGTTTTGCTGGGTGTATTTTAATTGATGTTCACATTCATGTACAAATATTTATTTGTAAGTAATTTTTGTCATTTCAGTATGGCTTGTGTATGCTGGGTTGGTCATTATGCCAAGCGATTACTGGAAACTCTTTTTGTTCATCGATTTTCTAATGCCACAATGCCAATTATGAACATTTTTAAGGTTTGTAGACAAAAATACACACACTTACTTAATGAATGCTTTGAAATAAAAATTCAAAATACCGGTAAGACTATGCAGCAGTGAAAGTTAGTTATTTTTGTATTGTAGAACAGTGCATATTACTGGGGATTTGCAGCATTTATTGCCTATTTTAACAATCACCCGCTGTATACTCCACCAATGGGTGGAAACTTGCAGGTTTACTTGGGACTTGCTGGATTTTTGGTAAGATTGCATATGGCTATTATAGCTTAATTCAACCATGGTTATATATTTCTTATCCAATAACTACAATCCTACTTTGAAAAACATAATTTTCAAACAATCTGCATTTTGAATTTTAGTTTTCTGAACTTGGTAACCTTTCCATCCATCTGGCCCTGAGGAATCTTCGCCCCCCAGGTATAGTACTGTTATTATTTTTTTTTTGTACTCTAACTCTTCTATCTAAATTATTATTTTTTATGATAATCTGTTAGAACATATGATAAATAATAGTTATCCATCCAAAATGATTGTGCTGGTCAAAGATCTGATAATCTTTATTCACACATACAGGCCATTGTCTTTCGATGTGAATGTTTATATCTTTTATTTAGGCACAAAAGAGAGACGTATCCCATACCCAACTAGTTTCCAGACAGAAGGGAAGGACAACCTAAATTATCCTCTGCCGCCTTGAAAACCTGGATGCTCACTGCCCTTCGATTGAGCATTATCGGCGTTGAAGGAAAGCTTGACGGTTTTTGTGGACTGAGAGGACATATTTAAGAAAAGAAAATGGTGGACAGAGCAGTTACCTCATACTGCCCAGATAGAGAGATGCCACGTGTGGCAGGCAGTAGGTTGTCCTTTTGAGGCGAAAGCAAAATTCCAAAGCTGCAGGAACGAGGGATTGTGGAAGATGGATGGGGGGCGCATCCAAGCAATTCACCATTCTCAGCCCGATGAAGAAACTAAGGAAGTTAAAGCCGCAGGAACGAAGCAATTAAGACGGAGAGCAATAGGAACAGTTGCCCAACCTAACGCATTGGACATCACGCGGAACACTCGTGGTTCGTCGGGCATGGGTGAGTTGTGTTTGCCTTTCCAGGTGAGTTAGCAGAGTGAGCGATTATGACCTAACGGCCCCAAAACCGCCGTGGTGGGCGAATCTTCCCGGTGTCAACGAAGAGTCTGTGGAGGTGTGGGGCATGCGATCAAGAGTCCACCGCCCAGGCAGTGCTTGCTGGATTCAGATATACCGCACGCACAAGTTTGTGTGACGGTTGCAGTATGAAAGAACGTGATGGAGCGAGGTGATCGGTTTGTGAGTGAGGTGAAAGCAATTGTCCCGAAGTTCAGGCATGTTGTCGCCGTTAGCAGTCTATGAAGCACGGAGTCTTCGACCATTAGATCGAAAGTAACTGCGCGTAAAGCGTCGCCAGTGTACGCGAACAATTCCTTGCCTCGGGAAAGCTGGTCGCATTGCGAGTTGTTAGCGTATGGCGTTGTTCATGTTCACGGCTCTTACGTAGCCGTGTCGCCGGGCCAGAACGACAGAGGATAAGCGAGGCGGATGTATCGGCACTCTGCCAGTGGCTGGGGGAGAAAAGTCGCTGATGAAGCACAAGCGACGTGGGATTTCCTCACGAGCGTGTGGGTGTAGAATCTCCTTGGGGCCACTACACGGAACTCCAGCTGGTGTCATATCTGTATGATGTATACCTTAAGGAGAGATAGTTGTATCGCTGTTGGCCTGCTTAAGGCCAGCGCGAGCTGCCGTAGATGTGCTCTCCGGAGTACATCGCGTGATAAGGGGTGAAAGTGCTGGCATCGCAATAAAGCATCAGGAGTTGCGCTTAACAACCAGTCATGCTGACCGAGTGCGTGTAAGATCTTCAAAGCGAACCACTGTGCGTAGGCTCGGCCTGAGCAATTTGTGGAAAGGAGCAGTAAAAAAAGATGATAAAAGCCATATTAAAAGCGCTGAATGTTCAAGACAAGGAGAATTGGGACGAAGTTGCTGACGTAAGCCTTTAGGCTTAGCGTGACCGAGCTGCCGACGAAGCCTTTAGCCAGCACCGAGTTGTTGACGAAGCTTTATGGCGGCCAGTGTGAATTCTCCCAACGCAAGCATTGTGGGTTCCTGTCGCGAACTGACGACGGCGCATTTATTGTGTGGGCAGTTCAGTGTTATTCAGCCTACGTAATCAACGTAATTCGGCTGGCCGCATGGCCGAGACAGTCCGAGGTGCTGGAAGGGCGGCGTGCGGCAACTTTCATAAGTGATGGAGTCCGTGTGAAAAGTTGCAGCAGATCCGCGACCCGGCTGCATGTGTCGGCTGCTGTCGCACAATCATGTATGTGGTCACAAAGACGGATATCGCCCTCGCCAAGGGGAAGTTAGAGGCCACAAACCGATGTTGGAGCAATAGAGAATGCTCTTGGGATCGTCTTAAACGGGGTTTTTAAAATGGGGCGAGGCGTGAATTTGGAAGGAAAGGAAAGGCACTGCACCCTGTGAACTGCTAGCCCGGACACAGTGGGCAGACATTCATAGAGAACTGGAGTGCCACATATTAGGACCCAACAGTGGAGGGGCGAGTGATCACTTTCTTCTGATCGGCCCCCACATTATTCTTGATGGAAGTTTCACATATGGGTGGAACGAGAGCCAATATCATTCCATTTTCTTCCTTTGCCGTGGGTTTCATTGTGAAAACCTGGGAGAGTGGAGGCCGGCGCCAAGCCGCAGAAGGAAGGAAAGAGCTTATCTACACGCAACAGCGGTTGGAGATGATGGTCCTAGTGGGTGATGCGACCTGTTCGCCTGAAGCAACAGGGATGCGAGGATCCACATGAGGACAGTAGTGGCTGTTTGAGCAACGCGACCTGTTCGTTTTAAGGCGACGGGGGGTGCGACGAAGCCACAGGAAGGCAGTAGTACGTGGGTGAGAGAGGACAAACAGTCCGCGAAAACAAGCGTGATGCGAAGTTGCCATTCTGTCACCAAGGTATGGGAGAACGCGGATAGTAGGTTCAGATGAGTCGGAGGTGGGTGCGTGGAGCTCAGTTGTGGTGTCGGGTGTAATGAGAATCAAACCTTTTGGTCCAGTGAGTTGCATCGGGGAGTCACAATTTGGGTCGCTAAGGTTCTTCTGTGCCAGCCCCCCTACACCTTTATTGGGTAAAAAAAAAAAAAAAAAGGTTCTTCTGTGCCAGCCCCCTAAAAAGAATCAACAAACATCAGTTATGAATTCAATGGGAGCTTTTTATTGAAGAACACAAAAAATGTTATCTAATTGTTCAGAATGGTCTTCATGTCATGTTATGTCGTGTCGTCGTCATCGTTGTTAGAAAGTGGTCGAAGTGGTCGACGATGCCGCTCATGTCCATCTCTTTTAGCATTGCGGGTGGTAGAGGCAGCGTGGAGAGCGTTTCTTTCGAGATGACGTTCATGGCTCGGCGAATGGATATGATACATAGTTCACCTAATGAAAGTTTCATTTGAAAGCCCATCACGGTGGTCGGGTCTGCTCCTCGTTTTAGAAGAAGCAGGGCTGTCGAGTGTAGTCCGCGATATGTAGCCACTTCTAAAGTACTTCTCTGTCTCAGGCCTAGTGCGGTGAAGGTTGTTGATAGTACGTTGATGTTTGTTGGTGAAATGAGTCGCGAAATGATATCGTTGTCTATAGGGTGGTAAGAACTGATAGCGATGTGCAGTGCAGTTCTGTTGCGTGATCCTCGCGCGTTAATATCCGCCCCATGCTCTAGTAGAATGGGAATAAGCGTATTGCCTTTGTGAAGCGCGGCAACGTGCAAAGGTGTATCACCGGCTTTGTTGGCCAAATTAATGTTATGAGGTGAAATCAGTTGAGTGAATATGCCCGTTGGGAGGGGGGGAGATGAAAGTGAAACTTGCAGGCGAAGTGTAGTGCAGTTTCGTTTCGCTCGTTAACTAAGTTCACATCTGCTCCGGCTTCGAGTAAATCAGGTGTTATTGCCCAACGTGCCAAGAAAATTGCCATGTGTAACGCTGTACCTTTATCTTTGGTCTGCATGTTAATGGTTTCGGGTGAGATTAACCTTCTAATAATTTGATCTGGAGCGTAGTATCTTATAGAGTCAAACAGAGGTGTAGAATTTGAGACTATAGCGTTGATGTCGGCACCTCGATGGTAGAAAGTGGGTATGATTTCCCATTTCTTCTTTCGGATAGCCAAGTGTAGAGGGGAAAGTCCTTTGTCGCACTTTTTATTGATGTTCTTCTTGGAGATAATATCAGTTATGAATTCAATGGGAGCTTCAAGTTCTATCAGCGTTTGAAGCGGCTGGCTTCTTAGATTGTGAAGAAGTTTTTCGGAAGTGATAGTGATACTTTCTGGTACTAGAGAGGTTATTTCGGCGATGAATCTGGCGTCTGCAGAAGATTGGCTCTGTATGTATTTTTTCACTTTCGTCCATATTTTAGTCTGTTGTGTTAATTTTGTAATTAGGTTTGTACACTTTGAATTTTCCATCGTAGTAGTGGTATCATTGTATAAGTGTTCGTTGTTATCTCAGGGATTATTTTGGGGAAAACAACAAGTATTCAGTGGAATGTTTTTTATTCAATGTTGTTAACAGTGTCTTTTAGAAAATGTTGTGGTTCATCATCAGAAAGTGTTCGAAGTGGTCGACGATGCCGCTCATGTCCATCTCTTTTAAGATTGTGGGCGGTAGAGGTAGTGCCGCGAGCGTTTCTTCCGAGATGACGTTCATGGCTCGGCGAATGGATATGATACATAGTTCACCTAGTGAAAGCTTCATTCGAAAGCCCATCACGGTGGTTGGGTCTGCTCCTCGTTTTAGTAGAAGTAGTCCTATCGAGTGTAGATTATAATACATTGCCATTTGAAAAGCACTTCGGTTCCATTTGTCTATCACATTGATGTTTTTTGGTGAAGCGAGTTGTGAAATCATTTCAGTTGTAGGTGAACCTTTGTAGAAGCTAGAACCTTTGTAGAAAATTGAGAGAGCGTAGTGTAGTGGGGTGGTGTTGTATGCGCCTGAGACATTAATGTCCGCTCCGTGTGCTAGTAGAGTGGTAATCAAGTCTGCACTTTTGTTCATTGCGGCCATGCATAATGGTGTATCCCCGTCTTCGTCGGGTAAGTTGACGTTGTACGGTGTAATCAATCGAGTGAATATGCACATCGGGATGGGTTTGTAAAAGGGATCGCAGTATAAACAGGCAAAGTACAACGCAGTTTGGCCCTGCCCACTAACTTTGTTCATGTCTGCCCCGTCTCTGATTAAACCAGCTGCTAGCCTCCATTTGCTCTTTCGAATAGCGTAGTGTAGAAGTATGTGAAGATTATTATTGGATTCCATTGTAAGGAGTGATATCTTAGTAGGTCTGGACTCGTGTTGTTGATGTTGTTATCTCAAAGGTTTTTCATGCTTTCTTGGTGATGTGTTTCCGGGAAGCATTTTTGAGAAATTTCTTAGCAATGATCTTGTGCTAAAATGTTTTGTGAAGTGAGGGTTCTTAAAAACTTTTAGCTCGTTGTTCTCATGACTCTTTAGGTTATCTCAAAGGTTTTTTTCAACGTTCTTTTCATGTTCTCAACATTTTGAAAAAACTTTTAGCAATGATCTTGTGTCAAAATGTTTGTTGCTTTTCAAACTTTAGTTTTAACAAGGTTTTTAGATTATCTCAAAGGTTTTTTCAACGTCCTTTTCATGTTTTCTTGTTGGTTTGTTTCTGGGAAACATTTTGAGAAAAACTTTTAGCAATGATCTTGTGTCTTGTGAAGTGCTTTTGTAACTTTAGATTGTCAATCTCGTATGGTTTTCCCTATCCCGTTTTTCTATCTTGTTTGCGTTAAATATACGTTGTTGTATAGCATTTCTAATTGAGAAAGGTGTATATGTGTATGCGCTGTATTGCGTAATTGTTGTTTCTTCATCATCTGACATCCAGGCAAGGCTAAAATCTGATGCCCATAGAACTGAGTTGGCAAAAACATTGGAAATCGCTTTCAAATACAACAACTGTACAATGACATGAGCTACTGGATTATAATGTATGTTATATGCTATTGATCTTGCACCTATATGCTGTATGCATGGAATGGTTTTAAAGATGAGCATGTTGTAACATAGAGTAAATCTATAAAACAATGATACACTAAGACAAAACAGCCTACCTTTAATTGGTAATTGCATCCTCTGCAAATTGCAAGCAAAGCAAGCACGTGACTAATATTGCTACGGTCGACAACATGTATAATGCGTGGGTAATACAGTTGTTACGGTACTTGCACGTGAATGGTTACTTACTCTAGAATGTTGTTAAATCTGAATTACTTCAAAAGACCATAGACATGTTGAATGTGTTCAACTTATGAATGTGTAGTAGTCTCCCGGGAGGGGCACTCAATACATTTCGCGGACGGGTGTGTTAGGGGAAAAAGACCCACCTTTTTTCACCACAAATTTGCACTCAGTTTGGGTCTAGTTGTCATGTTGCACTCAGGTTGGGTTGGATTTTTATCAATATGCACTCAGGTTGGTATCAAATTTTCAAAATGACTGATTGATTTTAATATTACACTGTATCAAATGTCACAGTTCACAAATATGTACAATTTATCTATGGATAATTTTTGATAAGCCAATGTGAAACATAATGCAACCACATGTGTGTCTCTTGATGAAAACAACTTACTTCTCTGTGTTGGACTTAGTAGAACAGTCAGTGTAATGTTCATAGAATTGGCTAAAACCAGATCCCCGTTATAATTGATATACTGACACACATTACACTTTCACTATCCGATACCAGCCCCGGGATTACGAATCACCAAATATTGATAATTATAACCAATCACTTTTCTTGTCAATTCAAATTCTTTTGTCTCTTGAATATAATGATAATTTGTGCTAATTTAGGATCATATACGTGTGGTTTCTAATGGCTGGTATCGGATGGTGACTTTATTTTGGTGGGCATCACCGAAGTCAGGCCTGCAAAACGTAAGGCAACAAAGGGTATTTTTTAAATTTGTGATTTCTAATAGCACCTTTCATTGAAACAAAAAAACATGTTTAGTATCAATAGCGGTATTTGTATGGTATCATTTGTTACAAGGTCCAGTGGAGAAGATGTTCTTCTGCCACACAATTGCATATGGACCTTATCATTAAAATGATAACAGACAGTTGGATCTATTTGCAACAGTCCCCAGTTTCATATTGATTACTATTGTGTGCCTTCATATCACATAAGTTTTTTCTGTACGGATATTTGAGTAT
>CM032664.1:64391142-64639807 GCA_019095985.1 Streblospio benedicti | reverse complement strand
ACCAAATTATTTTTGTCAGACATAACTTGCACGGTGCATGTAAAAAGAGGCCTATCTCCCCAATGTTAAATGGGACGTCTGCCTTTGAAAATCCACGAAATCATTGGATTATGCAACATCACATGACCTTGTGTTCTAGTTAGCAAGAGTGCATGGTATTTTTTAAGGTGTGATAAATATTAAATGTGCAGAATATAAATGTTATTTTTCTTACATTTGCTGTGGAAAAGGCAAAAAAAAATGTTCATTGACTCTGGGCTTTACAGAACAAATATTATTTTGGCTGAGCATTATCTTTAAATTGTGGCTGGTTACAGGTGGCGAGTTGTTACGTAACTGATAACAGGTAACCAGAGACCACAGTAAACAATAGCCGTAATCGTCCTTAGTGCTGCAATGATATATTGGACTATGGGTATATCTCTCGTTCAGAAGCTAGCAGACGATAATCGGTTGAACTTTTGAATATCGTTATGCAACAAAAATGGCAGCACAGCATATTGAATAGCTCGGTGAAGAAGTCAGTATTTTGTAGACATATAGACAGACGAGATGCTCATGAATATTCACAAGATACCCGAAAACGAGGCTTAGCAAGATCAGAGGCATTTTGTACAGAAACCGACCAAGAAACTCAGACTTTTGAGGTGCATTCTCTCTTAAGAAATACTCATCGAAGTTATCCCAAACCGTGGTGTTCAGGGATAGACTTAAGTATGACAAAGATACCGGTTATCAGGACTGGCTGGTTTGAAAATCTACCAGTCCTGCCGATTACCAGCAGGTCCTGACCATGCACGATACAGTTTTTCAAAATGAATTTATTAAAATTTCTTCCATCATTCTGGCTATATGGGGGCCATCAGTACCATCCGACCATTCAGAGCTGTCCACGTCAATGCATGTGTTCAGGGTCTAACTAGAATCTAGTAAGATCATGCCACGTCAACCCCACTTCCTATCCATTCAGCCTTGTCCTTGCCAACGCACCTGTTAGCTAGTGTTCAATCTAGCTTTGCATTGGAGGGGGCCCTACAGGCCCATTGAACTTCAAAGAGCATTTATTTTTCTACTTATTATAAGCAATAATAAGGGCAAATATATATTGAACAGATTCATTGGATTTCTTATTGTACAATACTAAATATTCATTTGAGAAAAATCCTTTATACTTGCTTTATTAAGCTAAATTCATTATTTGAACTGCAGCAGGTCCTCTCATTATTCTTAGTATGTGTGTTGTGCAGTCTTAACTGCTGTACAAAAATAAGTAGGTGCCAAAGATTTAAAATTTACAAGTTTATTTATTTTTTGCTAAGAGGCTTTTCGAACATGAAGTTTCTCATCAGAGCTAAAATATCCGAAGGTATTGCATTAAAAAAATATAAGAATGTCTTATACTTATATATAACAATTTGTATAACATAAATATAAGTTAAAAATATTTCGTTGTCACTGACAGTCAAAAAAGAACAGGCAATGTAATATAGATAAGATATACAGGTATGTTCAAGCTGATGCCACATTAACATGCATTTACTAGACTCGCACTTCAGATTTGTTATAGGCAATTGGGGAATGCGACTGTCAATATTGATTTGACCCAAGAATCACCCAAAAAAGTGATATAATGCTAATGTTTAACATATGGCATAGTACTCACTATACTATCGATTACCTATTGTTTGCCAAGCACCGATAATCAATATTGAAATTTTCTCCGATATGCAGCACTAATTGTCATTATTAACACAAGTCAAAGAATTACTTAACCCCTCGCCTGGGCCATTGTTAAGGAGTGGCACAGATCAAACATGAAAGTGAACTGCCATTTGGTCATTTAAGGTGAGAACTTGCATAGCGTCTAACTAGGCCCAATTATGATCAACAGTTTCTAGTTACGCAAGTTCCAAATTTAAGTGACCATAGTACCAGCGTGTTTTGTCTGCCCAATTACGTAATACTTAATGATTGCATCCTAATGCAAACTTGACCACAACACCTGTGGCGGCATCGTCAAAGGCAGTACCTGGCCGGCGCGCAGCATCGTAAAAGACATCAGCTACATGTAATCAGAACTGATAGCCTCGTGATAGAAACATTGTTACGGTGACCATTTTAGAAAGGCGACGACGCAAACTGAGATAGGTTCTACTGTGTCTGCCATTTTCCCATTCCACATTTATCGCCGAATGGGTGTTTAAAGTTGAATATTTACTGACCTACTTATCAACGAACGTTCGAAGGTTCGTTCGGTAAAGTGTCTCGAAGGTTCGAAGGCTAAAACCAACCGAAGGTCCCACCTCTAATAAATACAATTGAAACTGATGGATGGGTTGACAGAGACAATAGGACTAGGAACTCAAAATTTTTACCCGTCCTGACAACAAAGATACTCGTCTCACCCAATAGGACCGGTTCTTATCTGTTGCCCTGTCCTTGCTTATTATTTTCAAAATCTCTAACCTTGGCACTTCCCTAATGGGGTTTTCTTTTGTTACAAGTATCAAGTATTCACATGGTAATGGTTCGTAATTTTGTCCCTAAAAAAATGTGCTTGTTTTTGTATCACCCATAAGCAACTTACAACACTTCTTGCTAATGAAGTGAAGTAATTGAATGATGGATTCCTCATCGTTTCAGCTCTCCTGTTCACGGCTGCCGGCTTCTACCAGATGGCTGTTTGGGCTGCTGGCAAGCACCGCAATTACAAGAAGGAATTCAAGGACTACCCTAGAAGCAGAAAATGCATTGTTCCATTTTTCCTTTGAGTACTATGCATTTCAAATCATAGAGTATGTAACTTACAATATGACTGGACAAACTTTTAAGACCAGCGATCATCCACAATAATCATGTTATGATTGGGTTGTTTGTTTGTATGTGCAAGATGAATGATTACAACCATGTTATAAACTTATTTATTGTCTTAAGCATTCTTCATCTGTAGGCTTGTACATTTCTTATGAAACATTTTATTTGTAGGCTTCTACATTTCTTACCAAATATATATGTTCTGCTTTTTGAAAGTAAGTAATACATTCCAGTGCACATAGTAGTGATAATTTCAACGTGTTCCCAGTCATGTGAGTGTTCTTGGTATATTTAATGTTTGTTATATTTCCTATCATTAATATTTGTGACTTGTAAGTTAACTTTTTCACTAATAAAGTTTTTAACCATTTCGATGTCTACTTGTTATTTTGTCTTAGAAACCATAGAAGTATATGTGGTAACTTGTCGATTTGAATGTTATTTCAAAATGCATATATGCAATACAAATACCTCAATACTTCTTTTATGATAGCACAACTGTGCAAAAGTGGTTAAATGACCTATTTTAACATTTGTGATCGTATACTTTTTACTTACATGTACCATATTTGTTCAACTAAAGCGCAGTGTGCTTACATAAAAAAATTTCAGCAAGAAACGTCTAATAGACTAGCAAGCGCACCCTCTTGGGGAGTTTTCACAAACATGTTTTTTTTTGTACTTTAGATACTACTCTTATGGAAAAATGATGTTTGTTTCATACATATAGTCCGCGGGCTCTGTATACCCCCACCCCCCTTTGGGGAGTTTTCGCAAACATGTTTGTTTTTTTGTACTTTAGATACTACTCTTAAGGAAAAATGATGTTTGCCAAAAATATTTGATGGCGAAATATATTTTCAGGGGTCTTCCGGTCAAAATTTCATAAAATTGCATTTATCTCGATAAAAATAAAACAAATCGAGAGTAAAAACTTGTATTGACCGTAGATAGGAACATGTGTATGTGGAATAATAAATTGATATAAGCATTTGTATTCTAGATTGGGATTACATAATGTTTTACTTTTAATGGTAGAAGTCGAGGCAGCATCAGTATCATTGTTAACTTCATAATGTGCATTTTCTCAAATTTTGTTATGTTTTGGTATTATTTGATTAGACATTGGAATAAAAAATGTGTAACTTACAAAGAGAAACAAATTTAATACATCTTCACAATACAATGGTCATTGCTAAATCATGGAAAATTCAGTGAAAATGAAATCTGAGAAGCAATTCAAAACAAGAAAAGAGGCCAATATAAAATCATGCATCATACAAATCCAGGGTTCCCACGGAGTCTGGAAAAGTCATGGAAATTGAATTTTTTTCCAGATCATGGAAAAGTCATGGAATTTTGTAGAGTCATGGAAAAATGAGATTTTGCCAAAAAGTCATGGAAAAGTCATGGAATTTTGTACAACTGATAATTTAACTATTTGGGCAGATTTTTAAATATTTTAGAAAATGGCTAACCCTGGCTACAGGCCTGGCTGTAGGCGTGGGTGTATATAAAAAAAGTCCTGGAAAAATAAAAATTTGGAAAAGTCATGAAATTTTGCCAAACAAAATCTGTGGGAACCCTGAAATATTTAAAAGCAATAAGAAGATCGGATAGAGATCCAGAGGTTGCACTATCAATAAAGAAAAAAAAAATCAAATTTATCAATAACATTCCCTTGTGATTCCTGTTTATTTGTAAAAATAATCCCGAATTAATTTTTCCCGGAAAAGGAATTTTTAGTGAAAAGTTGGGAACATGTAAAACAGAATTTTTACTGAAACGTTGGTGACATGTAAAACAGAAATTGCAGGAAAGACCTAAAAAAAGGCTTCAGAGAGACGAAGTTATGAAAAGATGCTGTGTAAAGTGATAGATGCAGATTTGAAGGCAAGAGAAGCTAAATACCATGAGGAATGTAAAGCGTACATGAAATATTCATGGAAGATCATAGAAGTGAGCTGGTCGAAAAAGAAGCCATTTAAACTGCCGATGAATATGCTTCATTATTACAGAAAACTTGAGGGTGTTGGATCTTTATTAATTGTACTGTGAATAGAGAAAATGCAACTCTTGTTTGATACTAGAAATGTTTATCGAATGAGTTTGACAACCGTATCACCTGAGTGCACACTATCACTGTACTGTGGCTCCTATTCACCAACCACTTAAGACAGGTATAACTGCCGCAGTGGACCCACTCGACATCCTGATCGATCGACCGGGTGGTCTGCCTTTAAGTGCTTTGTGAATGGATGCCACAGTGGTAAGGGTCGAGGGTTTAAGTCCTGGCAGAGGCTATGTGATATAGTCCTACAAACTTGGGAAAATAATCCTCTGGTGTCAATACTTACACAAAGTCAATAATTCCAATACATACATATTCTGTTCTAGTTGCCCGTCTTAGAAAAAATATGTTCAAGGGAAAACTAGCTAACTTCTAACTTACTAACTAACTAACTTACTAACTTCATAAATGATATAAAAATCCTTTTGCAAATATTTGAGTAGTTGTAATTACAGGACAAGTACACAGGCTGCGCAGGAACCTTAGTAGGTCAAGATTAATCTTTAATGATACCATTCACTAAAAATCCAACATCCTCAAGTTTTCTGTAATCTTATGAAACATATTCAAAGGCAGTTTCAATGGCTTCTCTTTTTGAACATGATCAAGGTAGACATGATTGGGTGTCTAAAAATTAACTTTGGTCCAAAATGGTTTATCATTATATTCTTAGTTCAACCATTGGATCTTAATGTGATTTCCTTTTAGTTGCTTTTCAATATGTGAGATTTGTGAATTTGCTGTTGCACCCCTACTCCCATCGTCATATATCACGGCTATATACGCAGTATATAGCCGTTGATATAGCCGTTGATATGATCAAGGACTTGTAAAGGCAGTGTGAATGATCAACCCGTGAAAGCCGACGATGCCCTACTCCATAGCTTCAATAGGACAATTTCAGAGTATCCATATTTATAATGGCTTTGCACAAAGGATCTGGGCTGGGTGGTAGAATAAGGCTTTGAAGGTTCAGACTTGTCCTCAATGTGTTTAAAAAAGAAGTATATGTTTGAAATTACAGAAGTTTTTATATGATAAAAATTGATGCAGAAAATGGCTCAGATTGCACATGTGAGCACACAAAATTTCAAAAATTTGCCTAGGGGGGCCCCCCCAGACCCCCTACCATAGCACATTTATCACCATTGTTTGCGCTTCTTAACCCTCCTCTCACTTACAACCTGGGGTAGCCCCATAAATGGATATTGGGAAAATTGTTGACAGATGTCAGTCTACATACCCATAATATGGAACTGAACAGTGATTTATAAAGATCAATTGTGTCACTTCAAATGAAGCAAAATCCATGTTTTTGTTTTGTTCCATGAGCTCTGCATAGGCTGAAAGCTATCTCCTCGTATATCCTCGTACATCCTCCCCTCCCCTCCTCCACCCCCTCCCTAGTCGCTATATGCTCCCTCGCAAATGTGAACCCCTCCTTTAATACAAAAAGCTTCTTATGCCCTTGGTTATGATAAAAGAAATCACTACAGTGTCATCAATACAAGAAGCATCAATCATTGAAGAAAATGATACTGGTAGTATAGAGGTAGAAGGGCTTCTGGCTTCTGGTGATCTCTCTGATACCTAACACGTACTACTACATCAGATGAGAATGCCAAAAAGGTTAGAAAATAGCTCTCTATACTTGCACATAGCCACACGAATGTTCATTTATGCATAAAAGAATTAACGCTAATCACTATATTATCGGGCCGTTCGGACCCTAGGGGTATACTTTTTGTCATATATTTTTATCCGCTTGTTTTTTCTTCTTTTCCTATTTAGAAGTTATGACCCTATATCTTGCCTTTATCAGGCTGAAGATTATTTGATTTGGTTAAACATTAGGACTTTCATAGAAATTATTTGATTCGGGTCCACATATAATAAAGGAATTCCTGATAAATGTGTTCAAAATTGTTTTCTTGGGATCATTTTCATAGTGGAACATGGAACATGAGAAATTATAGTGGAACATGGAACATAGGGGCAAAAAGATAGTGGAACATGGAACATAGGGGTAAAAAAATAGTGGAACATGGAACTCAGGATCCCTGTGTCACCCCCCTCATTAAAGCTCCTAACGTTAAGCACTATCTTGAATTATGTATTGAGAATCGTAAAAAGTGGTGTGTGTGTGTGTGTGTGTGTGTGTGTGTGTGTGTGTGTGTGCGTGCGTGCGTGCGTGCGTGCGTGCGTGCGTGCGTGCGTGCGTGCGTGTGCGTGCGTGCGTGCGTGCGTGTGTCTAAGTTAAAGAACTAGATCATTTTATTTAGTTTAAGTTTCTACACAGCGTTTCAAGCGTCATTGCTATCATCAGGCATAAAATAGTATAAATTAAATACTGCAGTACAGAATAAGATATGTAAGTCAATGGCGATATGGCTACACTGCCCAACGACATCAACAGCAAAAATGATCAATTACACGACATTATAGCGACAATGACACATCATTGAGGCCTTTTCTAGGCGAAATGATGAAAGAGCACAACGACACAATACAACAATTTGCAAAAGGACAACAAACGGCAAATGCACATATTGACCACACAAATGGAAATTTTGGACAAACAAAAAACCCAATTACGATTCCTCGTCAACCGACGAAAAAAACCACCGGTTCATAACAGAAACATGGTCAAAGAAAACGACAGGTTTGATTTGATTTGATTTGATACCGTCGCAACCTGAGCAGACCGGGGCTAGGCGTTTATGCTTTTCCCCTACCTACCAGGATACACGAGCTGCCCCAGGCAACGAGGTACCTGGGTACCTAAGCCCACCCCCTCTCCACTGCATGCTGCTGTGAGCCGAGGTCGACCTATAAAGCATCTAATATACAAGAAATGTAGTAATTGCTGTGCCGCATCTATTGATTATAAACAAATTCAATAATAATTAAGATGAGATGCAATGATCAAAATTTTTAATAATTTTAACAAATTTTCGGCATATACTGCCTTCATCAAGTTATAAATGAAAACAATATACAAAAGCAATGTTCTACATAGAACGTGTGGGAATACACACGTAAAAAATACGTAAAAAGCGTAAAAAATACGTAAACGGACAATACGTTTAAAAAAGGTTACGTACGTGAAACGTCAGTTGTATTGCCGTGTAATACGTTTAACTTAAACCCAGGCTGCTGTGGTATAGTTAAACAAGTAAAATAGTCACAATAAAAAACATCTTATCATTATTAAAAAAAATTTCAACCCAATTGTATTCATTCTTTTGGTGGTCTGCCTTTTATAATTAAAACTCAATAAGATGATAAAATACTGCTACATATCAACCAATAATAATAAGACAACATGATGAAAAATACATTACATATCTGGGGTAACAAAAACAGAATTATAATCCGTATTCATTCCTCTGCCTAAAAAACATCTAATCTACCAATCATTTTTTTGTTCTTTTAATTTTCTACTTATTAAACCTCTTTCTAATAATAACCCACAAACCTCCATATCTTCCACACCCCTATGTCTATCAGGAATTGAAATGTCTAGCTACCTCCTTATCAGCCTTATCCCTTACATCTTTCAAGTGTTCTCTAAATCTATCACCCAGTCTACGTCCTGATTCTCCAACATAAAGTTCCCCCATTTCTTACAAATAATACAATATACTAACCCTTTAAGTTTCACATGTAAGCGATGATCTAGGACTAAAAAGTACCTCTTGGTCCCACTACCATGTCCTCCTTAGACATGCCTACATGAAACATCTAGATCTACCACAAGGTTTAGTACCTTTATCTCCTGTGTCTTTAACTAACGAGCGTGAACCAATAAATCTTTAATTTTATCCCTGCGATACGCTATCAATGGTTGTGATGTAAACAAATCACCAACCTCATCATCATCATCACAACCATTGATGGCATGGGGATACTAACATTAAAGATTTAACATTACTGGGCCCACAGGAAGATAAGGCACTTAAACGCTGTGAGCAGATCTGGATGTTTTTCAACATCTGGCTGGAGAGAACATGTGAACCAGACAATGAAGGCTGGTCTAGGATCATGGTTGTAATGAAAAGAGGTGTATTATTTGTAAATGAGAATGAGAGCCAGAGTGATAAATTTAGAAAGCTGAATATGAGACAAACTGACAAGGAAGCAACTATATTTAATTTCATTTGGGCAGAATTGTGGAAAATGGAAGGACTGGTGTCAGCCAGAAAAGAGGTTTAATAATGAAAGAATAAAGAACATGTTGATAGGTAAGATGTTTAGGCTGAAGGTAATCTGGATTCATAGTATTTTATTACCCAAATGTTCATCATGTTATGTCTGTTGACATAACAGTGACACATCTCTTGTGGCTGGTACTGTGTGTTAACTATATGAGTTTAAGGATAAACAGTATGCTCGTCTGACGGTCCATCGCCCTGCGGTATTTTACTACATGGGCCTACGTATTTTTGCGTGGTAATGGGTGTTCGTTCTATGTAGAACATTGCTTTATTGTTCATTATAACGATGAAGGCAGTACCGAAATTGACCAGAGTGGTGGTATTGAACTGATCGCTGTCGGCTGCAAAAACCTGTGAGCGACCCATGGCATCGCTCGCCAAGACTAGAGCGAGGGACGTGGAATGGGCCGGGCACCCGTTAGAGGTCCCAGTACACCATTCAGTCCCCAGGCTACCCCGGGCAGAGTCAGCACCGAGAGAACGGATGGGACACATAGTGGGCTGTAATGCAGTGTTTTTCACCAACCGGAGGGTAGCATGACAAAGGTGGTCGTTAACGACCCAGCAAAGATGTGCTACCAAAGGAGGGGTGTGTTAAGGGGGATGGGACAGGGCTAGCCCAAGGCTTACAGGTTCATTGGGGCCACCAGAGCAGGATGTGAAGTATAGTGAAAGAAGTTTGTTTTACTGGCAAAGTTCACTGTATAAAGCTGAAATCTTTGACCCCTACAGAGGAGCGTGTAAGGCGAATGAAGAAAGAGCCACCGGTCTGGAGGGCATGAATCTGCAGTCCAGACCCTACAGAAAAGTTTGTAATGCAGGAGGAAAGAGTATGTGCTAATCCCTGGGCCCGCCAATGGTCAGGTTATGGTCAAGGCTGGCAAAAGCGGAAGCAAACTACGATTTCGGCTGACTCCTCAAGAGCTGAGAGCGTAATCAGAGCTCAACTGTGAAGTCACCATAGAGCGTGTTATGTATCGAAAACAGCGATAACCACTCTATGTAATAACGGTTCCTGGTCTGCAGTTTTGAGCATATATATTTGAGCCCTTGATGATTAAGGGTGAGGTCAAGGATTGAATCAGAATAGAATCACGAAATGTAAGTAAAAAAGGGTCGAATCCACGCTTAATTTTCAAGTGTTCTTGCCCAGAACGTGATAGAAAAGACAATCTCCAAAGTGGCAGGTGCACATTGAACCCCAGTTGCCAAATGGATAAAGCACTCGAATTTGCGAGTTGGCGAGTATTTTAGAGTAATTCTTTGCTGATCAGCATGCTAATAATGTGATATATGTATTTGGTATAATCAAACAAAAGTTCAATGCAATGGATTTTAGAGTTGCAGAGAATAAAAGGATCAAGCTGAGGCAGAAGGAGTGCAAGAGATAAAAGAAGGGAAGACAGGAGAAGGCTGCAAAGAAGGCGGCTGAGAACATTGCATTGCTGATACTGCAATAGAATTGAAAGACTAAGCCATGCCATGCTTAATATTTAACTGATTGTATAAAGAATAAAATCTTGCAGAATTAATAATGTTTGTATTTGTGTTTAAAGTTAAGTGATAAATGTTAGTAAAACTGCTATCAGCTATACTAGTGTAATTCATGATATTCTTTGTCCCAATTCATGACAAAAGCGCGTAAATGTTTAGAATGTTAGTATTAAAAAAATTGTGCACCCCCCCCCATCCTATATGTTATTTTTCTTGCCCCACCCCCCACGCCCTCGCCAAGCACCATGATTTTTTTCACTATCCCCCCCCCCCCCCCACCCAATTTCTCTTCACGCCCCCTCCTCTGTATTTTGTGACCACCCTCTTAGCAGTTTGTGTGTCTTCGTCTGACATTATTAACTACAAATATGTTAAGTAGTCATTTCTAATTTTTCGTTGGGTAAAGGCTTTCAAAGATCTATAGTGCTGGGACAGACAACTGGACTTGGCATTCCCCCTCTGCCTTCAAAAGAGTCCGTGCTGTTTCTTTATCCGCCTCTTTGCTTCTGCCATACCCACACTGAGAACTCGCCTGCCAATGGGAATTGGAGTCAGTTTCCACGTCAAACAGGCAATATGGAAGAGTGTGAAGAAAAAAGTTAAACAGAGCTGATTAGGCAGTTAGGTTTTGTCAAAGCAAGATGTGAATAGGTCACAACGCAACCTTGTACCGACGCCTGAAGCACAACGCACACGACCCACCACCAAACCACAACGCACCTACTTCTCAGACGGAGCAGTATTATATACTACCGCTTCCGACTCTTTACTTGGCCTTGCCCTATCGAATGAAATGTGTGTGAAAGTAACTGCCACAGACCTGCAAAAGTATTTTTAAAAGGAGGAAGGATCTTTGTACAAACTTTTATGAGCTCAAGTTTTACACGCTTAATCTGTTTAATTGCATAAGCTTCTACCATTTTTTAAATGACACCTTTATATGTTGTAATTAATTGATGTGTTACCAGGTTCTAGTCTCTCAATAACTCATACTCGAGTGGTTCAAATATATGCATTATTATTATCTGATATTATTATTTGAAAAGTAATGTCATTTACATGTTTGACTACTCATTGATGATGAATCAAGGAAAAGGACATTCAATTACTATATTGCACAATAAAATGAAATAAAAACAGCACACCACTTTTTCTTTGGCCTGTTATTAGCCCCCATTTTTGCTGTGGTTAACTTTTTATTCCTGATACTCCAAGATACTCCGGATGGTGTTTTATTCCACATAAACCATATCAATGACAAAGTGACCGTTTATGAATTTATATTGTATTGATGCTAAGGTGACAAATAAGTCCAGAAGGGCTGGGTATTTCGTAAATTTTATTATATATAGCTATTTATTATTTGTATATGTAAAATACTTTCACTATAATAAATTCAAAAAAAATCAATCAATCACTCAATCAATCAATCTTGGTGAACAAAAATAAGCTGATTTCCCCATACGTAGTCATCACATAAAAGTAGTAAACCCGAGCATGCTCCAACGGCGAGTGCTTCAAATGAGCGGGTTACGGATTTCCTCACGATGACAACTTTGAAGATAGTCGTTAACAAAAACAAGTGAGGCATATCTTTATTTCTATTTATATTTTATTATTTTTTTAGTGACTAGATTCCGAAAAGGTAGAGCCGCACCTATATTGGGGGGGGTGGAAAGTTGCCTTGCCTAGCGGCTCGACCAAGCGTTGAAAACGGGCCTTTCGACAGGCATCAAAACAAACACATTGTAGATGTGTCATGTCATGTGACATTTACGATGTCAGCAAGAATTATCAGGAGACGTTATTATAAGGAGAACGTTTGGTAAAAACATTAATTTTGATTCAGATGATATCATTTTAGGCTACAAATACGAAAATGTAAAAGATAAAGTGGTATTAGAAATAAATAATATGATTATAAAGTTTAAACAATTTGTATTGAAATATATATATAAAAAAATAATATCATGCCTAGGAAGGAGGACTTTGTAAGAATATTTTGAAACTATATTTATTTTGACTTATATTTTGATTTGATCAATATTGTATGATTAGCATGAAAAAATAGAAAATAACAAACTTTTCTAGCACGTTTTGAACTGGTATGTATGTAAAAAAAAATGTAGTGTATGTAATGTATGCATTTGTTTTTATTTTTTTCGAGCTTAATAATAATAATTTAAAAAAAAAAGAATTATCAGGCAGCATAGGCTATGCCGCCCCGGAATTCGTGACCATTACGACCTGCTTGGTAAATTTCACCGAGAGGTCAAAGCTGAATACAGCGGCGGAGAGCAGTGCAAGCCATATGGATTTTCTAACTGTGTCAGCCCAGTGCGATAAGTTGATGATGGCCTTGAAGGAGATAGTCTCACACAAACTGCTTGTCCGCGTTGTTAGTCAATTATCGACATTGGCTGATGGAGGCTAGCGAACATGGTGTCGGTGATTTTCTCGTCTCTGATTGGTCACATCCCTTCACCATTGTCAAGGTCTTGTTCTACGTCACACCACTGAATTTGACAACAACAACCCAATCTGACGGCGAAGTGAGTGAAATAATTTTGAGAAAATCAACGACTTGCGCGATGTTTCACCAGGGGATAACGCTCAAGACTCTTTTGGAGAATCCAGAGCTGTTGAACCCGCCGAAGATCACAAACCGTAAGTGCTGTTTTGCTCAAGTATTCTAGTATTTTCCGTGGACATCTAATTAACGTTACATAAGTCGCCGTAGGTGGCGCTGTCGTCAGCTCACGATTAACATGATATATATGTTCTAAGCACAAAAGTGTGTGGGTGACGCATCAAGTGAATAGTGTCGATGGTTGAGTTAATTGCTGCAAAAGCGCGTGAGCGGTAATACATTCACATAGCTTAGAAGAGGAAGACCAAAAAAAAGGCGGGTTTCTGAACATGGGAGTGCAATTTTCGTGGACCACAGCAAGAACATGTCAGAAAACGTGAGCGGCTTCTATAAATAGCATGACCTCGTTCCACCACAGGCGGTACAACCGCGCGGCCAAAACCGGGCGGCATTTTACCTGTGGTGCACTATGGATTTTTGGCCGGCACGTTGTGGGCCTCGTGAAAGGAAAGAGGGAGCTGCCTGGAGAGGATGACCCCGTTCTGGTGCAAACATTTCAGACTGTCCCTTTCTCCAATATGTTTGCAGTGTTAACATATGGTTTACATACATTGTAATAATTTATAAGGTTGTTTTAATATAGAGATTGATTTGAAGTCCATATTTCTCTGCTTCCCGTTTCTAATAGTAATAATTAAAGTCCAGGGCTACTTGTTTGTTGTTTTTTGTTTGTTTTTGTTTTGTTGTTTTTTTTGTTTTTTTTTGGGGGGAGGGGGGTTCCTTTACTAACGTTAGTGTTCAGTGTCTGGATTTGTAGGGGAAACTATTATTAAGACTCTTGTACAGATATGAATGACTTCTTTGGTTGTCAGATTTTATTCCATGACCTTTCACGGTACTGATAGTTGAAAAGAAAAAGAAAACGTCTTGATTGATTAAATGTAATTGTTTTGGTATTTTCATAGCAGCGGCATTTAGAAAATGTTATTGTGCAAGTACATATCCACATTTTGTTACTTATTGTGTGTTACTTATCTTTCTTATGGGTTTTATTCTTATTTAAGTGCATAGAATGTAAAATAGAATTGTCATTGTTCAAAAAAGAATTCTCAAAGAATTGTTATTGTACAAAAATGTTTAATTACTTTTACGAAAATGTTTTTCAAAATCTTATAAGGTTGTCATCACTACTAACAGAGTTGGCTTTTTGACTGTTACCAATTGAACCACGGCATTTAGATTGAAATTGACTCTAATGATTTTGGGGAAACAAGGATTGGTTTCAGTGTTTTCAAGTCTTTAGTGTACATTTGCTTGCATGGAGACAATTCAAATATTGGCCCACATATCGAAAATTAAAAACTTTAATATACGTGCACATTGGCATGCATAACTACACAGCCATCTTTTTAAACGTTTTTAATAGTTTAGAGGCATGATAAAATTTATTCTGCGGGCTTGTGAAACCGTAGATTGATATCTATCTCCAGTAGTAGGTTGCATGTTTGTGCAGAACATCGCTGATAAGAAAAAAGTTAACTTTGAGCACTTACAGACCAGATATTACTTTTTGAATTCCATGGACTTAATTTCACTTGCAAGAGTTTAAAAGCACAACATTCTGCTGAAAGCTTTACATCATACTAACGTTTTAATAAGCAAGTCATTCACAATACAAAGAATAAAATCAGTATTTGTAATGGAGAAATTCATGTATCGAGCCTGCACAGGTTTCATTTTCGTGATCACATGGTAAAGAGCCTCTCTTTAGTTCCAGCATGGCAAATGCATGAATCAAATCAATTGATGATTTAATATACCAGTATCACATACTTGGCCAAGTATTTGTTCTAGATAGATATATGTTGCACAGTGACATTGAGTATTTACAACATTAATATTAGTATTTACAACATTAATATTTATGTATTTAGATGAGTTCAATCGCTCAGGTCGCAAATTATCCTTCTCCATGCTTTTTTTTAAAAATTTGAATCTGATTGGTTGATTTACTAGGTCAATTTGTACCAAGATCAATATGATTTTTGTAGCCCATGCTTTAGACATGTGTCTAATGATAACAAGCCCTATCAGAACAAGGTCATCTTTTGTGATTGTCACCATTTATCACTATACATTGGGTCAAATGGTGGACTGAACTGACCACTTGTAGAACATTAATCATATTGCTTTGTAAAATATTAATATATGACTATGATGTAGATATTGGTAGATATTGTATGTAAAATATGACCCAGTAAATACTTTTATTAGATGCTTTTAAATTGAGTTTTTATGTATGTCTGCCATATTTCATAGTGCCATATTACCAATAAATGTAAAATAGTGTTTGTCAAATTAAGTTTTTAAAATACTAGAGACATTTTAAGTTTTATCTCTACAGATTTCTTTACTAAAATTTGGCTTAAGCTTTACCCCACGGCTGTATGGACTAGAAGACCAGGTTCTAAAATTTTAACTTTCATATTTTCAATTACTAGGGAAGCATAGAATACTTCAATACAATATGTATCTATGCTTATGGTGGAATTGTGTCATCGGAAATGGCCAAGACTAATTTGCAGCTGTAGTTCTCATTTAATCTTGAAACCCATGTGGACAGCCGGCAGCTTGGGATGATTGTATCATTCGGGTTTCACAACCTTGGGGTCGTGAGTTCGAGACCAGTCAGGGCCACTCAACATAGTCAAATGGAAGCTTAGGGTTGTAAAACCTGTCTTCAATACAGTGGTAGGAGCTTGCTTGCCGTAGAAAACAGAGTAAAGGTTAAGGAGAAAATCGCATCTGCACTAAAATGTCACAAAAGAACAATGGTTATAATGTATCATGAAACCATTGCAAGTAATTGATGTGAAGGTACAGGTATATATCCATCTTGGAGCGGTGAGTTGAGTTGCGCTCATTATGTTAAGCCTATGTGCATACCTGTAGCAGTCTGCTGTCACCTGCTTTACCACATGGGCATGTTAACGCAAGAAATCAATACTTTTCTCTTATGTAGGCTCATATATTTCCAGCCAATCGCTGAGCCTCTGCTGCTGCTGTGCAGCTTTATATACAAATTAGCCTCTTGAGGCGACGTATATGTTTGTGGTATCATTTCTACACTGATAATGCATCGCGGACATGTTGGCAGCAGGCAGAAGTCTACCGTCGACAACATTTATGACAGCGCTCATTGACATTTAAGGATTGCAGGGTTGAGGATTTTTCTGTTGCATTGTTGCAAGCGCTCGAGACTTCTTGGAATTGACTGGCATTGATCAAATTGATTAACATCAGGAATAAAGAAAAGAAACATTGAGATGTTGAGCACATGCGAGTTTTTGCTTTGCATGCATTACTGTTTTGCAGTAGCAAGCTAAAGTGAAAAGAAAATCGTACCGACTGAGCTCATTATAGGTTTGTGTGTTTTGCTGCGGTTGCAGTTACACCTGAACTTGACAGCAGCACACTCGATCGAAGAAAACCATGGTGGATATTGGCGGATAGTATTGCTTTTTAACGTTAACTCGTGGAAATCTTTTTAAGTATGTTGATCGAATGTGTGAGCGAAGCCAACCAGGCCTTGTACCCGTCAGAAGGACAGATGTCTGGCGACGTCTGCAACCCGCCGGAGATGCACCAGTCGTGGTCGGCGAGAAACGTGTATCCTGCCAACACTTCTCCGCCCACGCCCAGCGGGGATTACAATGCACAAACTGGACACTTTTACAACCCGTCGTATCAGCGGCTTGCGTCGTCCATGCCTCACTTCCCGGATCCGACTTTGCGGAACCGCTACATCAAGCAGTGGCTGTCGACGCTGCGTCCCCCCAGCTCTCGCTACCCTCACAGTGGCCACCTGCAGCACCAGCAGGCGTGGCAGCACTTCATGACATATCACGCCATGGCAAAGCAGCATTGTACGTAGTGTTGGGAATCAGTTGCAATTTGACAACTGATCATCACTTAAAATCAGTTGGCCCAAGTGACCAATCATCAGAGTTAATGGTTTCATACGATATTTATATGTAATCACCCATTTGAATATGGTCCGCATTTCGTAGGAGCTCTAATCGATGCGACGACGTTACACAATAAGATGAATTAACTATGGGCGCGAACTTACTTTCGTTTTCTTGTTGCGCGGGCTTGACATTTGAATTACTGAACATGCGCACTGACGCACGGAAACATGCGTGTGTATATTTTTCACTTTGCAAAATATAAGTAAGTTATTTCTATTTTCTGGCAAGCATTTGTAATAGATTGATTGAATAACGTTACTAATAGATTATACGCGAGTTTGAATAGTGTTAGAAAAAAAGCAATTATTTACACAATCGATTATGCCTCATGCTAATTGAGCCCTGAATCGTTTGGTACAAACAACTGATCACCAATTATAGTCGATCATGGTCCCAACACTAATTGTACGTTTCATCGTGTACCCTTTTTTTCTTGTGCTCTGGTGTGGTGGCGGGGGTTTAAAGGTGGTTTACGATAGAATACGTTGCACATCGTGAGTGGCAAACGGTGATGCATCACAAATGTAGCTCATTTTATAGATGTGTTGTGTTCTTGTTGTTCCAGCGTCGTTTCTGATCCTTCCAATTTACTGCGGTCTTAAATATTTTTTCCCTTTTTCCAGATCCTTCAGGATGCCCCGAGAAAAAAGAAGGCAAAGACTTGGAAGGCCGCAGCGAGGCTTTCTCCGGCCAGTCTGCGTTCCTCGGGCCGAACATCTGGGACAAGACGCTGCCTTATAACGACGACTTCAATCTGGAATACATGGACCTCGACGAATTCCTGAACGAAAACGGCGTCTCCGACGAGGCCATAGGGAACTTGCAGCAGGTGCTGCCCAACGTGTACCCAAACCAGTCGCCACCGCAGCAGCAGCAGCAGCAGCAGCAGCAGCAGCAGCAGCAAGGAAATGTCAGTCCCAAGATGAGTCCGCTGAACAGCATCGACGTGGTCTCTGTCTCTCCGGCACCCAAGACGCCAGAACACCCTCTGGCGGTGCAGCTGTCGCCCGCCGCGTCCCCCCAGTTCCTGCCATCCCCCCCAGCCCTGCCCGCGACTGCCCCCCAGCTGTCCCCGCAGCTTCCCCCAGCCGCTCCAGAAGCCAGAGCCAGGTTTTGTGACCCGGACAGCGACATGAGTGAGTTGGAATTTTTTTATGTAGAAGTAGTAGTAGTAGTAAAATTGTTTATTTAAGTGTCAAACATCCTTGTACATACATTAAAACAGTGAATTCAATTATTGTTATAACAAAGGCATACTGCCAAATTTGGCATACTAGACACTATTGTACATTATATACTAATATGTTACTTTAAGAACCTTTATTACAGTAGTTAAAACACCTCCATTTAGCCTGCAACCACAATTCTTTTATCATATTAAAAAAGTATACACCTTACTGGATTGAAATTAAGTTATACTCAAAATGTCTACTTAAAATCAAGCCATTACTAAACATATGGTAACCTACACATGAACATTTTAAATACAATATTTATCACTTTAAAAATTCCACATTGCATGATACTTATAAACTTATCTTGTTCATTCGAATTATAAAAAGCATCTTTTATACTGTGTAAATGTTGCACGAGTTCCTTTTTTTAAGTTGTCCTATGCGTAAAGTTCAATGTTCTACACTAAAAGTAAATCTATACTATGGTAGTGTTAAGTTTTGCAGGCTAAAAAAATGTTTATGTGATATCAAAATCATGCTGCCTTAAATTTTATGATAGACTAGTTAGGTCCCATTTTAAGCTGATTTCTCGTTTACGTGATATTTCTTGTTTGTCTAGAATTCAAAGAAGAGGAGCGAGAACCATCTCCAGTTGTAGATTACGACATGAACCCAAATGATTTGGCATTAGCTACTGCTCCAGGTAGTAATCATGACTTTTCTTACTTTTAGTTCGGATCTAGCCTCCCAGAACATCAAGTCACAGCAAGAAGAATGTTTTGTTGTAGCCCAGGCCACTATGTTTTTTTTCTCTGTTTTAGACCATCGCCTTCATTAGTTTTACCTAGCGCATAATAAAAAAAACTGTTTTTTTAGACCATCGCCCTCATTAGTTTTATTTAGCACATAACAAAAGAAAATGTGTTGAGCCACTCCACCAAATTATATTGTCATATGGACATGTTTTATGTCTGATTTAATAAATGATTTGATTTGAAATGCCCATAAAATTGCCATCAGCAGCATGACAGCATGCATCTAGTCCAGTGAGTCCTAGACTAGCTAAGTTTTTGTTTTTTAATCGCCCTCATTAGATTATTCAGATAGCCCACACAACATGTTTTTATTTCAACGTGTTTTTTTTTTATGTCCCTCCCTCATCAGGTTCGGAATATCTTCTGATCTAAAACAGAGAAAAAAACACATAGTGGCCCCATGGGAGGGAGCTGGGTGTGGGAGGGAGGTGGTGGGTCGGGCTCTCGGAGCCCCCATGACAGCCGGTCTGAGTTATTGCAAATTGCAATGAACCATACCACAATCAATGTTGTGTGACTTCATGTTCCCATATTGACCAAACAAAGAATGTATGGAAATTACGGAAATGGAACAATATTTTATCTTAATCTCATCCTGAGATATCTACCAGTTTTATTCATTTCATTTCTTTGTGAAAATTCTTATTTATTCAAATCCATACACTCTTACTGCTCTGGTAAGTATAGGACGCGAAAGGTACGGATGGCCATTGTCGGTACCTTGACTGTCTGATTTTTAGTGAATATGGTGAAAGAAGAAAGCTGCTGTTCTTCGATGATGTCCAATGAATCCGATGAACACTTCCCATTAAATGATAATGATTTGGCACTAGCTTCAGTCCCAGGTGAGTCAAATTGGGTGTAACTGGACACATCCTTGATAAAATGTCGGTGTAACTCTTCTCAATATTGTTCAATCCAAGTGAATTTTAATCATGGCTTCTTGTATCAATCAATGATGGACCAAACAACATTTATGTTTAAAAAAAAATGATAATATGGATTTAATAGGTTTTATGTTGACAGTTAATGCAAAGTTGCTGCTAATAGCAAAGGAATAGTTTTGATTATTTTTTCCTTAATTGTATCCTGTAGGTCAAGAATTCGATCCACGTAAGCGGAAATTTTCTGTAGAAGAATTGCGCCCACAGCCAATGATAAAGAAGTCTCGCAAGGTCAGCTAAATCATGATTTGTTTTTTTAATTTTTCAATTCCAACATCTGCTTTTATTTGAAAGTGATTCATTGTACATTGTACATATTAAAATTTTCAAATTAATGATGCATTAATCAACAGACGTTTGTGTAAAATTAGTAGTGCCTGCATGAAGTGACAATCCCCCATGATTTTTTTAAATGGTCATTGCCAATGTTCATATATTGTGTGAATTCTTGACAATCCCCTGTGATTTAAAATGGTCAATGAATCTGTATTGTGTCAATTCTTGACATTGGTTTTGAATTACAGTAGAATATGCAATTCAAACAGACTGGCTTTTCCAGGGCACAATATGTGGTAATTACGAGTAGAAAGTAAACAAAATGTTCCTTTTCATTGATTTATTTGTTATGTGCACAGTCAAACTCAGCATAAAATGATGAAACACATTTTTCAAATCGTACTTGATATTCATCAAACATTGCAACATGGTCTTGCTTCTTCTTCTTCATATTACTTCCAAGCATTTAAATTTCATGAATCAAGTTCAAGTGCATTTACTCTCGAGCGCATTCACCTATGGGAGATCATCCTCTTGTCACGCACACACCTGCCATATATAGCGCGCAGCGAGGCTACCGCCTTACCTAGTTTGCTCACTCAAAAGATGAGTGCAATTTTTTTTGTGTCTGTTTTTTCCATCCATCGCTGAGACAGCAGGATATAACTTGAATGCTGCTGAGTACGTGAGCATTCATATCTCAAAAGAGACTCCGCTTTTAATAGCAAAATTGTCTAGAATTGTCTTTTTACAACAAGAATTGTAGATTTTTATGCATTTTTTGTGCGTTTGAACACGTCCGCTGTTGAGATTATTCTCGTCTTGTTCGTGAAGATATCTCGTAAACAAGCGTTTAATCTGCAATTTTCATACGTAGAATATATCCATGTCAAAAAGAAATAACACTGACAGAAGAATAATTATAATACCATTTCTAAGAATTAATGTATATTGCTCTCAGAGTGCCTTTCGGGAATCGTGTTTCTGACACTGTACATGAGTAGTTGGCCTGATTGTGGGTCGCCGAGATTTCAGCCTTGACTCATGTGGCGCGGCGTGGCTTGCCATGTGCTTAATAAGGAGCAGCACTCGATGCTACCACCATTCACCGCTTTTCTGGCTGGGTCATCATCGATGCCTACTCTATAAAATGTGTATAGTGATTTAAATGATATTTATTGTTTGCTTGGTATTACAATCGAAAATATGTGATATAGAAGAGTGTACAGTTGATAATACCTAGTAAACTGCAGTTTCGGGTATTGGCCCATTTGGGTTTAAGTGAACCCTCGCTGTTACGTTATAGTCAAATCTCTTGATACTTCATATAACTGCAGGCACGAAAAAAGGTGAAGGCAACAATAGAGTGTAATTAATTTTGTTGCCATATTCTAATGACAATATTGTTGACAGCAAAGAGATAGTAGCTGCTGCTGCTGACAATGACATGTTGACCCACAAGGATAATGTCACAGGTCAGTATCAGTGTATCAGATTACACATTCTATGACACTGATATACACCGAGATATATATGTTCATAGAACCATACCTTATAAATAGGCGTTAAAGAAACTGTCAGTGATGATTTAAAAAACGTGCCTGCTTTTCATTGAAATCCTTTCAATTCATGTACAAAATACAATCCAAATGAATAACTTGTAATATTGATAAGGACTGTCGTCTTCTAAAGACGTACGGACAATTTTGCATAGATTATGACTCACGTTGAGCACCTCACATTTGTGTCCATGCGGTGGCCACACCCGGGCCGTATTGATTGGCACGGTCCATCCTCCGCTCTAATCAGCCAGCAGCAATCAGTTAATTTATTTTCTTACAAGTTCATATTACGTGCTGACCGTGGTCTTTGGTGGCTACTTGTTGCAGGTGTAATTACGTAGGTAGAAATGACAGTGACCGTGAACGAGCAAACGACTTTTAACAATGTCATTGTGCTTTTCGTTTGGTCAGTGTTCGTGTCAGTGCCCTCACCCCCGAGGTAATATCTTAAAAAGTTGAATGTGCACTTTAAAAAATCTTGATTAACAAATGTTAGGTCTTAAAGTTAACTATAAAAATATAAAAAAACAATATGAACCAACAACGTTTGGAAATGGGCTGTGAAAAAGTTGATTTTGTCGGATGGCACAAGTTAATTGGGCCTACTGACCCCCTCCCCCCCTAAGTTGAATAATTAACTTAGAAATACGACATTGATCTTTTGGCTTGGTCCCTAACCCTGTGATAAGATTTTTTTTTCTTTTGGAGTGGGGTTGGGGTTGGGGGGGAGGGGTGTTTCAATAAATGGCAAACTGGTCCTCCATAGCGAGAAGGGACCACCTGACAATGCCAGCCGGTGTGGTTTTGCTAGTCTACTAACAAAGGGAGTATTTTTTAATCCTTTTTGTAATGGTTTGTACATCTGTATCTGCATAACAACATTTTATATAGGTCAGAGAGAAACAAAAGAATACATGTCAATGGTGATGATGCATTATGTAAGAATTACAGACATATTTGAAGTGGGGAAATAACCAATTTCTGTTTGCAATTGTTGTTCTGACAATTGTCAGTTGCATTGAAATAGAAGAAGCAGGAAAGATTGCATAAAAGCCAATGGTCATGACTCTAGTCATTATCGCTACCTATTTATTAGCAAGAATATCCAGCAGTTGCCTTTTAAAAACAATTTTCATTAGTAATTTGTTTGTTGCTATGGTGACAATTTACTCAAAGGCGTAGCAATTTGTCGTGTAATTCACATAAAAGCAGATGACATTATTGTGTACCACAATAAGTAAAATTCCATATTTTACTTGTTATACGGTAAACAGCTTCTTCTTGTCTCATTTTTAATTCTCTACCTTTTTCTTCTTACAGCTGCGTTTATCCAAAGAGTTTTCAAAAAAATTAAAAAATAAGTTTTATTGACATTGGACCGAGAGGTCGAAACAATGTCAAGAAAACTTATTTTCATTTTTTTTGAAAACTCTTTCCATAAACGCAGCTGTAAGAAGAAAAAGGTAGAGTATTGAAAATAAGTTAAATGAATCAGATATACATGTATAAATGAGCAAAATTTATTATTTTCATGTAATGTTTTAGTGGTTACCTGAGTTTCCATATGCTTGTTGCTTGAATCTCCTTAGATATGGAAAAAAGCCTTTGAATGGGACAGAATTCCAAATGGAATGGTTGGGATGAGTTGGCTAGAAGACACTGGGGCCATCCTGTGTTTACAGGTGTCAGCATATTTCATGTGAATTTGTGTATTCGATTTCATCCCTTTTAGATTTGTTTGATTTTTATTTTTTCTAGATCTATGTGCCTGATGAATGCAAAGACGACAAGTATTGGAGTCGGAGAAAGAAGAATAACATTGCTGCCAAGCGGTCGAGAGACGCCCGGCGAATCAAGGAAAACCAGATTGCTCTACGCGCAGCTTTTCTGGAGAAAACCACGGCCAATCTGAGAGAGGAACTGGAAGCAACTAAAGCGGAAAATCAAAAGCTATTGGAGAGGCTTGCAAAGTACGAAGGGCCAAAAAGTTCGTAAAATTTCTTACGGTACATGATGTGCAAATCTGACAGATTAACGGTGAAAAAAACAAAATACGTAAACACATTTACCAATAAACCTTCCGGTTTCTTCATTTGCTAAATTGAGGAAGATAATGTCTTGTGGTTTCATCAGTCGGCGGACAGAATTGTTTATGATATTGAGCAGTAGCGGAGATGCGAACGGCCGTGACAGGGACAGTTCACCATGCACTGGTGCAAACATGTGTTGGAAGCATGGAATGAAAGGACATAGCTGTGTACTATATTGTGAGGATGAAAGATAGACATTTGCCATAATGACAAAGAACCTATTTTATCATAGTACTGTTACAACACGCAGAGAGTGTGAATAACTTTGTTTGTTCATTTGTGACTGCAAAAAATAGAGAAATGTTCAAAAGTCTTCTCTTCAATAACTAATATCTAATGGACAGACATAGAAGTTGCTTAGTTCTTCTCTGCAAGACATTGCTTTTTAACTGTCAACATTGTTGTGTGTTAATAATATAAAACCTCTCTAGTGGCATATATAAATTTATTCGTTGTTTGGATGATAGTGCAGGACCTGGTTATGTAGGTCACAGAACATCGCCTTGTGTTGGTGATATTGTTAATGTTAGGTATGACACGTATTATTGTGATATTAATATGTATTATATGTACATTTATGTTTGCTTGTACCCGGTAATTCAAGTGTGTAAATTGTTAGTGTCAATTACAACTATAATTGAATGATGTTAACATATTTGAAATTGATATTGCTTTACTTTACATAATATTGATATAGATTTTGAAGTATTAAAACAGGTTACGGTTGATGGCATGGCATTTATTTATTTAAGCAGATCCGGTAATTTTCTTCTGTGATGAATTTAAATCTGTATTTGTTAACGTTTTCATCCTCTTTGGTTTGAAATTAGTACGTATCTTTCATAGAACATATCATGACTAATCATAGAATGAACTTGAAGCGTACTAATGGCCACTTTGTACATTTATCGCCATTTTAACCAGTAGATGAGAAATTAGTTGTTTTATTTTACAAAATTTGTGTAGTCTAGAAAATTAACTCAGGGTTTAAAAAGAGAGTCAAAAGACTTGCTTTTGCTTTACTGTAATATATGTCCAAGCTATTGAGCTTTATAAGCTGAACGCCCATATCAATTCCTGGTTTATGCCTGTTCCAGTCAATGAAATTTGAGATCGATATGTTGAGGTCAAAATGAGAATTTTGTTTACGAAATAGAGAATAATTTTAAAGGATAAATTGAAGAGGCATCTATCAAGTGCATTAGAATAATTCAATGTAATTTTTTCAATGTGTAATATTTATTTTGATGTAAGCGCCTATGAAATATTTACAGGGTATTGACTTTATATAGAAATCATCTCGTGAATTGTTTTTACAATAACATGTTCNAGCGTTTTATAGTATACATGTACAGCAGTATCATACATGTATTATTATATGGATTGCCTTATGGACTCTTCAAATTATGTGACGTAGTTTCAGCATCGCTTGACTTTACAACCGTAGAAGGAGTGTTTGAAATCTTACTTTTTAATTTCAGAATTTTATCAAATAACTTTCATGATATTTAATAGTTGATTATCGATTACAGTTCTGGTGTCTGGATCAAATGAGACAGTTATTGTTAAATATCTATGTCTATTATAAGGAAGATTGATGCTCTTCCTGTGGTGTAGTTATTAAGTGTGTGAATACAGAACTACAGCTGCCTGTGATGGTAGTGAGTGCTGGAGAATAAACCTTTTAAGAGGGTAGAATGTGAGTTCTTCCCTGGGTATTATATTGACTTAGCTGTTATGAGTAGAATATTGTTGTGAAATAGAAAATCGCAAAACAATATATATTGTATTACATTGTGGACTTGCATTGTAAAGTAAATAAACAGAAAATATATACAATTGATTTAATTATATTCTTGACTTTTAACATTTTTAGGGGGGAACATGTTTTCCCAAATCAAAATTTTTATATGCCACCGCTAAGTACATACATGTACACTGTAGTATATGAATTTAATTTGTTGATGAGTGGCTATAAAATTGCCCATTTCTATTCATTTTGTACACATATATAACATATTTTTAATAATCTTAGATAAACACGTAGAAAATACCGCTTATGATTTACAAAAGTTAATAACCGTACCTAAATCCTCCCAATAGCACTGAAGGGAAAATTTACCATCTTTAATTAACAGGTCTTGAAAGTTGCCGACTTTCTACATCACGATTTCAAAATTCCGATTAAATCAGTACATAGAATAGGTCCTATGGTGTAATTTCATTGTTCAAGTGAATATACATAGTATCTTTCGTTGCACTTTATCCTGAAGTAGTTTTTTTTTTAAGTCGAGTTAAAAAGCTTCAAAAGTGAGTTCAGGGTAATGATAGATGGCTATAGAACTGCTTTTAAATGATGTCGACAAAAATAGGTTCATAACTCCTCATTGAGGAAGACCTGGTCTCAATCAATGGGTCTGACCGACTGGGCCTGCAGACATATTTTGACATTCTGTAGTTTGAAGCTAAAAACATTGTACCATCCACGACACTATGCTATTATCAACTGCCTTAAACCGTAACTGTATGGGGAATACATTGTTTTAAGTATGTAATCCTATTATCAATGATTGCATACAATGTAATCAATAAATCATATGTAACGTATAAAGGGGCCGATTTATAACTTCTAGGATTCAACGCTCAAACTGACCATTCAAAACATTGCCCTTATGTTTTTAATAATAGATAGAAGGGTGCACAGTGAGTCCGTCTGCACACAGATCCCGTGCATTAAATATTTTATAACGAAAATGAACAATTTTATGATAAACAATATTCTTTGAACGCATTTTTGAATACTGGATGTCACCATTAATAATGTTTGTTTTAAAACTTTCACTTTTCAACTGTTTTATTATGAATAAAATAGTATCGTATGTATGTGATGCATGGGCTGCTCTAAAAAAATGGACAGGATGTGTGTGCGCTGCTCTATCTAAATAAAAGTTCATTAAAATCAGTCAATTCAAGAAACCAGAAATTTTTATTTTATCAAAACCTTAGTAACTGGCGGTTCAATTTTATTTATATAGAACTACATTGGGTGCATGATTATAGATAGCGATACATATGATCCATGTACCAAGCAGGTGGATTACAAATGCTGCTGAACTTGGTGTTGGTGCCAAACAATTTAGTTGCTTGTATTCCTAGCTTATGTCAAACAAGCACATTGATCTGAACTGACTCATATAAGAAATATCAATGACAATGTTTGTACAAAATACAGCATCGGTTAATTCATGGATCCAAGAACACACAATGAATGCACAAACATGTGACTGTCCGTGACTGAAAGTTCAACTAAACCACCTTCTGCCATAGGATTTTGCACCAATCTTCAAGGTCGGAAGAATAGATAATACTGTGATAGTGTTTCATAGTTTGTCTTTATTTCTTTTCATGGCCAACAAGAATTAACTAATTCTTTTAATCTATACTTTATGAAATTATTTTCAAACTGATGTAAACATTAATACATTTTTTTTCTAATAAACAAGTAAATATTAATAAATGTTTTCAAATCACATTCATATCCTAATTGCCAATGTACTAATACACTAATTGCAGGAAATAGCAAAAATAAAATAGAAAGGATTGATTTTTGTCTTTGTCAGATACTGAGTTTGACTTGATATAGTTATTAATATGTAATTTCATTTGTTTTTATTGAAAAGGAGACTGCATATCTAGAAACTAGTAAAGTATTTTGTTAATTTGATTTGTTTATTTGATGAATAAAGCAGCGAGAAAGAAAATATATTACAAAAATCTTTAATACTAAAAACTGGCACTAATGAAATTTAAAAATGGCTTACTTACGTAATGTTTTATGCGTTTATTCATTTTTTGTCACATCACTTACTGAGGTATATAATAAAATTCTCTTACCCGATATGTGAATTTAAGATTGCATTATGTACTGTTTGATCTGACATCAGATAAAAATAGTATCCTTCATACTCTGTTACAGTAATGTTTGCATTATGATTCAAGAATTTGATGGATACCACTAGAAACCATAATCATTACCATTTTGGCCAGACTTTTGAATCATGAATAAAGAAACCCAGGAAGAACTAAACATACATTCAGTTTGCATTATGGTTTGAGAAAAATTACTCCAATCCACCTAAAAGGGTTGTATTTGTACATGCATGTGAGTAGTTATTTTTAATAACCTTTTTTAGTTATTAACATTATATTCCGTGGCAAAAAAAAAGATTTCTTCTAATCGATTAATTCTACTCTGTATGAAATCAAGCTTTTAAAATACAAAAGAATAGTTTTCAATTAAAATGGATCTTAAAAGAGTTCCAAGAGAATGACATAAAAGACACAGATGAATGTAAGTAAATATTTTTATTTCACTTAATTAAATATAACAGTAAATTGGCAAGACTTGACTATCAACATGATCAATCATTCACTACTAAATAATTATAAAACTATATTCAAAATATGACATAGCACCAATATGAACATTAAATCTGTCTATTTTTCACATTTTTAATGATTGTGTCTACAACTCTTACATCAAAATCAAATCAACAATTTCATGCTTACTTAAAACTTTCTAATCTTAACCTAGAAAAATATGCATCAGTAGTAATTTACTGAATCCCCTGAATATTAATAAGCAACAGTCTCTGCTAGAAGTCAATACACATTTGTATGAAACACTTGACTTATAAAGCATTCTTCAACTGGTCAAATACAAATAAATAACAATAAAGACCGGCAAGTGCCGGAACCTTCCAAAACAACGACTCAAACCAACAGATCTACACAATCACTGCCTTTTCATTATAAACCCCCGAATTTCCGCTGACTACGTTCAAGTGTTCCGAATTAGCGCTCTGGTGCGCCGCCGTCGTGCCTTCACTCAAACTCTCATCGTGTGACCTGTTCTTTGCATAGTACATGTCCCGAGGAAGATCACCAAAGTTGATATTGTGCCTGCCGCCTCCGGTGACATTAAACCCGTATCCTCCCGCCGAATGTCTCGTTGCAGCACCACCATTTTTTGCTAAATGTCCGTGCATCTTACACGGCAGTTTCGGCGGTCGCTCGGGCTCCCTGGTCATGCGTCTTTCGGAGCCGCTGGTGCGTAGGAACGTGCTGTAGCTTGGCGGAGGTGGTGGGGCAGTGTCCCTGTGACTGTTTGACCTGCGTGGGGGGAGGCCACAGCGGGGCGGGACCCGCGGGGGCGGCGGGGGGTTGTTGTGGTGCCGTCGCGGGGACGAGTGTCCTGCGGGCGGGGGGTGTCTGGCCGAGTGTCCTCCCGCGGCGGGCTGCCGCGCGTCCCCTCCCTCCTCACTCGGCCCGCGTCCGCTGTCAGCCGTCGACACGTCGGCAGAACTGTCGCTCGCGTTGTCGGCTGGGACGTCGCGAGGCGCGTGACTTTTGGAGAGGCTCAGTAGATGAGACTGCAGCAGAAACGACGAGGTAAACATTGAATTCTGACGCCGATGTGTATATGTGTTAGTTTGGATGAATGATAGAATGAGTGATTGATGGATAGCTTGCTCTTATTGATTTGGTCATTTTTCGTCTATTGAAAATAAGGATTCTAACTAAGGAATAGAGTTAATTCTTACTTAATAGTGACTTTTAGAAACTTAAGTTTCTTTTTTTTATCAACTTGCCGTTTTCAAACCATCTTTGTGATTTTCGTACATGTATGAAAATCCACAAATCACTACACCTCACTAACTTAAGCAAAATACTCAGAACTTTTCATTGAAAGAAATAAATATTAAGAGAGCATCAAACAGTTGTGCCATCTGCCCACCCACGACACAGCCCTTTGTACGGACAGACATGATAGCCGTATATATCATCATGAATAAACTATCTTTCTACTTCAGAGGCCTTGAACAAAGAAGAACAACACATTAACAATCTATTAGAGGCTATTAATGCAACATCACAAGTATTGTGACTTCCCTGACCCCTACCTTTGTAAGCAGGAAAACTAAATCACTATAATAAATCTAGAGAGGCTGGTTTTAATCATGGCCAAAAATAGTGCTTAATTAATTAAATGTTTAATATAAAATTGATTTTTTGTAGTCATTTTAGCATTTTTACTTAACATTTTATTGAAGTTTAAGAGTAGCATAGTTTTATTTTTCTCCATATATATATATATATAAGGCAGTATGAAGACGAAATAACAACTGTTAACTGGACTTTTCCAAACTGTAAATGTTCAACCGTTAGAATGATACTTGTCAAAATAGAAACCATCAAAAAAAGGGAAACAGAATTTACCAGACATTACTAATCTCATGGAGTCTATACATAATATTACATAGCATATCGTCTCATCTTGGTACTTTTTGTTTTTCTTTCTATGCTATATTTTAATGATCAAGAATCATATGATTATGATTAGGGCTCTGTAGAGCTGAAAAGCTTTAAAATGAAAACGTTCTGAACATTTCTTAACATTCTTGATTATTTAAAATATACACAAAGTACAAAAATGAGAATTTAACAGGGGACAAGATTTTGCTGATTATCAATTAAGGTCATACACGGCTGCACTGAATCTTCATTTATTCTTTCTTTAATTGAATAAGGGAACAATCATAAATAATGATACCGGGGGTTGGGGGGGGGGGTTATAAAAAAAAATGGGGGGGGGGGTCGTCTAACTTTTCTGATTCCTTTTGGGGGGTCGCTGAACTTTTTATCATGCTATGGTATATTTTTTTTATATATTTTCTTTTAGCAATTGTCCAAAAATGCAATGGCTATGTAGAGGACTTTTTAAAATGTTGATGGAGGGGTCGGTAAACTTTTTGTCTCACCTCGAGCTGGCTGTTTGGGTGGCGAGGCTGTACAGCCGCCGCCGCCGCCTCCACACTGTCGGCTGTCACCCCCACCTCATAGCTCATGGGTGCAACCTGGAAAATGAAAACAAAAACCTATGAATTCAAAGTAAGAAGTAATGATGAAGATGATCTAGTCCGGCATAAGAAGTATTTGTATGCCAAGGATAACTAATAATCATTAATTGCGAAGTTTAAGAATTGTTCAGATGAGGTTTAAAAAAGTATTGTTTAAAAGAATTTTGTGTATAGTGGACATCAATAGTCTAAGTATTCAACTGAGGGTATGAACAAATTGAATGTGGTTTTTAATGATATATACAGAAAATTGTTTAAAATCAAAAGAGGTACAAGTATGTCATGTATATATGTACATAATAACATTGATGGTTTGAAAGCTGTTTTAAGGAGGGCTTGTTATTGCTTCCGCCTGCAATTATTTGAATCAGAATGTGGGCTGATTCAGGCTATTATTAATTCAATTTTCTTTTTTAATGTTTCTAGTCTGACCATCCTGTGGTGTAAAGAATCATTTGTTTGACAGTTTGTTTTTTATCATGCATGTCTTTATATAGATTTTTGTCCGAAGTAAAATTATAAATAAAAATAAATAAAATAGCATTTCTAAGAAACTGATAATCTGCTGACATATTGGAGCAAACCAAAGTTATCCACGGCTTGCCCAAGTGAAATTGTAATTGATTCAAACTTAATCTTCCATATAAATGTTTGCATAGCACGGGTACCGGCACTTTGTTTTGAGAAGACTTGCCATATGTGAACCGGGTTGTTTTACCAGCTTGCATCAAAATCTTTGGTTCCATATTATTACTACGACTGCTATTACTACAGTATTAGGTTGCCAAACAACATTTTGAAAAATATAATGATCGGAATCATCAATTAAAGAGTTGGATCTGAATACCACATGTTCAATAATTATTTTAACGATCTGTGTAAGCCACAAGAATTTAGTATGAAATTAATGAATACAGTCTTTGTTGCGCGCAGTTACGGAAGAAAGTGGCATTAATAAACGTACAGTTTAACTCAATTCAAGCAGAAAGCACAACTACTATAATAACATCCAATTAAAAGTTTTTTTAACTAATTTTTTTACACCAGGTTGAATTTGAGGAATAAAGGCACTTAATCTGAATAGCAAAACACTCGTCCCTACTTCTTCTTCACAGTTTTATTCACATCCTGAATGCCCCACCACTCTCCAAGATTTCATATTTATTTAGCGGTGTACCAAACTATAATTCCATTGTCTTGTTCTCGTGGATTGTTAAGCTAAAATTAACCCAATAGAAAAGTCTCGATGCCTGAGACATTTCATATTCATGCAAGTTGACGCCTTATGAATCTTAATTCCTTTTCGGTGTATTTATTTTTCAAATTGAATTAGCAGATTTTGTCAAGTGATAAGAAATTGGATGTCGTTACTTGAGCCACGTCAATTCGACTTGACTTCACACATATAATTTGATGGATCGAGAGTCATTTAAGGGAGGAAACAATGAAGTGGAACCGACGCTGTATGATAGAAAGTATGTCTGGTGTTTGTATGTCACTTGACATTTGAGTGCTATCGACACTTTCATCTCCTACTTGGTGTAACTGTAATTAGAGGAGACAGTAAGACTTTGCTTGCTTGATAATGTACATAGTGGTTGAAAGCTACAATCGTCAAAACGTCTAGTCAATTTTGAAATTAGTGGATATTACTAGAATATCACAATTGTTCCAATTTCGTCAGTAGCAAAAGTCTGTTTAGTTTCATACTTGTAGAACCATTATAAGTGGCAGGCCAATGTCTGACTGCGGTTATTTTAGCACAATATTAGTGAACAGCAATCTGGCTTATGAGTTAATGATTATTTACTCAACTCATTCCAGGGCTGAATACATATCTATAACTCATTATGAATCATCACCGGTTTCTCTACATGATTGATATACATGTAAATGTAAGGTACTTCCTAATCATTAATTGGACTGCTTTATCGCTAACATGCTATACCATCAACTGCCACATGATACTGCTACTATGCACCGGTTTATTTATACAATGAAAGCAAACACCACAACTTACAACAATTTATCTGTAGTTAATATTCACTTTGAAAGGTAACAAAATATGCGCACCCACATTTGAATGTTTCCCATTACATCGATGCTAATGTCTCATGTATTTATGCATGCAAGGCGTCTCCAAATTGTAGAACTCCATGGTCGATAAACTACAAAACCAAGCCGCCAGTACCAACAAAGAACACAACACACAGATTCCACAGAACCCCATCATCTAGATTAGCATTTTCACTGTGCTATCTCATCAAAGTCTGACCATTGCCTTAAATTTATGGGACTTAAATTACCCGTAAATGGTGCTAAAGTGAGGTGCTGCTCTTTCTTTGAAGAAAATAGATTCTCGATGCTGGAGATTGCTAGTGCATGATCATCTGTTTTGTGACGCAGGCAGCATCATTCGTTTTGAAAGTCACATTACATTGCAACAGCAATTAATTGTTTTATTAGGCGACCTTAACGTTTTGTTGGCTAACAGTGGTCATATTTGTGATCACGCTGCCGTTTGCTTTTAGTGCGTTTGGTAGAAAGTCGTCTGTGATTGATGCGTTTGTGTGTCTCTAATATCCTCCTCTAGATTGATGGCCGCACCTTGCTATTTCCTTCCATACCATCAATAAACCATTCTTTGTTTTGCCACTGGGATTGGTATCAACAAAAAAAAGAGGGAGACACGTCATGAAATCAAATTAATTCCAAATTGAAATAAATATCATAGACAAATACAGCTATTTAACTCGTAATTGATTATTACAAAGTTGGTGAACACATAGGCTATAATTTTTGCTCTCCAGTGATTCGCTAATAGCTACACGTGCACCTGTACGCAACGTTACGTGAAGAGCACACTTTGCAGAAAGTTTAGATTGAGGGTCTAATCACTATAATCGACTCCCTTTGAATGCTTGTACTAAACACTAGATTCACATTCCGAGTGGCAACCACTACGCCTTGTTGATTATTTTGTCCAAACATTGGCAGTAATATTTGCTACAATAAACATGATACGAATATCACTTTCGATGATACAGGTGATATATGTGAGGCAAAACACCATCAGATTGGCGAGAATCTGATAATAACTCGTCTATAATCCAGGGAATTCTTCATAAAATTATATGCCTCCACCATTTCAGCATTGGTTGCGACACATTAAGGTCCCAGTGTCCTTTGATAAAATACCAAAAGCATTCCAGACTCCGCGGAATGTTTATATCTGCTTATTAGTGACCTGTGCATGTAAAGGAAAGGGCGAGATAGCGGCGAAATCACCATCGCCCAAATATTTGGATGAGTAACGTCATAATCAGCACGCATGACCGCCTCTGATGTTGGAGGGCATGCCATACTATGAATTTCTCATCAGAATGATTGAGCCTGCTAGCCACATCTGGCCAGTGGTCGAGGACTGATTGATCAAGCCGCCTGTGGCAAATCCCGCATCACAAGCTCTATAGCATAAATGATGGACATTGCAAATTAACAGGGACATGCGGGAAACCACGGCCATTCTCGAGTTCATACCAAAACATATTTCAATCTTAAACGTATGTTATCAATGATTAAAAGACCAAAGTTTTCTGAGAATTGTTTTTTGTACTTCCGATTTACCGTGCCAATAACTTCAGTGGTCTCATGAGAGCTCGTTATGGTCAGTTACAATACGCCAGCCTGGTGCAGAGGTGTGGTGGCTCAAAACATCTTATAGGACGTTGTGAACTAAAAACCACTATGATTGTTTTGGTAAGGAATTTTCAAGACTATTTCTATGAGGAAATCTAACCATTTTCAATGCTAAATCATAGAATGACACAGAGACACTGGACAGACTTCTTATCTACCCATTTCTACATCTCTAGAGAATCTCTAATATTGCGTTATCAGTTGATTTGGTGCAGGTTTATTCTCACAATTACATGTATTATGATAATACTGACAAGTGAAGATGGAACTTGCACATATTTCCATTCATTAGCACCAGATCTGCAAACTTGGCACGAGGATTATTACACAGCATTGTCAACTCTATAATGATGCTTTTCAACAGATTATTGATTATTCTTCATAGACTTTCTTTCATCATGGCCTATAAAGAATTTGAATCAGAAGACTTGGTCTTCACAAAAATCATGAAACTAATTTCTAAATAAGACTGCATGCGATTTACCCATTGAATCATTGAATCTTACACTAGCAATATGTTTGACAATGACAAACACATACAGTGGGCATTCAATATTTCATTGATTCAGACACACAGTTAAATGACAGTACAAAACACAACACGTGATCATTAGTCAAAGTTTACGATACCATTTTCCAACAGACACAGCCTCAATCTGTTATGCAATGATCCTATCAATCATTTTCAAACATGAATATGAATTCTATTTGATTGATTAATTAATCATTAACAAATGGCAGCATCAGTCATATAACATCTTACAGGTGATCAACATCAATTAAAGCAATCTAAGGTCCTTGACAAAACAGCTTCTATTACTATTACTTATCAAATCGTCAAATTGAGTGACTTGAATGAAGTAAGGTGACACATAGTCGCCCTTTTTAAAGACATCTATGCCCTGGAGATATGTTCATGGATTGTCCACGATTTGATGGAATGATTTGATTCTGACAGTAATGTACATCTTCACTTACCCGGTACTCTTTATTTTTATCTATTAAGTCTCGACAGATTGCAAACATTGTTAAGTTTCTAGCAGCGTGGATGTTTCACAAGTTTATAATCAAACACGAATAAAAAGTATTACTGGTATGATTATAATCTAACTTATAATATAAAACTGAGGAAAATAATGTTTTTACCTAGTTAGGTTATTGTATTGTACACACTTGTAATAAGAGGAAAACACTATTATTTAGTGATTTGACAAAAAAAGGACTTTCTTAAGAGTGTTCACATCATTACACTATCGGCAAAATGGCAAAATCATCTGTAATTTTCAATTAAAAACAAAACAAAAACTACGGGTCTCTTGTTGGCACAGTTAATTGCTTCTATCACCTTGTTACACCAAACTGGTTATGAGAAGTAACAGGAAACTATATAATCTTTTCCCCTAATCCGTCTGACAGTAATAACAAGCCGGATCGCCCTGAGCCAAAGACAAAAACACATGTTTCCAATTTTCTATAACTAATGAATTAACGTTTGTTGCAACACGGTATAATTTGTATATGAGCAGACAACTTTTCTAAGCTCAAAGTGAAAATATTGGACTCTACATAGAGCTTGCTTACTTATCATTCTGTAGCTTCTACTTCACAGTAAATTAAACTTTCATAGAATAAAAGTGTGAAGTATCTCGCTACCTATACAGCTGATTACATTACGTATCCTCCATGCGAGGGAAATGCAAAAAATACACATAACATGACAATGCACTATCAAGTTTACTTGCTAAATTTACTATTTGTAAGACATTTTGATCTCATATGGACTCTGGGTGAATCACTCTCAAACTATGTACAAGTTCAAGCAAAATAAACTAACGGTGATAATGATGACCGACTAGATTACTGCAAACTTGCATGCTGATAATATCAAACCTAAATTGTATCATGATTCATCTATCAAGGAAATGATCTGTGTATACCAGCATTGTTCTACTATTAATGAAAATGCATCTGGTAACCACCTTCCCTCCATGTTGCTTACAAACTCCTTTAACGCCAAAAGTGACAGTGACCTAAACATAATTAGGAGCGCCATTAGATCTGGCATTTTATTTGCACACGTAGAACTAGCGTCACTTGTAAAACCATTGATCTGGATAGTGAACAATAAAGTTGAGGACAATTCCATTATTAACCCATTAGATAAGCAAGCGAGATTTATCATCGGAGGCTCTGACACAAGTTCAATTTTATCTGGTGAATGGTTAATTTGCTGAGGTGTAAAATTAAACTGTATTGGCCATAAACACAATGGGACATGTTCAGATGCTTTTAAGGATTGCCATCTCCTGAGGCTGCAGGCAGAAAGCTGAGGAGGAGGATGAGACAGAGATGTTGTGGCATTTATGATGGTTGCCATTTAAGTTGTAAAGCTATTTTTGTTTTAAATGCTTCTATAAAACCCCATGTTAACTATCTTTGTTGTTACAAACGTGATGGTAACAGGGAAAGGACTCGCGCCTAATAAGTGTGGTTACTGCCAATCCGTGGTCGTATTGGTAGAACTAAATTTTCAATGCTCTTGGATGTGACCTTTTTCCAAAGACAATTACAGAATTGAACATACAGCTATCACAGAAAGTTAAACAATGAATGTTCTACAGATGATGAAAAATTTGCATACGAAACATTCATTTTGAATCTTTCAGTATCAACAAACAAAAGAAGCAAATCACTTAATATTCTCTTTAAAAAAATGACCACGCGTAAAAACAGCCCTAAATTTGGAGTGCCCTTGCATTAGTAAAAACCCCCACAGTTCCACTGGTACTTTTGTTAAGTGTTTGCTGTAATTATAGGCCACAAGAATGTAGACCTGTACTATATGCCTCTCGTCATGAACTGCGGAATATCCAGTTGATAAAACATACTGATTAGCGCCCACCGAGAGGGGTGGTTTACATGAATATTGAATAAGCTACATTTCGCTTGCTGAACATGCCACAGATGGCAGAGGTGGCAATTTAGGAGTTAGAAAATTCATCGATCCCTGTATATTTTCAATTGAATTTGCGTGTTGCTGCTAATCAAGGATTTACTAATGTTTCCCAAATGAATATCAAACTGTCATTTATCTTTATACAGGTAAAATCGGGGACTAATGAATTGTATGCCAGTTTCCCAGTGTAGTTGATCAATTAGCATACATGAATAAGCAATGCCTGGAAAAGTTTTAGCTGATTTCATGGGTTCTCTTTCTTGTACCTCAAAACATTGCACTTCATGCATAATGCAAAACTACGCTACCATATGTCACAAGTTTTGATAGTAAAATCATCATCTTACCTGTTGATTTTGTTCATCTCTCTCTATGGCAAAGCTCACTTCTTTTCTGCCATTTTCTGCATTTTCATACTTGTCATCTCTCTCGTCAAATCTCTTTCTCCGCTGCTCTCCCGTTTTCAACAAAATTATGGCAATCAGAAGAATCACCATCACCACACCTGAAACGGTTGCCACGGCGATGATAATTGTCAAATTGTTTTGTTTCACGATTCCTTGCTGATTGGGTAGATCATAAACAATAGCATCGTCCACCACAATTCGCACATCGCTGGACGCCGCTTTTTCGGGGCTTCCGTGGTCTCTAACGACAACTTTGATCACATACTCCTTGTAGCTGACCGATGAGAAATCCATATTGGTTTTGATGACCCCCGAGTGCGGATCGATGACAAAGCTTGCGTCCGTGTTGTGCGTGAGGATGTAGCTGAGGTTTGCATTATGGCCGCTGTCCCCATCCGTGGCTTGCACTTTCAAAATTGTATACCCGACAGGAGCGTTGTTAGAAATATGCACCGTGTCGTTTTCATTCGTCGGGTAGTGAATTCTGGGGTAATTATCATTCACATCGGTGACTCTGATATGCACCGGGACTGAGGAAGATAAGGTAGGGTCGTTAGCGTCCGTGGCCCGCACCACAAGCTGGTAGCTGCCGGCAGTCTCTCTGTCCAGCTGTCCCATGGTTTTGATTATGCCAGATGAGGGATCTAGCTGAAAATTCAAGGCATCTCTACTATCTTGCATAATGTAGGCAAATCTGTTGAATGGTGGCATGTCAGCGTCAACAGCTTGCACCCGACCCACTATGGTGTTATACGGTTGATTTTCCTCCACATTGAACTCGTAAGAGTTCTCTTTGAATATGGGCGCCTCGTCGTTTTGGTCAAGGATGGTGATGGTCACTTTTGCTGTCGATGAGAGCACTGGATTGCCAGCGTCTTTTGCAATGACATCAAATTTGATTTCGCTCACCTCTTCATAGTCGAATTTGCTCGAGGCAATGATGGTGCCCGACTGGGGATCAATGCTGATGAGTTTGGATACAATATCTGATGACGATAACTCATACGTTACTCTGGCATTTTCATTTAGATCTCGGTCAGAGGCATTCACTTGTATAACAGCTGCACCGATGTCGTTATTTTCAAGCACTGCAGCGTTGTACATAAGTTTTGGGAAGAATGGGGCATGGTCGTTTTCATCTTTCACGCTGATCACCAAATCCTTCCTACTAGATAATGGCGGGTTCCCCCTATCGAAGCATTCAACGCTAATTTCATACCTGTCTTTAATTTCACGGTCTAACAAAGCTGCAGTGACGAGATTAAACCGATTGTTAGACTTGGACTCCAATTCAAACACTGAGCTACTCAATTGACAGGTGATCGTTCCATTTTCAAATCTATCCGGGTCGAATACAGAAATGTGCGCCACAAATGTTTTCAATGCAGCATCTTCTGATATTACAATTTCATCTGCGCCGAGAGTGTTAACAGTTATCTGAGGAGCGTTATCGTTTATATCGTCAACACTTATCAACACGTTCGCCTTGGACACTTTCGCATCCACACCACCTCCATCTTCAGCTACAATGTCCAACGAATATTGCTGTCTCGATTCATAGTCTAAACTCTGCTTGAGAATTATGTCCCCAGTTGTGGCATCTATAGCGAAAACACTGTCATACATGGACTCAGTGAATTGAGTAAATCTATAGCGCACCTCACCGAAGGGCCCATTGTCCAAGTCTTGAGCTTTAACAGTACATAACACACCATTCACTGCAAAATCTTCACGCACGTTCACTAGATATGAAGTGGACGTAAATTCTGGGGCGTGATCATTGGCATCTTCGACTTCTATGTCAATGACCACAGAGCCAGACAGACTGGGGGACCCCCCATCATAGGCAACAATGGTCAGCGAGTAACTGGACACAACCTCTCTATCCAGTGCACTTTTCAGTCTTAGCTTTACATCATCAAGATTGGTAGTGATCAATTCAAACTTATCCACGCCTGTATTGGTGATTGTGTACCTCTTGACACTAAATGTCGCCGAGTCCTTATCCAGGGCAATTGGCAACGAAATGGTACTCCCAATGGGAGCCGCCTCTGAAAATTGTATAGCAATCTTAGGCTGTGGAAAGATAGGGGCGTTATCATTGATATCAGCAACTTGAATTTTAATGGTGAACACTTTAAGGTAGGCCACAGGTCTATTAATTCCAACATCTATTTCCACAAAGCACAAATTGCTGCCCCTATTGTTGCTACAAACTTCTTCTCTGTCTAGTTTCTTGGCTGAAGTACGTAAAACGCCCCGATTGTCAATGGAGAAGTAAGAAGCATCCTGGTACGCTTGAGTGAAAAATCCAAATTCCAACCTTTGAACCACATCAGTTCCGTACAGACCCACTAAATTGGCTGCTGCCACCACATCTCCAATGAACATATTTGGTGGTGATTCCTCAACCATAGAAAAGTTAAGAGTTTCACCATCCTGCGACTCACAGAGTTTTATGACAAACAACACAACAAGCGCAATTATATGAGCCATATTGATTGAACTATTATCCTTATGATTTATAAATCCATAATTAACATTCTCATTCACTATCCCACTAGAAAAAGTATGGGAACGGCCACTCTCAGACAAGTGTTTACATCAATGTCTACACACACGTAAATATTGACAACTCAAGCCATGGGTAAATGTTCTATCCACAGAAATAATCACTATGCAGTTCATCACCTTTTGTGCATTTGCATTCTATGTTTCACAATAAAATCACCATTCGGGATGATCTTGCATATTGAAAGCTCATTATCCAACACTATTCCACCAACACGATCCACTTTGTGAACTCCTCACACTCCCATAAATCTAGCTATCTCACGTATAAAAAGCTAATCACGTCAATTTATTATTCACAAAAGAGTATCGCATTATTCCGTTGCTAATTGCAGTGAGGTTATCAAGTTTCAATTTGCATACAATCACACCAAGAACGCCTCCCGCTCGACTAAAGTCTTCGCTCCGAATGAAGCTGGTGCATGATTTCGTTTGGTGGCAGCAAAGCGAGAACGCCCGTGTCACCGTCGTAACAGGTGGATGCTAATTTTCGACCAATCAGCGGCCAGCAAATTATGCACTCAACAGTCGGTCGTCTGGCTTCAGAAATTATTCTTGTTGGTTGCGGCACTGATTAGCAATGATGATAATTATGATATAACTGATTTGTTTTTCTGCTGGGCTGATTCCATTGAATGACGTGGAATTCTTTGTGGTTCACGCGCTGGAAAGTCTGATAATATACAGTTAGATCCACCGTGCTTGATAGGTGGAGATAACATCTTTGTGGCTGCTGGCAGAGACTTTAGCCGTGTTTGTAGTGCGAGTTACCTGCAGATTTCTGAAAATAAATAAAGGTATCCATGAATAATAAGTACCCACGTGGTTGAGAGTTGAAGAAATCAAAGGGAACTGTTCACAAAAGCTAAACGTGCAAATGAGCTTTGGAGTGAATAGGTTAGTATTCATTAATTGGATCACATCACTTTTTTGGGGGGAAGAGTCCTTCATTATTTCAATAAACAAGTAGGGCCTACTATTACAAAAACATTTACCATGAATAACCCTTTCTTGGTAATACAATCCCTTTGTTCTTGTTTAGTTCATCATCAAAAGAATAGCAGTTAATCAATGAGCAATAATATGCATGAGCCTATCTAGAACACAGAAATTTGTTTGTCTTATTAGGTATTAATTGATTGCCAGTGAGTAAGGGAGTTGTGCTAAAACTGGGGACTTAATCATCAAAATGCACTTCTATTCTCCCTTTATGAACACAACTTTGATGTGTTACTTCCAGACTGTTGGTAGTACTTTTCATATATTAGTTTTGCTGGATTTTTGTTTTCATAAATGGTAATTCCTATGGTTAAAGTTACAATGTTCTTGCTGTGTGATTAAAGTAGACTATTCCACAAGACCTGCAGGTGATTAAGATATCAAGTATTTATAATTAGAGTTAGTGAGATCATCTTTCACATTTAATGCCATTGTGCTACATTATGTAATATAAGTAGGAATTTTTATAAGGATTGACTCTTTCATGTAAGCATGTCAGAACAACAGAAACAGTAGATCACATATTTCCATAAGATATGTGAAATAATATGAAGGCTAAACACAAGATCTAGTGCACTAAAAGTATTCACTGTTATGTAATAAACCCCCAAAGACATCTTATATGTGATCAAAAGACTTTTCATATCATGCTGATTACATGTTGAATACAAAACAAAATTTATTTCATTGTTAAATCTTGATGTATCTATCTGCATTTCAACCTGGAAGGTATACCAAGGCGTAGACTACATTTTCTTCTTTTTCTCCAAACTACTACCTGATATTGTTACTATAAAACAATTATCTAGTCAAAGTGTCATTTACTAATCTGTTTGTTTAACAATTACACTTACTTGGGTTTTAGTGGATTCTGTTGACAATTAGCTATTAACTTAATGAGGGATAAGTAATGAACAGCAAATAGAGAATAGTACTTTTAATGCATAAAGGTAGCAATAAGACTTCTCAGAGTTAATTATAAGGGTTTAATTGAGACACTAATATTAATAGCAACAAAGTCTCATCTGCCATTGAACTGAAAGCATCAGAACAAATTACAAATTATGTATAACCTCCAATTAGGACTACCTCTATGACAAGACCACCTCTGTAATGGGACAAAATTTTGTCACAGTTCTAGACCCCTATAAAGAAATTTCTTTTAAAAACCAACATGAACCTGCATAAATACACATTTCCTTTGCACATGTATGTGAGACAGTACTTGAGCTCAGTTCCCTAGTTGGTCTTTATAGAGAAGTTTGACTTTATTTATTTGTCTTTGAAAGAACATTGTAGCTTTAACATAAGATTTTGTATACTTTTATTATGTTTCAATCAACAATTATTGCATGTGCAACGGATATGATGGTCCTAACTCTGTTCTATCAAGAATTTATTTTATTTTATCTTTGAATTTGGACAAAATCAAGACTTTTAGGAAACAAGTCCAAAAGAAGTTCCAGTCCAGAAGAGGATTTTCTAAGAGACACTATTGATTTAAGAGGTTGTGCCACAAGTCTAATTATTGTGAAGTGTCCAACAATAGCTTAATTGCACTGCCTGCCAGCAGACCAACAATTTATCTGGGCTTATAAAAGGATCTTTTTAAGGCCATTTAGTGTGTCAGTTTCATTTACACAGGAGTTGGACATCTCTTGCACAATGTTTACTTGAAATGTTGTTACCTTTCCAATGGGACAGTCAGTATTTTTATAGGAACTGACAGGATCTAAATTAACTCATTTCACAGCAGTATATATCCGTCCATCTGTAGAATTGCCTACTCCGGTTCTGAAGATTGTATCTTAACATAATATAATGAAATTTACTTTGTAAAAGAAAATCCATGAAACATTCACTCATTAAATAACTCTTATTTATCATTTTGTTCATTTAAATTTGTACAAATCTATTCCTTTTGATTGATATACAGGGCGAACCTGTAAGTTTTTTTGTTTTGTTTTTCCTACAGCTACCAGCTACATGTAAAGACCTGTGTATCAAATGCAAATTAATTGTTCACAAACTCAATGACCTGTACTTCTCCCTGCTGCACGCTGAAAGCCTAACAAGGTCCCGCGGGTGATCAGCGTTCTGACCCGTGCTGTGAACCTGCTTCACAGTGAATGATAATGGCGCGGTCAGACCACGATCCAGACGTAAAACCTCCACTCCGTAACCGAATTAATCATGCTTTCAGTCCCAGGGGGCTCCGAGGATGCTTACTTGTGGTTTCCATCATCTGCATATCAAACATACTACAAACAAATTGTGAAAAGCCTCTTTGAATCGGCCCACCTAGGCAGTGGCAAGGTGTCAAAGACTGATGGTCTTTGGGGAGGAGTCAGTTCATTAGGAAGCTAAGGTTGTCTGGGCGCGGGTAAACAAGCTGCATATATGCACATCTATGGTGTTACTTTGGTAACTAGACTGGAGACATATATTATTGGCAACTCTTTGAAATGTTGGCGCTGGGTGAGATTTTCTTTCACGGGAAAGAGATGCTGGTGCTAAAGTTCATTTTCAAAATTCGCACCAACTAGTGGTCAACGTTAATGAAATTCTCTCTGTGTATGCAGTGAAACTTCTCTATTCGGACCACCATTGGGACCAGTGTTAGGTGGTCTCAGGAGAGAGGTGGTCTCTATACAGAGGTTTGGGTAGCTTCTTGAAGGTTTGGGGTCATGAAAAGTGGTCTTATTATAGAGGTTGTCATAATATAGGTGGTCTTAATTGGAGGTTCCACTGTATATTCGAGATGGGATTGGGGTGATTGAGGATAGTAAATATTCTATAAGCTTGTTTTCTTGATGTGGAAAACGAAATTAAAACTAGTCCATGGCATCTGCATAAAACTAACCACAGTTGTGAATAAGTTAGTCACTTACTGTGAATATGTATTTTGCTATGCCCACTATTCAAAACAAGAGTAAATAGTCATTTTGTGGATTTAGCTTGTGAAATTGACATAGCATATACCAAGCAATTAATCTGTTACTCTTAATAGCAAAAATAAATCCTTATTTGCTCTCAGCAATATCCAAAATTATTCAATTAATTTCATGCCTGCTTTGACCTTAGAGGCCCACACAGCAGTGACCGCAGTAATCAGGGGTTTCACCGGGGCTCCCAGGGGGTGGTCTGCACCACCATTATTGTTATGGCCACACTCTGATTTATAACACACTGAAAGCTCGGACATGAATCTTCCCATTGTATACATTTCCATCGGGTCAAACTAGTTGAATCGGTCGGTGTGTTTTTTCTTTCAACCACAAAAGCTGGCAACGCAATTTTATGTTCTCTTTTGTGGAAGGAAAATCTTATGGACTTGGTCGGTAACTGATAGTATTTTGAACATACGAATGTTTTTGTGGGTTTGTTTTTTGTTTATACGAATATTACGTTTGGTACATCCTTATTCAAATGTGCCATTTGAGCATCATTGGATGAGAGCTATTATATGTGGGTAAGATAAACAGATGTAATAAGTCACTACATAAACAGGGTCGACTTTGAAGTGTACATACAGTCCAACAATCCTGATTGGTTATCCAAAGGATTTATTCTTATTTCACTTGTTTCTTTTTTTTGTCTTTGTCCACAGCTAATCTGTAGTATTTATGTACCAGATTTAGTGGTAATACTAGATAATAATGTCCATTTTAAAATTCACTTTACTTTTTGATGCTAAGATATTTTCCTAGTATTTTCCTGCTTAACAGTGTTATTGTTGGGACTTTTATGTTAACTCTGATGACTCTTAGCTAGTTCATTATTCACTAACCATTAGGTTTGATGAAAGAACTGATAAATTAAATGCGTGTATGAACAGGGACCTATTCAGTGTGTTCTATATCAACCTTTTTTTTTCTTTACTGCAATTATTCTGACATTTTGAATGTTCTTTGTCTGATAGGGTAACGGGTAATAAACAGAATAAGCAACATCCAAAATTATACTTCACATAAAAATATAGTCGTAATAAGTGGCGACAAGCTATAAATACATAAGATGCTTTCACAATATTTGCCATTTTATGCTATTAAATGCCACCCATGCACTGTTCGCGAAAGTTCAGAAATAACACATAAATTCCCCATCCAGATCTACTAGTTACTCAATTTATTGTATACAACGACGGCATTTGAAAAGAATAAAAAATTTTTTGTAAATGTTGGGAAACTTCGGGATGACCTATGCCCCGATAGCCAGTGTGAGTTGAGCAAATGAGCATTATGGAGCATACCAGCACGGTGGGGACCCGCCATATGAGCCCGGCATGGTGAGAAAGCCCAGGCAGGGGCCGTGCCAGCCATAGTTCATGCTTTTTACGTAATAATTAAGGTTACTCTATTGTTGGTTTTTCATGGCTATTGAATTATCTAGTATGAACGCTTCCTTGGATCATGTAGTAATGGGATACTTTCGTGACATTGCTAATTTCATATTATTAAACACTGAATATTTTACCAATGATCTTGCTACTGCTGAGATTGTTTTTTTGATTTTAATCATTTTGTAGTTTGATGTTTTTGAAATAGTTGATCCTTTTTCCTGATTAATGTGATGTTATTTTGTACTGGGCAATTTACCTCTATGATATTATCCTAAATACTCATCTGTTGCTTTCAAATGATTACAGTCGAAATGTCTACCATTACCAGAAATAGAAATGGAAAAATTAAAGTTTGTAATTGAGCAGACGTGATACCTGAGCACCTTTACTTTCTACTTAAATTAGTAATATATTCTTTACATAAGTATGCACGATAAAAGCTTTTCTAATAAGTTCGCAGCATTCAAGCGTGGCGTGTATTTTCTCCAATTGCAGACGGGATTTGTGAAAATCCATCACTGTCAGACTGCATTATTGTGCAATTTCAGATATGATAACACACATGGCGGGGTCGACTTGAGGAACCAGCATCATAATTTGCCAGGTCAAAACACAATCTGCCATACGACTAGGGATGACTCGGCCCAGCTAGAGGTGATTTGAGTACATTATGGGCAAGTTTTATGAGTTTTCGCTAAATAATGTGAGATTGATCGCTAATTTCCTGCTAATTATTATGAGACCTTTGTGAGTTGTGTATATTTGGTTGATAGTTTTGATAGTTGATTGATACTAATGTTATTTTAAATTCTCGCATGTCGGAAAGTACAGAATGTTTTATCAGGTCATCATTAAATGAAATTGACCTCCATGGAGTCACTAATAATGAAGTCAAAATCTGTTTAATTTCTGTATGAAATAAACATTTCACAGCCACAACTAGGTTTCAATCATATGATTCATGTTACATTGTTACATATGATTGATTTCAAACGAACCATCACTTGATATATGAATATGTAAGAAAATTGAATAGTAGTTGATCTTATTTCATTTGTCAGCAGCCCAGAAACTGCTCCAGTTTTCTCAAAATGGGATCAGGTTAGGGGGGTGGGGGTGGGATAAAATATAGTATTTTGAGGGGTGTTATGGTCTTCTCTTAGCTCCCCACCTCCACTCATTGGACGAAGTCTTTGAATGACAGAAATATAACACTTATCTAATAGCTTAACATTCCCTGTAGATTGATCCTATACCTTGTATGAGTCCAGAACTTTAACCACAAGTCCATGATTGCCACTGCAAGTGCTTCTTGTTATCATTATATGAATAGTTCTGAAAAGAAAGCTATCTAACAAAAACTCCAATGCAGATACAACTGACACTGAATTCAGGGGGATCCATTTCTAGCAATTAGCCACTATATAAGTAAAATGGCATATCAGATAAGTTTCTTTTGATTGCATCGCTGTCTGACATGAAGTATGTAGAATATATTTCCGGTGAAATTCGTAAGTGCAATCAGTGGATATGAATCTTGTACAGTGTAAATCTTATGCTGTATCAACAGGTTGTTCTTGTTACTAGATGGTAATTGCCACCAAACCTTGTTATGTGATCTAATATCACACACAGAAACACACAGAAAAACAAGCGTTAACTCTCGTGGAACCTAAAATAGTTTCATGTAAAGTTACTGGAAAAATGTACAATCTGAAGCTAAAACAGCATGAGATTTATAAAAAAAACACCTGATAAGTACAAAAGTCTTATTATAATGTAATTTATGTCATTTGATAACCAATGGTATATTAATGAGGTTTGTTTTTGGTAATATTCTTTTCAGCTCTTTGTATGCGAGGTGTACTAGATCTAGATAAGCCATCTTTTGTGAATGTTTCACAAAATTGCTATTTTGTGAATTCTTTATAAAATTAGATACGAATGATTATTAGTACAATCCATACCGACGCACAATTAAACACTGCTTAAAGTGCACTTACAGATGGGCAAAAGAGTTTAATTATGAAATTAATCTATCTTTAAATCACAGATGAATTTAAATATGCTTTATTACGTTGACATTAGATTGCATCAGATCAGAAAACCATGAAAAGTTTCAAATATGTGCTATCGTAAGTTTATTTATTGGAATTTTTAATGCCAAAGCATGAATTTTAGGGGCCAAGTCCTGGCTGTTAATGACATTTTTTTATGACAAACTATTCTCATTTGGCGGAGGATAAGATTAAGGTCATGGCTGGAGTGTCAAAGGAAAAGACTAGCTCAATTTCTGGGGCTCCTTGATCACATTCATGATGGATTTGAGAAGATGTGGATTGTGATGTGGACGGATGGAGGTTTTTTTACATGAATGAATAGAATGTCACCATGGATTACATTTTTTTTAAATTTATCACCACACTGTTTTTCTTGTTGTTTTTGTTAAGTCATTAATCATAAGGCTATGCATATGTTCAGTATCGGTTCAGAAAATCATCTTGCTTGTGATTACAGTTTCTCATGTACATTATTATTGTAGGCCATTCATTTTGTATTTCTTTCTGCTGTATAATTGAAGCGCTGGCATTGATGCCATTGTCTGCTTGCTACCTGACAGGTGAAAAGTAAGTGTGTAAGTTTTCGTTATTTTCATTGAAACATTTGAGTTTTGAAAAGTACACTAAAAACACAACACAACTTCTTGACAAGAAGCTCATGGCAATGAACTGTGAAGAAATCGATGTGTCAACGATTGTATTTTTGTGGGATAGAAATCGTAATGAGTTTTCTTTCAATCATTTTCCAAGGCTGCAACACAATAAAGAACACCTTTCTGGCTGATCAAGTTCCAGCATCTAAACACTTTGAATTAGGCAAGTCTTCTTAACTTTGTGGGATTTCTATTTGTACTGTCAGAATTCATCGAAACACAAGATTACTCAAGGAAACTTTATCTGGTGTTTCTGTATCCAGATTTATTGGGACATTTTCACAGTTAATTGGGCAGTCATAATATTATGGCTGAAAAAAGTGAGCAGAAGTGCAAACAGAGAGGATTCCTGGCTAACCTTAGTCAAAAACACTCATATTGTGTATTTGCTGGTGATAATTATCTAATTTAAACTAGTTGGTCAAGGCTAGTTTCCCACCATCTGGCTATTAGGTGCCTCTTGTGTTTCTGTGTGAGCCGTATTATTGGGTGTGAATATCACTCATAACCTGGGAGGAATGTTTGTAGTAGTAAAGCTCTTACAAACCAATATAATGAATAACAGCCAACGCTTCAAAATGCATGAATAATTACTCCTTCTTGCACCCTGCTCACTTAACAATGTCCTGCACTGTGTGGCCAGTTTCATTCATGATTTACTCTACTATACAGCGTTTATGCAAATATATGGATTGATTGCAATAGAATTCACTAAATGATGAACTTTAGAAATGTCATAATTAGAAATTGCAACATTGGCTACAACTATCGAAAAAACAAGCAATCACAATTAAATAAACACAATAACATTTTTCTATCGTGTTTTGTTGTTTTTGCAGAAGTCTTTCAATTGAAATGTGACCTATCATATACTATTACTAATTTCAGTGCATGTAGACCCTTCTAAATACTAAGTTTTCATGCAATTATATAATGAAAACAGGCCACCTAAGGTGCGTCACGGCAAATGTCTTCTGCTCCAGTGAGCGATGTTCAATGCCTTACAATTCCCCTGAAAGTGAAAAGCAGTGGGTGAAAGATGTGGAGGGGAATGGAGAAGGATGTAATTTCGATTTCACTGGTTTTAAACACATTTAATTGGTGTGCACCTTTCCCATTAAAAAGCGTCCTTCAGAAAACAGACGTAGCAGAAGATGTCTGCTACTTGTAGTCCTAACATGCACAATCCACTAGATTCGCCTCGAAACACTTGATGATGTCGATGATGATGTTATGACTCGCACAATGACGCCTTGAGCAAGATTTTAACCAGGTTGAAGCTAGGTATGTGGGTAATGAGGAGACCAATCACGCTGGCAATACGTTTGCACGTGCTAGGTCACGGCAGACCCCAGATAAAAAGAACAGACATGCCAACAGGAATGAAAAGCTAATTACACAGAAAACTCACAGATGAGAAGATATGATTGGGGTAAGTACCGCCGGAGTCCTTGTCATAGATGAAAGACTGCGGCTGCCTGCGGGGCAAGGTGACCATGGTGACCACAGGCTGCAGGCTGCACGCTCAGATGAGCACACAAGTGGGTCCCGCTTTCATGCTGCTCTCTGTCCTCACATCTCATCAGCATCCTTTTACCCATCTTATGTAGATTTGCACAAGTAACAAGTTCACCTGACGTAACTTGACAAAATTACACATGAGATTTAAAAGGTTTTCGACAAGATCGTAATCTTTTGTGTGGAGCAATCTGTGGGATTTATCAAAAAGATAACAGCTTGAAATCGTTTAATCTTTGTGTAAGTAGCCTGCTTTCACAAACGTTTTACAATGCGCCGGACAGAAATAATGATGCCCGTGTCAATCAACGTAAAGTAGGATGTTTTCAAAACAAATTTCCTCTGTTATTAATCTATCAGTAGAAATTGTCAACTGTAAACATTATTAAAATTCATGGTTTCATGTTGGATTTCTTAGACACATCAGAATGCTAACATGCTTATTCTGTAATCTAAATTTAAACAATCGAGTACCACTCTGATTTCTATTGAGACCGTATTTCACATTTATGTTTCACTATTTCACAATTATGACAGTAACATCATGGAAACACATCTTTCTTATTTAAAATATTCATTTCGTAGGTATGTTATATTAGCTGTTTTACAAGTATAATTCTTCTCATATGCTTATTAAAGAGCAGCATGTCCTTGTGCTGAATATTTCATGGTGTAATTCAAAGTTTAAGAGCTAAGCCGATGATTTGGCAGGAATTTTTACTGTAAACGATGCCCTTCTCCACCCCACCCCCTCACATGAAAACGTTGGGCTTTCTATATCCTACATTTAAGGCGACCTTTGCCCTTCTCCATCCCACCCTCTCTAGCATATGCTCTTTCAAAATGTATAAAACAAACCGATAAAGGAAAAGACTGAGATGAAGAAAAATAAATTACTGGTAGCAAAGCCGGCCCTCGGGTCGTCCATTATGTTTGGCCCCGACACCTCACATCCACTCACCAAACAGTTTTACAATTTGCTGCTAAAATGCGAAGAAAGAACACGTGCTTTTAAAGAGGTTAAATTACTTGCACAAATATGGGTATTATCAGGCGATTGTGTTCTTGAAAGGGAAATTACAGAGTATTATTTGGGTGTCGTTTCAACAATTTGAGGGCCTTATTGAAAAAACTTAACATATCACTGCCAACTCTCTAAAGTCATGGAAGGTTGACTAGAGACCACTGAAAATTGTTTGGAGTTTAAAGATATCAAATGTTGTAAATCATTTGGGATAAGACATGGACACCAAGTACTATTTTGTGATGGAAGCTTAGGTTTGACTCTATCATCATGATATAATTCAGATTTCCAGATTTAAAAGTAGAGTTAGTTAAATCATCATTCTGCAATGTAGAATATATTCTATCATAATTTTGAAATGCGAAGCTGTGTTTGTATTTGAGCTAAAGTTATGAGGTTTGATGTACACAAACAACATTTGTCTCTTGGGTTTTCTAAAGTGGAAATAACGGGACATATTTAAGTGAACAAATGTAATGAATTTCTGGGCGAGGATGCTGCTACCTCAAATGGCAGGTATTTGAATGCTGCATGTAATTTATCACGGCGTAAATGCACGGCTAAACAATGGGTCTAAATTGATTTCTAAGCTGTTTGTATAATGATACTTCTATCTTCCTTCTATATCTACAAATGCTGTATTATCCTCCATATCATTGTCCATTGAAGCAAAATGAACTTAACACTTAATGTATCCCTAAAAGGTTCTAATCGTAAAGGGTTTACACCATTATTCAATTTAGAAATGAAAATAAAGGTATTTCTTCCTGCACACGCTTAATAAGGGTCTGGCGATTTTCAAAACTTGATAGGAACGAAAGTAAAATAATTATATAGCGGCAGTACTGTGATTCATCAGAGCTACAACTAAAACCCATTATTTCTCTTTTTATTTATCAGAAAGTCTAAGAGCCATGAAGAGTATCACAGTGCGTAACGCAAAGAACTTGGATGTCCACATGCAGCCACAATGTAGGAGGTAGACTAGGTACCAAAGGATCTTGCTTGGAAAAGAGATAGAATCTGGTTACTTGGTGGATGGCATCAGTAAAATGATGGTGATATGTATCACACAGCAAAGAATACCATGTCAGAATTCATTTTGAATTTTTACAACTCTTGAGTATCAACTGGTATAATTACAGCTCTCCTGGGAACTGGGAAAACAATTGGTAGGATCTAGGGATACCATTGGCTGACTGTACCAACAATTACGTGAACAAAATTACGTGAACAAATTAATGGGGAGAGGCCTGAAATAGTATAGAATTATTTAGAAATACTCTAACATCGAATCATTACTGTAGTTAGCTCTTCTAATACGTATTAGTTTCATTAGTTGACAATACACAAGGTTATTTTGAAAGAATTGAAATACGTATAAAATCAACATATTACATTGATTGTTTGTACTTGTTTGCATTTTACTGTGCAATATCAAGTTCTAACAGTGAAATATATTTAGATTGAAAACTTGATCATCTATGTAAACGGAATAACTGCTATATGAATCATCATTCTTTTGCACCAATAATTTTTGTCCACGTTTCTTGAGGATGATATTTATTTCTCAATTTGAAATGTCAAACTTCACTTAATATTTGAAGACAGTCATTTGTGTCATAAAGAAATAATCGTCATGAATTTTACCATAACTGACAAGAAAAGTAACACGGTACTTTTTATGTTGTCTGTAGAGATTACCATATTTATATTAATATTGTGAGCTCCTGTAGAATGAGCCAGGTGTTGAAGCGTCTGCTCGCGCTCGCGGGGTCAAAGGTCGTGTTAAAGCACGGCATTTCTTGCCCATGATGCTGTTGTGTGGTGTGACCACATGTCCATTTGCCGGCCATTTCTGTCTATTTCCATGATCTATGAATAATTGATGGACGCAGGATCATGCAAAGATTTAATGTGTCATCAATTTATACTGATGACTATAACTAATTGATAGAATTATTGCTTGAAAAAGTGTGCCGGGTAATGTGCGTTCAGCAACGCTGATATGGGAATGTTGCATGTATGTCTCCAACACGAAAACCCGCAGCTGGCAAAACTCTAACAATTACTTTTGTTGGTTTGGGGTTCAAATCAGTGATTAGTTGGCTGAAATTGCACACGTTAACGTATATAAAGTAGCAGATGCCACCATTGGACTGCGAATTCTTATTTATGTGGGAAAATATTTATTTGAAGAATTCACAGCTTTTTCAATGAAAATGAAATTCACGGATCATATGTCTTCAATACAAAGAAAAACACAGTGGTGTGTTGTGAAGACTTCACGAGACTACACGGAGATGTTTAATCCAATTATGTAGTTAAAGAAGAAAAGTTGTGATCTGCGACATTAGATTTACACAGTGAGACTAGTGAGGTCAACATTCAGTAGCTCGATTTCTATGCAGAGCGTATTAATTGAAAAATAACTTAACCCCTGCTAACCAAGGTGTAACAAGCAATGATATGTTTATCTTTCCATTCATTTGTCCAGTGCTGTAGGGCATGTTTTGATAAAGCCCACAACATATTCACCCTATTCTTCATTTCACATTATGAAAATACTATCTAGTGCATGAAGCCATGGAGTATAGGAAAGCACAAATGTATAGAACGTGGCAAATTGACTAAATATCTTCAGGGAATGGAGGTATACGATGAATTAATTCAATCCTGGGAACCAATAAGCCATAGAACAAATTATTGTTAGTTCTCCTATGACTTCTAAAGATTTGTAACATTATAACCCTGCAGAATTCGCAATATATACAACTTGGCTCTAAGTAAATAGATTACAAATTCGCACATTAGTTCTACATGATAGTTTAAGTAGTTAGGCACTAATTTGGTAGTCATTTGTGTAATTTATTTTTTTAAATCTAAATTTCATTTGATATTTATCCATCACCTTTACCTCAATGCTGAGCATACAACCTTTATGAAAGTGGTACTTCCAGGTTTTGACATCCTGAGCCAAATGAAACAATACAACTGGTTGTGACATTCAAACATGCGTATGACATCCAAGTGTAGTGTGCTTCATAACGGGAGACTCAGATGGCTAGGATCAGCAAAGTTAGAAAACTTGAAACAGAAGGAAGGAAAGGAAAGGGAAGACCAAAACAGACTTGGGATGTCATCGTGTAGAAAGATCGGGCATTACTAGGAGTTGTAAGCTATATATATATATAAGTGGAATATATATATTATAATATATATATATATATATATATATATATATATATATATATATATATATATATATATATATATATTGGAACCACAAAAAGTTAAGTTGTATATATTATATAAGAGTTTTGTCATGGTGTGAACAACATGTGGTCTCATTTTTTATTTTTTTTTCTATCTTTTTTATTGTTCAATTATCAAATTTCAAATGAAAAACTATGTATATGTTTTTTAAAGCAGAATAATATTCTTTACACACCAGACAAGCGATATTATACTGATGAAAAGTAAGACAGATCCCCACCAACCAGCATTAAACAGGATAGCATTTGACAGTTTATTCCCAGACTAGAGGTTGCACTGTAAATAAATGTAATAATCCAAATTGTATAATGTTATTGTACCAGGGCCATTTAAATTTTTCTTTCCATTTTAGACTATAGTTTCAATATTGAGATAAAAAAAATCCTTAAAACAATGGGCTTGGTTTTTTATAAAGTGCTCAAAGCTTTATAATGTCGCCTCATGGGCAATAGTATTTCCAGGGTCTCATGTTTAGAATTTAAATTGGATCCAATCCAATGCCGAGAACATAGATTGATGAGGAAAAAAGCAAACATATTGCCCATGGGTCAATGTTGCACAGCAACGCCTTTGCTCTTTGAAAATTTTTTGATTTTTTATTGTTTTCAAATTTTTGAAAAAATTTGTTTTTTTAAAGCAGAATATTCTTTAACAATAAAAAGATACCAAAATTAAAAATATTTGACAGTTTATTGAATTGTAAATACCAATCCAAATTGTATAATGTTATTGTACCAGTAGTTAGTGTGAAAAGGCACCTAAGAAATATTATTCTGCTTAAAGTTTTTTTTTTAGTTTTTTATTTGAAATTTGATAATTTTACAATAAAAAAGATAGAAAATAAAATAAAAAATGAATATATATGTATAATGTATAAAGCCTAAACGTGAAAGTTGTATTTAAAGATATATGAAATTTTATCTCTTGATTTTGAAACCACTTGTCAGCCTGTGACCCTCCCTACTCCCCCATAAGCCACAAATCAAATGATAGTAGCTTCAAAAGCTGGAAACAGGCTGATTTCTTCTCAAGAATCATCTGACACAATTGTCCAACATCAACATTTTGTTTTTAATGTGCATTATAAATTTGGTAATTTTATTTATAACAAAGAAAGCAACCATAATATTGTGAGTTCACCTGTTGATAAAAAAAATCTACCCCAGTATATACACGTACATACGCTAAAAAAATGTAAAACGACATGCTTCTTCATGCTAAAATATTGAAAATCTTTAGCGATGTTGAATGCTTTTCCAATAAAATATTGAAATAACAGTTCCCAGCTCTTCGGCATCAAAACATACTTGTTACTAGTGCATGGAACTAATCCCTAGATGTAAATTCTATCGGAGCAGAAATTACTTTTAATGATGTTTCTCTTTTTATGATGGAAGCCTTTGATGAGTTTGCGCAATGTCTGCTTCATTAATTCACCAATTCTCATTCATAAAAGCTATGGGTTATTGCTAATTGAGCCGAAATTTTAACAATCATTCACTTCAGAAAAATGATAACAATTTTGAATCGGTGATCTTGGCTCTCAATGTTGGCAGAAGAAAATACTGATTTTTTAGAAGAGAGGACATATACTATAGTATTTTTTATACGTGTATTAAAAAAGCCTGTTCTCGATATGTCTATTACATGTATGTTCATGTACCAAATGTCCATATAGCTGTATATTTATGAATATTTATGCAATTATTAAGTGCATTGCCTTTATTTCTAATGAATACTTTTAATTATTGAACACTATTGATATTAGAAATTAGAGTCATCTATAATCTGGGTAATATTAATGGTTTTTAACTATCATTTGCAATAGTAAGATGTATATATAGATATTTTTATAGGTAAAAATGTTTCTTTTGTAGCTCCAGAACCTGCAGCAGATGATCATTGGTGAGTCAGGATTAAGTATTAATCCTTTGGCCATCAATTAAACCACCATAACTGCAAATTAGGTACTTGCCACAGTTTATTAATTTTTTATATAATATATATTCATGATTATGAGTCATTGGAAATCTTTGACTATTTGAAACTAATATTAGATATTAAAAAGCAATCTTACCTTTTCTACAGATGTTTGATTCCATTTACTTTCAATTCCATTTCATTTTGTAGCTAAAAATTACAATAATGCATAATCCACTCTGCAATCTGGCATCTTTAAACAGTATATGAAAATGTCAACATATAGCCATAACTTTTATGGGAGCCTTGAGTCTTTGAAATGTTCATACCATATTTGAAAACGGACATGTAATGCTACAATGAGCTCTTAAAACGTTCAAAACCTTTTAAGCATGTATCGCTTAGACTGAACAATCAAAAAACCTCAATGAATGAAGAATAAAAATCTCTAGCAGACTATCATTCAACTTTTACTCTGTGTGCTTTTACGAACAAAATTTCGTCTGTGTTTGATTGATATAGGATTTCGTCCAACAGCCTTTTATGCGATGGCAGATGATAGGAAGAGGACTGTAATCAGCTGAAATAGAACTGCACAATCTGGGGTCTCTATTTCGCTATAAACAGTTTACTTTTTATATTCTTTTCATGAGATTTTATGTATTTTTTTAAGTATTTGTTTTTATTTCCTTTGAAAGCAAAACATTTTGTGTTAACTTGTGGATGCTGAACAAACGATTGGGCCAAAATCGATCAAGCAATGTTTAAGACAAAAGTGAATTTTAAAAAGAGCGCCAAGTTTAATGTTAAAATGCAGTTAGAAAAGTTAAGTATTAAAATACATGAACCAATTACCAACATAAGTTTACATATATGAGTAGCTCATGGCTTGGTAATAATCCAAACTTGTCGAATGATTTTCTACAATAGAGCGCAGAGAATGTAACATAAAACGTGAAAAATGACATTGACTTTCATCATAGTGCATAAATTCTGTGAAAATGATAAACTGAGAAAAGCAAATACATGTATAGTGTGAAAATATTATCTCATGAAAAACAAAACAAAATTAATTTTATGTTCCATTCAGTTCTTTATTAATCAATGAGCATCCAAATACCATTCACGTTGTAACATTTCCTCCAGGTCAGTTTTGCACATAACTTTGCATTTTTTGTAGAGATAACATCGAATCAAAACAGCTTTTTATATGCAAAAATAACACGTACAAAGGGCAAATTGAAAGAGCAATAAGAGTTGTTGGCACATTATAACAGGTAGTTTTGATAACGCCGGACAACTTTTCTCTCATCACCTTCCCCAAAGTGTAGTTGTAATAGTCTGATGGTGACAAGCTTATGGTCGTGTGACAAATCTAATCCATTTGGTTATAAACTGAACCCCCATTGTTGTGATAGTCCCAGCGTTTTAATATTTCTACTTACAATTCGTTTATAAAGTGGCCAGTTTGTGGAATAAATAAAAATGGAATATGAATTATGAATGACCAACATGATTATGGTGTTTATGCATAGATGTATACAGAAATTTTCATTCATAATGCATTCTATATTATACAACTAGATTTGTAGATGATCAAGCATTCATGCCTTGTAGTAAGTAGATGGTCGGTCACTAGCAATCAACGCTATCAGTTTACGGGGACCAATTATTAAGATAGCATCATATTAAAATGAAAACTTTCAAAACATACCAAATCGTCTTTCATGTGTTAGAAGTCTCTCTGGTGTGGGCATATTTACAATCTCTTACCGACCACCACAAGCACTCCTCCCATTGATAAAGTTCCTATCACTTCCTCATATTTGTGTTGACTGATCAGCTCACGTAGTTGACAAAGTGGCTCAGGAGCTAGTCCCGCGATTACAAGATTGACTTGTTGCGCAACGCGTCCATTTGCGGCCCGCTGACTGGATTTGAGAAGTGACCGGTCCGGTGTTTGCTGGCTGATCATTTTGCCATCAGCGTGTTTGTGCAGATGACAGAGATTAACAGGGCTATTTGTTTGTTGTTGGCTTTATACGTGGTGTATATCGGGAAGACGTGCTCTATCTGGGTGATAAGATTGTGTTGTCAGAGGCTGCATGTTGGGTTATTAGGAACATTTCAGTCACATATGACAAGAACACACTATTTTATAACTCATTTATATATTTTCTGTTTTTCTCTCACAAATATTAACCTACTGGTTGTTGATGAGAGTTTCTAATCTTTACTTACCACGTACATGTAGCTTGTTGAGCAATTTCTGAATTTTGATGAAATGATTAAAGGCAAAGATTTGATGTTTTGATGTCGAAAAAGAAACTTCACGACCAACATGATTATGAAATGCTGAATATTTTTAGTTATGTTCCATGGACACGAACTCATGTATGTGAACTAATGTATGACATACATTTTAGTACTCATAGACAAAGGATGATTTCAATTATTACATAAAAGCTGAGAACATGGCTTTAAAGGGTGTTTGTACAAACCACCTTTTTTATGTGGATGACTGTGTCCTAATGGCACCATCACCACATGCACTTCAAATGTTAATTACTATAAGTGATGAGTATGCTAGTAAAAATAAAATTGTCCACAATTCAAAAAAATCTGTTTGTATGGCAATTTTGCCTCGTTCATTACAGAAGCACAATGTACCAACTATGTACCTACAAAAGAAATCTTTATACTGGGTTAAGGAACATAAATATCTAGGCATATATATTATATATGCAACAATTTTAGAGATGATAGAGATTTTAAAAGACAGACGAGAGCAATTTATTGCAGAGGTAATAGTTTCATTAATAAATTTAGGCATTGTTCTGTAGAAGTAAAAACTCAGTTATTTAAGTCATTCTATTCTAATATGTATTGTAGCCCATTATGGTCTTGCTATAGCAAAAAGGTATATAGGAAACTAAAAGTGTCATATAATAATATATTTCGAAATTACATGTCTGTAAATAGGATGCAAAGCACTTCCCAGTTACTGAACTTTATGGAATAGAAAATTTTAATGTTTTAATTCGTAAAAATATTGTTAATTTAAAAAACAGGTTACTGTCAAGTCAGAATGGCCTGATACAGGCATGTTTTACTAGTGATTTTCATATTTATCAGTGTTTATAGGAGTTTAATTATTAAGAAATGGCTGGAGTTGGCTTTTAAATTTTGATAGGTGATTTTAAATATACTTTTTTAAATATATATTTCAAGTGTATTTAACTGTGATATTTATTATAACTGCATGTTAATACTGTATATATGTTTTTATTTGTTATATGGACATGTTTTATGTCTGAATTAATAAATGTTTTGATTTGATTTGATTTACACGTACATATTGCTGGTTACCATACTGCAGCTACATAGACTGGCCCGAGTTGTTAATCACCAGAAAGCATGCGTCATCACTGACTTAACGTCAAATAAACCGGCAAACTGAAGCCCCACAGAACTAAACTATGGATCTGATGCTTGCATTTGAAAAAGGCTTTGTTTCAATTTCCTAGATAAATGCAAATGAGGCTTTTTGCAGGTAATTGGAACTGTATACATTTACATCCAACTTTTGGCCCGTTGGAATTCAATGCTTTTGTTACTACTCATGAATTTGTTTTGAATTGCATTCAATTTGTAGTACGAATATCATTGACATATATGTTATTGTGACGTGAAACCATATTTCAGCATTATTAAATTCATTTCTTTGTACTTTTGGTACAAACGTGCAATTTGTATATACTTCTTAGAAATGCTACAAAAAAATCAAAATTCCAGTTTGAAATAAAGAACTTTCCTTGAACAATGTAACTTAATTTTAGATATCAGCATCAACAAGTTTTTGCCATTATTTTTATATGCTTTTAATAACATCAAAATATATGAACGTTCAAATGTTTTTTTTACTGAATACTTAGGCTATATGAAGCTAAACATACAAATCTTGAATCAAGATTTGTAGTTAAGACGAGCACATGCTATTATAACAACCTCCTTATAACTTCCATATTACACTTAGATTGAAATAACAATATTTTCATCAGAAGGTTGCTCCATGTAAAAGATAGGTGCCCATTAATGGATGAAATTCTTCTTTATGTTTGTGTGTGAACTAGAAATCGATGTTCATGTTAAGTTTTGCTAAAATGTCTTGTCTTTTCAGACACAGGACAGTGAAAAATTAAAGTGACATGAAGAGGTTGTTCAAATTCTATAGCGATGGTTTCTTGTTTAGGACCTGAGAAGTTTGTTCGGGTTTGTGCGAATTTTCAAGATCTATGCATAATTTTTGTATTATCTGTTTGAAAAATTTTATACATTGATATGTAAATAATTTTCACAAAGCTAAACTAGCACCAAGTATCATCCATTAAGTAATAGAAAGCTATTATTGAACTTGTTTTGTGTATCCACGATATATAATCGATTCGATAACCCAAGGTGGGGCGATAGCTCTCTTCCATTGTGACATAATATATATCTGCAGTTGTATGCTTCCCTCATATTTCTTTTCCTCCAGAATTCATAACAATTAATTAAAGGAAATTTTCAATCACTTGGATCATTTTTGTTGCACACTTTTCAGAAAGTATGTTCAATTGGGTCAAAGATTTAGAAAAATTGCTCAATTTTTCAGAAAATTGGCTATATAATGGTGGATCCTGTCTTATGTGGATTTTGTGGATGCCTGCTGAATTGAAACATGTCCACGTAAGACTGTTCTTAAAAGGAAGGTTTACTTTATGCATGACATGTATTGGTAGGAAAAGTGGGAAATGGGAAGAAGTGAAAATTGTCTAGATAAAGACAAGTGGCCTTACAGGCTCATCATTTATACTTTGGATTAAAAATTTGTTTTTAATTCAAGAATGATCTACAGTTATATTATTTTTTTTGTTGCTTTTTATACTACTTATTCTGTGTGTTTGGAGACAATAATGTTTTGGTTAATTTAGTTTATTCCGACGTTTCGACACGTAAGTGTCCTCTTCAAAAAACTAGTCCTCACTTTGTACAATCATATATTAAATCATATCTTACCTTTGACAAATAGATACAATGTATGTATATTAATATTAGTATCTAAATGTTATCAGACAACACTTTTAGACATCTTAGAACCAATTAATGTGCATTTTATTCTTAACATTGTATTTTTGATGTTTAGTCATTGTTTTAGTCTATTTCTTGATCTTTACATTTTTATAAATTGTTAAAATATTCCCTGAAGAGGACACTTACGTGTTGAAACGTTGGAATAAACTAAATTAACCAAAATTTTATTGTCTCCAAACACACAGAATAAGTAGTATAAAAACCAACTTTGAGACCATCTGTGTTGTCTAAAATTAAACAAATTGCAAATATATTATTTTTATTTGGATTTCAACAAGGCAAATTTAAAAAAAAGGTTATTTTATGCATTTTGTAAGATAATGCTGTTCAGTAATGATAATTAATAATGATTATTAAATTCTTACTGCATTTGGATAATGATTATCACATGTTTTAATAGTAATCATTGTCAATACATCAGGTCAGTCATAAAACACAACGCACACAAACATGACACAGAACTGTTTTCATGAGACACACTTGGACATGACTGTTTCAATTCAATACATCAGGACAATCATCAATCACAACGGAAACAACTTTTGTACACAATAGAGTTGCGTGGTAGTGCGAGCATTAGAAAATATATATTATCCCAAAATAAGTGGGAATAAATATATATTCACTCTCTACGAGAGATCAAGTGTTTTTATTTTATTTTTTTAATTATATTTTGTATTATTGTATTTGATAATTTATTTTGATAGGATATGATGTAAAATGTTATAATATAATGAAGATCTAATTTTTATATATTTTTAATAATGCTTTTTCAAAATGCGAAGCAACTGGTACTAGTTCAGAAGAACTTCGTTTTCAAGACAAATACAGAAGAACTACTAACTTAAAGAAGACATTTCAACATGTAGATAGATGTAATTGCAGGTACATCTATCTACATGTTGAAATGTCTTTCTTACCACTGAATCTAAATATTGTGTACAGTAGAACCTCCAATCAAGACCACCTCTCTATTGAGACCACCTCTGTAATAGGACCACTTGTCAGGGTACCAAATCTTCATAAATCTACCAAAATGAATCTGTAGTGTATAGACACCACCTCTCTATTGAGACCACCTAAGGGGTAAAAGCCATAGTGACGTACGGTAGCCGTATGGCAGCCGTACGACAAGTTCGTGCCGATTGCTCCAACGCATTTTACATGGGATAAAACCCACAGTGAACTTCTGCCGTATGGCGCCGTACGTGAGATTTCTCGATCGCCTAGCGAGGCAATTGATACGAACGTGCCGTACAGCGCCTTATGGCACCGTACGGCATTGGATGGATTGCTTTAGTGACTTTTCTATTGGGTAAAGCCCATACTGACGGATTGGTATCAAATAGAACCTTACAGCAAATCACCTTAGCACACATGTAATTAATCCTTTACTAGATGATCGTTTACTACGTAAGATATTATGCACCCAGTACCGATGTTCACGCTTGCTTGTTTTCAGTATCATATTTACTATTCTAGTCTCCCATTCAATATCTGCTTTCATGATTTCCAACATCACCAGTATTAAATTACGCTTACGCCTAGTAATCTTTGACATTTTAAGATTAATACTGTGAAATGAAAACCAGTATACAGCTCATTTCAGTACTTATATTGTGATGTAGATATCACGATTTTCTTGTGCTAATTCCAGAGCCGACCGGCAGCCGTACGTCAAATAATATGATTCATCACTGTGGGTTTATAATCGCCGTACGGTGAGCCTCCGTTGCTGTGGGTTTTGCCACTAACACTGGGTCCAAAATTGGTCCCAATTTAGAGAGGTTAGGTTAGCAATTTCATTTATCTGCTTGTCTTTCAAAAATAACTCTAAAATTCAAATTTCAAATAAAATTTCAAATATAATTTTTAAATCATTTTATAGCTAGGATGACCACAGTAGCATGGTCATCCTAGCCATATAAAAAAATCTATATTTGAAATTTGAATATTAGAGTTATTTTTGAAAGGTAAGCAGATAAATACATTAAAATAACTGAATCATGAGACCCACTGCTTTATACCAAAAATCAACTGGACACATAAGCTATGAGGGTTTTAACTGTGCTGGAGAAGTCGTTACTGTGAGCATGAATTCTCCACAAGGATAAGCACCGTAAATCAGCAAGGATTCCTCCTGCCGCATCGAATCACAACACTGAAATCTTCCCCCGCTAATATAACAGTATAACAGTGTAACAGTTGAAGTGTTTAGAAAAAGCAATATTTGCAGCTTTCTAGTTCTAAATAGTGAAATGAAGTTGTTTTTTGACAAATACTACATGTAATAACAACTGGCACATACATAAAACAAATGTGCGCTGGCGACTGCTTTACACCTCAGGTTCTTGCATCATTGATAAGATGCGCTGTTACAAAGAAAAAGGAGCATTGCAAAACGCTGATTGTAGATGCATAATTGTACCATAAATTCGGATGGTTAGTGTTAATTACATATGTCACAATTACCGATTCCAGTGGCGTAGACATCATTTTAAAGCTTTTGAAAAAATGCTGTTTCTAATTTACGAGTATAACTTGCATGATAACTAAAAGCGTTGCGTTTTTTAGAGAATCTCGCCTGATGTATGTGACAGTAACTTTCCTGACCCTTTGATGAAGCAAAATTAAGCTCATGCGATTCTCTCATGAGTCTTTGTCACTTTGTGAGATGAGATACGCAGGGACAGCGTGGATGCTGCTGTCAATTAACGTGCGTAACAATTACACGTTTTATTGCTGATTTAGCGGCAATAATTACTTCAACTCGACGTTGACTAAAATGTTTATGTTGTCATTCTGTGCATATTGTATACTTTTTATATTGCTGTGATTAAAATACGAAAAAAAAATGTGTATTTGATATATTGTAGGAGCCACAGGCAGATCCAGGATTTTGGAAAAGGGGGAGGTGGGAGCACGTGTAGAAAATAGACTTTTTGTGCAATTCGTACTTGTAGACAGATCATATATTTTCCACATATTTAAGAATAATACCTCAGCAATTTTCAAGTCATATGTTATAGGGAATTTATTTTTTCTTAATATTAAAATCAGGGTGACATTTGTAGACATATTGTAACTGCATTGATTTTAATATCTCTATTTCGTAGAAGCTAATTTGAAAAATGCCCCTATTTCTCTAATTATATTAATCAACACTGCAGAGATGGTGTGATGATCGCATGGATGCCAAATCACATCAACACTTGTCATATAAATATATGATATAATGTTAAAAACTAGAACTCGGTGTTAAAAGAATCAGATGATACATAAATAGATCTGTGGAGGAAGATTGTCTCTCCAGAATCTCTTATTGCATTTCTCCAGTTTTTATTAACTCTTGGTGATGTAATTTTGAGCTCAAAGTTTTGTTTTGGGATGAGCTATACATTTCGCCGTTGGATTGATATCATAGACAAGATATGATAGTTATAGTAAAGTTAAATTTCATTTAATTCTGGATTTTTAAGAAAAAAAGTGGGTCGTGCTGTAATCTATAGTTCTTGTTATGCTAAACAAATGTGCGAAGAATTCTAAGAAAACAAATGATGTCAATGTTGAAATTCTGTAAACCATTGACGCATGATAAAGGCGATTAAATTACTAATAATCCATTTTGAAACAAGGTCAACTTCTCCAATTATAAAGTTTTTGTATACATGAGCATATCACCTTGATTTACAATTACCATAATATAATTTTTATAATATAATAATACTTTTTGAATTGTTTAACATGCAGTAACATACAGTCATGAGATTCGTGCAAATTTTTATCAGCTAATTTTTGTCCCCAGTCGAAATTGGTAGCGTACTGTAGATGACATACGATTTTGAAATTGATACACCTGCGTCGTCGTCAGTTCAATCATAAAGCCCTGACGAAATCACTCCCTTCCCCTTCTACATCATGAGTTTGCCACGATATTGTCAATTTGTGGCATGCAATAAATTAATCTGCATGCAAAGCCCGCGTTTATGGAAGCTGGCTCCTCGGCACAATGAGGTCATCCATCATACAGGAACGACGCTCACTTAGCAGCCTGTTGATCAGGTAGAACAGTTTGTTTAAGTATAAGTATAAGTATAAGTATTTTTATTTCGGAAACAAGTCCATAGAATTAATCACAAATAGATACATTATATACAAATGAATCATTATCACAAATGTTCCTTAAAACAGGTGTTCATACCATTTACAGCCAATATTACTGCTGTAAATAAAAAATTGAGAAGATAAACATGCTTTGACTAGACTATTTTTACTTTGAAATAAGCGACTTCTAAATTAGTTTAATTCTAGTTTAATGTTTCTGCTCTTTGGAAAATAAGAGTTCGTTTTCCCTATAGAATTCGGACCATAAGATTTATCTTAGCAAGAGACAACAGCTGATTTTTTTTCTCTTAAAAATGCTTTAAATGTATTGAAAGTCGACATATAAGTAGAGTAGCGTAGCGCATGAACTAAAAAAACAAAAATCAAAAATTCTACTGGATAATGTCTCTAAAGTTCATATTTAGCAATGAATACTTAAAGCACATTTTCTATGGTGATAATCATAAGAAGCATATACTTGGCTATACTGTGATTCACAAAATTTATGAAGAGATATTTTGCTATATGAAGGCAAAAAAACCCATTCCAATTAACGTCAAATAACTACACTAATAAAGGCTCGGTGCCAGATTTACAGCCTATTTGTTTTATATACATGGAAGCTGCTGGCTTCGGGATTATACAAGCCATCTCTGTAATGAAACATAAGCAGCAAGGTCAGATCCAACATGCAAGCCAATCTCTATTATGACATGCAATTAAGTACAGCTGACGATCATATGCTGTGCCCGGAGTTCTAAATCTCCCTACAAGATGAGCTTCTGTTACAAAACAGAAGCCTTGTTTCCATTTTTTTAGATGCTCAACTTTTTTAGGCTATTTTCTAAGTGTAAATGTAGGCTTATAATTTAATAGTTTGTGATTTGATGCCATATTCCAATGAACTAACATTTACATCATTGGCATTGGTCATTGGCACCTTAGACAAGTCCCCCCCATAACCCCATAATTTTGTGCTAAACAAATACCTATAGCATGTGGAGGGTCTTGTTGTGATCATTTGTTTTGAATGGGCATTATTGTTTAACTACCTGATGGAGAGGTCCTGATCAATGTTCATTAATCATGTATATAGGTTGATAATTTGTTTATTCAATAATCAGCCCAAACCAGGGTCGTAACACACATCTATCTGATTTTATCAATTATCATATGCAGAATTCTTTTCAACGAGGAAATGCAATTTGTCTTCCAACTTCACAGCGTCGAAAGTAGCAATGCCGTGCTGGATAATCTGATTGCAATAACTTACTCACGGGGTCGCAAAAGATAAAAAAAAATACGAATTAATCTACTAATGGAAACTTCACAGTGAGTATGAACAAATACAATAGTGTCTTGAAAATGAAATTTTGTTTTGAATTGCAGTTGACATGCAAGCTTACAGCCATCAAATCTGATATGGGGAACTTTAGAAGTGCTGAAACATTGATGACAGTCATTGTTCACTTATCCTCGTGCCATCCACTCTCAGAGCAGGCCAAGTAATTTTGTCATTTTATGGCAGCTGTAAAGATCCCAAACATGGAATATTCAATATGCGAGGAAACTGAACGGAGAATCAGATATATATAGAGATAGGAGTAACTGCTATATTAGCAATGTCGTTGGGGCTGTAATGAAGTTGTTGTCATTTTTATAGGTTTACATTTAGGCAATCTTTTACTTACATGTACCAACCGTATCAAGTACATATGTGTATATATGAAAATGAATGAGTTCAAGTCTTTGACATTATTTTATTACATGCAAATTTGTTTCATGAGCATGATACTCAATCCCCTGGGGGGTACGTGTCTTACTACATGTATATGTCGGGTAGTTCGGGTGTGCCATTTCTATGGGTCACCTTTTTAGACATCTCAGTTATAGTGATGGGTCTAAATTTTGTGATTTTAGTATAGCTATGGGTTTGAAATTAAATGTACAGATATTGTTAGTGTAAGTTTCATTTTATTTGATACCGATGTCATTTAAAAAAAATATTTTGTTGATAAAAACAGTACATGAATATAGTTTCATTATTTGATAGGTATATATATAGATGGGCCACTTTTTCATCTTTATACCTTTTTATGGCAAAATTTAGTATATCGATGGATACTGTTTCGATGTTCAAAATGGCACAACTGTGCCCATTTTTGAGGAGAGACCCCCCGGCCCCTCCGAGACCCAATCATCAGTCCTGATGGTACTTAAAATTGGCACAATGCAAAAATGACATTTTAATAAGAATCTAATACTTTTTAGCTCAAGGAATTAATCTATATGGTACAATTTAACGTTCGGGATGCATGATATCGGTACATAGCTATATGATTAAAGTTGATGCGAAGTGATACACAGTATTATCATGAAGTATTCAAATAACATAATTAAAGAACATCACAATGAATTAATTTTGTAGCTACACAGCAGGTTATTACTTTTATGTCTGCATTGTGATGCCAGCTCATTCCTATTGTTAAGCCGTATCAGTTTTGAAGATGATGAAATATTTTTTCAGTCAGGCACAGATTACATGATTTGCTTGACGTGGAGTATGCCCTGCATTTTCCGATAACTTTCCACTGTATGTCGTGTGTAATCCTGCTATTTTCCTTCATGTTTCAAGCTAGCCACATCGTTGGTATATCTCTTTTTAAAGGATGTTTTTGTCTTAGAGAGTGCATGTTTAAAAAGGTTTGCCACCACCACCAGCATCACCAACTCTTCCCCCTCCCCATGCACGAAAAAAAAAAAATTCCATCCACCCTGTGAAATAGAATGGCCTTGCAGACATTCAGCGTACGCGTCATTAAACATGACATCTTCAGGCGTCACTCCAACACGCAGCACATGGCAAATCCATTTGAAATGACCTAATGTGTGCGACTGATAAGACTGTTCCCCCGTCATATAAGTGTGGCTGGTGGTGGCGCTGTGTTTGCCTCATCCATCCTGTGGCCTGTCACGTCCGGGTCTCCTGCCCTGATCCATCAATGTTCGCGGCCACGGCAACCAACACCAACAGTGTCATTTAGAATCAACAGTCGCGAACATGCAGTCGGAGCAAGATCAAATAACAATAGACTCTTTTTCTGGAATTAACTTTCAAGAAATTGAATAACTATTTTAGATTATGACGTGATGTGATACGATATTCAAGATTATCACTTGTAAATTCGGTGATAAAATAAGTAGAGTAATTTTTCAGATAGAATTGTATGCATGTTCTGATTTTTTTTATAGTTGCACTAAACATATTTCATTTCAATAATGAAAAAGTATTCGGAATGGCAAAATGCAACTTGAGCTGTCTCCTTTTTTTAGTTCTGATTATATGTAACAGGTTTTAGGTTTTAATAAGTTTATTATTGTGACATTGCCATATACAATTTATACAATTGATTATTACATACATATTATATTATGGCCCAGCCCTGTGGGCTTATAATGTCACCATTTAAATATTACATATAACTCGGTAGGTAACATATATGACAAAATAAAGGTAAAACAATACACGTATATACACACCCACACAAATCTATACAAAACATATCACACTCAACTATTAAACAATTTTTCTTTTCTTAAGTTGAAACAATCAAGAATAAATTTTCATAAACTTCTACATTTTTGATCAAACAGCACCTGTTTTCATATGACAGCTCATTAAAGTTTGGATAAGTGCAAATATTTTCTAAAAATTTCCTGCATAAACTTTCATAACAACGACAATCAAATAAAAAATGGGTTCACTTTCTACTGCCTTTAGATTACATAATGTACAGAGTCTATCTAACAAACTGCTTGAATAAACAATTATATATGCAGTATTGTACTTAATTCCGTACTTTGGTGTTGTGATTTGAGGGGGAAATATACCTATTTTGAGATGTGAGAATGGCCCTTGATTTTTTATGAGAAATGAGAATGGGGGTCAATTTCCTTTGACAATTGTGAGAAATTGAAAAGTTTAGAAATTGTGAAATGTGAATGGTTAGAAAAGTAGTGAGAATGGCCCTGGATTCTTGCTGAGACTTGAAAATGGAGTAGGGTATATTCTTTCCTCTGGTTTGCGTATGTACTGACTGGCAGTTTGCAGCCCCTCCTTCTCGGGTAATTTAAAAGCAGTGCTTGTTTTGTCCCCTCCACCTGACACTAACGCCGCCTCCCAAGAAGTAAAAAACTTGTTCCTTACGACCTTGCGTTCGCCGCCGCAGTTAATGTAATTGATCATTCAATGGACATGTGACAAATGTTGTTACTTGGAAAACAACGCAGAATGCAACACCAACTTAATTGCATTCTTGCACTGATGTATTGCTCACAATCAGATGCCATTAGTCTGGCCTCGGTCTCATATGGTCAACTGATTTCACTTTTAACATTTGGTGGCGGAATTTAAAAACGAAAATATTCACATACCAGTATATTGTAGTAGAGTTGTAAACCAAAAAGAATGTATCGTCGTAATGAAAACTTCTTTATCGTAAAATGTTTTACATTTATGATTTTATGTCAGAGAAAAATGTACATGGATTCAACATGTACAGGTGCAGTTTCCTGAGTACTCTTTAAAATTAGAATTTACAGTGCCAGATATGATTATGATAATTTACAACAGTTTTCCACAAACTTACAAACTCGTCCCCCCCACCCCATGCATGATGTTGCCTCCACTTGTCTGAATCACACTGCAGCACAAGACTGAGAACCTTAATGCACGCGCCTCAATTATTAAAGGACTATCAAAAGCAAACAACTGGATGGACATTTCGCTGACGTGGTTAGAAAGGTCACTTTTTACTAATGCAAGTCAGCGAGCTGGGGGATTATCTCCATCTGCTTTTTCTTCTCCATCTTGGGACTGATCGGAGGTGACATCAAACAAATTGAATCTCCCGCTTGGAAATGAAACCAGACCTTGAGCATTAGCGGGCCGTAATCAGACCTATTTCTTTTTCTTTTGCCAATGCAGAGATTCGAAGCATTGCGTGCGGAGCAAAAAAACATCTGCAATGAAGACTTTAATGGTGCTCATTCCTGGATCTGTTAAAAATCATGACGCCGATATTTCTCGCATTGCTTTGGCTATGCATGTATAAGTGGAGACTGGCGAACATTTTGTTGGAAATTCTTGCAGCTTGTGCCATTAAAAAATAGATTCTGTAATAGTAGTCAACTTTCCAACTTCATATATACAATGTAGTTATGAAATTCATGATTACTGGTAATGTGTATTGTATGTCACCATTAGTTGTTTGTGTTCGTCAGCTTCAAACTGCTAACAATTTTTTTTTAAAGCTGCTGTTGAACGATATTCTGAGGGGAATGTCTTACAACTACGCTATTGTGTTGTATTTTGATTATATTGAGATATGACACAAATGACGTCATCGCGGACTGTGGGGGTGGGGGTGGGGTGCAGACGTAAAAGAGTGCTCTTTTTGATAGTTTTCCAATGGTATTGTATTAAATGCAATATATCAATATGTTGTGAACATTGTATTTTTGTGGGTTTTTTTTGGTGGGTGTGTGGGGTGCACGTGTGTGTGTGTTCTATAGCAATGTACTAGATTCTGTTTTACATTATATGGGTAGTAAGGATCGAGGGGGTGGGGTGTGTGCACGAGTATGTAAAATTGACGCGTCATAGCATATAGGCAGATCCAGGGGGGGGGCGCAGGGGGCGCGCGCCTCCCCTTTTCCCACCAAAATACTTCATTTTCATAGGGTTTTTCATGAAATCCCGTAAGTGCGCCCCCTCTTTTCCTTAAGTGCGCTCCCCCTTTTCCGAAAACCTGGATCTGCCTATGTAGCGTGAGGGAGGTGGTGGAGTGGGGGCAAAGAATAATGACACACGATGACAAGGGGGGGTCAGAAATGCCCGAAAAGGTGATGGTGTCATTTGTGAAAGATCCCTAAAGGTAATTATTCACACAAATCCTCATCTCTACTTATACAAGCTGGATGGCAGATCCTTGCAGCCTTATGAAAGACACTAACATGGAAGCATGCATCAGCCAACTACACCAACATGCTAGCATTTGTAAATAGATCCATTGGATTTCTCTTTTTACTGATACTGATAGATTGATTGATTTTGCGAAAAATCCATTCAAACTTACTGTCTTAATATTTTTTGGACATTTCCTTTACTGTCAAGTGCTGCCATCTGGTGACAGAAAGAGAAGTCTCGGAAGATGGACATTGAAAATGTCCAAAAATATTAAGACAGTAAAATTCAATGGATTTCAATCAATCTATCAACATGTTAGCAATTACGAAAGAAACCTGTCTCAATCATAAAAACCCATAGAAGATCACTACAATTGGGTGAAACATTGTGGTGAAGCCCTTGCGTTTTGCCCTCTGGTCATTTTTAAATGCTCACCCCTAAAGCTAAGCACATCTCTACTACTTCTTCGATCACTGTGACGTGTCAACAGGAAATTGTCTTGTAACGTGACACACACTGTAGGCTTTTCAGTCACATACTGACACGAGTTCATACTGACCTTAAAGGTTATGCTCAGTGGCCGAACAAATATGCTTGTGTAGAAGCAATATGATGTGGCCTGTGCATTCTGAAAGTGCTTTCATGTCAAAACAGCGTATTTTTCAACGTAACTTAGTGCAATTTAAAAGCCACAACATAAACATTAAACAGCCAGTTTGTAACCAACAACGTCTGGCGAAAAACCGTGAAGAGCACAATGTAAATGAATGATTTTCGTCAGACGTAACTTTGCACGGTGCAAGTAATATTTATCTCTGCCATATATTAAATGTGACATCTGCCTTACACATTAGAAAAATCTTTATTGATACGTCTGGCGAAAATCATTCGATTATGCAACATCACGTGACCTTGTGTTTTAGCTAACAACACATCATGGTATATTTATAGATGTAATATATAATTAAGGTGTAAAATATTAGTATTATTTTCCTTACACTTCCAATGGAAGAGACATCGTTTATTGATCCTGGTACCTGTTTACAGATCCGGTTATATTTTTGACTGAATATTATCGTTTAGGTCCCTCTCCTCCCCACTTTGTACAAGGAGTGTGACAGACTCCTTCGAATGATAGAATACCGCTAAAATAGAAAGCCTCCTTGCTTACTATGTAACTGCTTGTAACATTAAAAAACATTCTCATTGATAAAAATTATACTAGTAATTGGTAACATTGAAGTTAAAAGTACGGATTCATAGATTGCACATCTACAGGTAGAGAAAAAGATGCTGTTATATTGTAAATGTTCAGTTTTTATAGAAATAACGTTCACGAAAAACAAACCTGGAAAAATCCTTGAAACTCGAGTAATGTCAATAGCAGTAAAAAAAAACCCACACAAATAGACAAAAATCTCACAAACTTTGTATTGCATTCTATGAGGAGGAAAACCAACAGATTTAGTGTTAAATGAAATGTAGAAATCTGCTTGGTTCTTGCTCCCTAAAGTGGGATGGTGGTGTAACTGGATTTGTCAGATGTCAAGTCATTGATCTATTTCATTTACCACCTATCTGCACATATGTGTATAGATAATAACTTGTCAGATGCGCTCTCGTTCAAGACTGATCCATGCAAATTAGAAAATTTCCATATTTAGAATGACTTTGGTGTTTCAGTAATCCACGAGCATCGCTCATTCTGGCACGCTTTTGTACAGAGGTGTTGCCGAGTGTCCTCATTTCATACATTAGGTGAGTCTTGATTTTATTTCTTTTTCAATGTGTTTTTTTTATTGAGTATTAGCAGTTGCAATCTGTTGTTATATAATTAGATTTTATATTTCTTCATATATGTACATATATGTACAAGTAGTTGGCTATACCATTGTAAAATATCGTTTAAATATCATCACTGGTTTTTTTCAAATTTGTTACATTTTGAGAGAGTCATTTTGTTAAATAATGTGTTTATGTGAAAATACCTGTCTGTCTTTCTGTCTGTACTTCATTTCTAACGTAATCTATCAATTCAAATTACTAGGAAATATGATATTGATTTTATGTATTGTGCCTCATATATTTATACATTGATGTTACTTTATCCACTATGAAATTAAATTTCGAAAAAATGTACACAATATTACACAGACTAGTGCCCAAACAAAAGACGCAGGCAGTGAGCGTTTCATCTTCTTAGATTTAGTGACCATTTTTGCCTGAAGTTATCTTCATCTCATAAAACTGCATGATTATCAATAATGTATGGGGGAAATGAAACATGCCCATGGAGTAGGATTTATGATCATCATGTGTATCATTGAATAATAGAACGTGCACAAAGCCACGGGAATCTTTTCTTCTTACGATCCTTACTCTTAAGAGGTTCTAAATCCATAAAAGTATATAATTAGTGGCTATTTTTAGACCATTATCTAAAATATAACCGTGGCAATATCAATAGATTCTTTAAGTATGTGTGATTATTACAGTTGATATGATATGATGTGATATGATCTATCTATAATTACACTTTACATCCACAAACAGAATAGGAAATATACTTAAAAACTAAACAAACAATTGACTAGTACAAATACATGTGTAATTATAAATTGGTTGACACCACAAGTTTGAATATAAATATATTCATTAACTTATTTCCATGGTGGACCAAAACAGAAATATTAAATGAATAAGTTGACAAAATAGAAGTATACATTGGCATAAAGAGTACATTAAATTGTTATATTGAAAAAGAATGAAGCATATTAATATTTATAGCAGTAATCATTCATTTCCTCATCATACATCTTCTTTAACAGAAATTTTTTATTTTGAAATCACTTTTCGTTTTAACAGATTTGAGGAAATTTGGTAGACTGTTCCATAATTTTACAGCATTCCTAAGCCTTAGACACCCTATTTGGATGTTTGTATAATCCATTTTTATCTAATGGCCTCTCCTGTGAATTATTATTATTATTTTTTTTGTTTCTTCCCCTCACCTATCAAATAGCAATTACTTTAAAAATACTTTTAAAATGAGAGACGCTTCTTTTATTACATATTACAATACTGTACCTTTTCCATCAATGGTCTGTTTTAGGAGGGGGTGGTGGGGGGAGGGAGCACTTCACTCGTCAGTTGATGGACAAATCCACTTCATGCGTCCTTCATAGCAACGGACAAACGAAATCACAAAGCTCAACCGGATTTGCTCGGTTTTCGCCCTGCTTTTTAGGACTTCATACAAGACACAAACGTACAAATTCGATATACAGTTCATGTGCAACACAACATACAAGACATGACGTAAAAGAGGTGGATATATTTTTTAGACCTATTTGTGATGGTGGTTTGAATAAAATTTATTATTCAACAGAATCAACACAAAAAGTACATAGTGTACAGGAATTGTAAAAGTTGAAGTGTGTTGAAATGTATGTTGAGGCATTGATTTCTTGAGGTTATCATAAGTTCTCATCTTCCAGTAGAACAAGGATGGAAGGCACTATTAACCATAATTCTTTAGGCTCATGAAGTTTCATTAGTTACGTACAAATTAACAGAATTCAAAAGTGTTAGAAGCTTTGCTTGAGAAAGATGATTGCGCTTTCAATTAACAAAATCGTAAGACAGATTATCTCTTTTAGGAAATACACGCAAGGGAACGGTAAAATTACCACAAGGAGAGTTTCTCAATTAATCTTCAGAGACAAATCAGACCTTCAGACTGGTGGGCTTTTGTCCAATAATTACATCTACATTGTTACAAATTCCTGCACAAGGATAATTAAACTCTCCATTTGATAAGTGCTGGTAATTTAGAAAAAAATTACCCATCAATGTTTAAAGGTCCTGTCCATTTACCATAGTTTGCAATGCAATAAATCTCCATGGTTGACCTATAGTATGAATGAATTAGGTTTGTTGAGTCCAAAGTCTAAATCCAACACGTTGAATAGCAATGTTAGAAATTTCATATTACTTTATCCTGTTTCCCCAAAAATAAATACCTTCCCTGAAAAAAAAAAAAAAAAAAAACTCCCTAAATTCAACAAATTTCTGGTCACTCTTCATAACCGCGTGTGTGTCAGGGTGTCTCTAAACTCACAAGTTATCTACAATCACAAACCCATGAGGATTTCTGCTGCAATGTAATTTCAACTTGTGCATCATTGCTGAGCACAACTGTTATTATCAGTGGCCCCTGGGAGAGTTCCTGGTTTTGTCCACTGACCTCCACACGCTCGCTTCTGTTCAGTGTACAGCGAACATGGTTGAGGACGTGATAACAAAATCCATAACATCCAGCGTAATTCATAAATGTTGTCAATGTGTGTTTGTAAGAGCCGGTGGTTTCTCCTTGGTATGGAATATCTTAGACACTATATGGGATGACTTTAAAGATATGTGACACTTCGATAATGATTTGCAAATAATGTAATTATGACAACCTCGTAGGATGCATTTTCAAATGTACAGCAGATGTAGTAGACAAAAACGGGAAAAACTAACTATGAACTTATGACTTTTTTGTGCATCCATTTTCACTCGAGAGAGACGTACAATCACCAACATTGGTACTGCACTGTACTATGTCAGACATCAGAGGGTTTCTAACCCGAAGAGTTTGTCCAAAGCAGATGAGAGATGAGAAAAATGACTTGAGTGTCATTTAAACTTGCCCCAGCGCTGTCTATTAACATGTGATGAGGCAGGGTTCTGTTTGTCAAATCTGGCGGCCATGTCTGTGTGGCTGGCAGTGCTGGGTGCATGTGGACCCGGCCCTAATTGACATGGACAGAGTCGACAGCGCGTCTTATGGATGACTCCGCCGCGCGGACACTATCGCTCCTCTACTACCTCTCCCCAGTGCACAATCGGCGATGCTCGTAACGCTTATGAACTATTGTAAAATACGTTTGATTGTTTTATTGTTGGTAATTCGTGTAATTGTCTGGGTAATTGGTTTCCTATCGTAAGTTATCTACACCAATTTTCCATTTTCTCAAGCGCAAACAACACCGCGGAGTGTGGTAATTTTATCACAAATAGCCAGATATGTAATAAGGATGCGTCTTACTCACGATTCGGCATGAAGCTCATTTCCCTGTTTATTGCACGCTCACGAATTTATATTCTTATCACAGAAAAAATCAAATTATTAACTGCGATTGATATTGAAATGTATCACTGACTATAATAGATGTATCACTGACTATAATAATTACACAGAAATTTGAATCAGCATATATTGTATCTTCAGCACAAATGTTACTAAAATTGACAACATTTCATGGAATAAAGCACAATTAATTTGATTACTTATATTGCAATGTCAATGTCATTTATTATAAACCTCTCTAGACCTTCATTATTCAAACATTGACAATACAATTTTAATTCACAGAAAATTAATGTGATGTAATTGTGAAAGCGCTGAAAGGTAAAAGACTTAATAACAAATGAATTTATAACTTTATGTAAGTACATTACCAGCAGTGTACATAGCTACTGTTTAGATTTGATAAGGACCAGGAGGTCGAAACAATGTTATAAATAATAAAATTGCAACTTTTGACCTTTTTTTAAAATTTGTTTTGAATAAATGCAGCTGTACAATGGAAGAGGTAGAAAATTGACACAAAAATCAAGGGGGGGTTCCCCCATCTGGGATTCGTGTACATCGTAGTACTTTTAAACATTAGCACCATTGAAATAGCACATTTTGGTAACAGAATTAGTGAAGCATCTGGCACGAGCATGGTTAGTGTTAGATGTCAATATCGGAGGAATTTTGTGTTGCGCCATCACATATCTTTTAAGGTAATCAAATTGCTGTGTGTAACTGAGTTATCTGTGTTGGTGAAGCAAATGTCCTCTGATGTCTTGATGCACAGCTATTAAAGTTACACTGCTGCACAAATGTCACATCACTTAAGAAAGTGGTAATTTAATAGTGAAAATCTACGCTACTTGTAACGCATGTTTTCTCAGCTGGTGCAGTTATTTCGTGCATTGTCTTAATCGTGCGCTTCTGCACCAGGATTTGAAGAGTTTCATTGACCTAGAATCCCTTAATATCCATTTTCTTCCACCACAGTCCCATTCACTCACCACCCAGTGTGTCTCTCCATCAATTTGTGGATAAATGGGAGAAACGCATTGGCCTATTTTGGCGGTATGATAGGGCGTCTTTCTTCCCTTCCCAGCGCACATTTATCTTCATTTATGCATAACCAGGTTAGCAGCAAGTCATCAGCTCACTTCCTACCGGTGTATAATTTGCATATATTGTCTTGCAGGTTTGACGTGCAATATTTAATTGCTTATTGTGTTTCAGTAGATCCATGTTTCTGAGAAACTGTAATATGAATATACATTTGCTCTTTTCCCCAAGCCGTATTACGGAACAGGTCATCATTATTTATGTGTAGTTGATGTTCTCTAAAGATCATATGTTTGATTGTGAAATGTACACATGCAAAAACTTCCAGGTTCTATACATCCATATATTGGAATTAATGAACTCGGTTCTTGTTGAAGCGAATGATTAATGTTATATTGATATCATCATTATTTAATTATTCTGATATATTTATTGATCTATTGTTTTATGATTAAAAGTATTTTTTTTAATTATAAATGGCTTTTATTTATTCATCATTTTTAGAACTAATAGTATGTTTATATTAATTATTTTAATTACATTGTATTACCCGCTAAGAATAATCACAATGTACTCCAATAATTATGTTACAATGTAACCATGACAGTTTGACATTACCCCATATTAATAATATTCATTTGTTTATGTTTACTGCTCTTTAGTATGATATTCTATGATGATTTTTCTGTGATTGTATTCTACTACTCTTAATTGAAATAATTTTGATTGTAGTTTTAACTGCTAATAAAGTGCTAAATATTAAAGAGTGCGTCATTATACTGGGAACTTTACAGTTCTTAGTTCAAGTTATGGTAGAAGATGACAATTATTTAGTATTTCTGGAAGTAGTGTCAACTATCTAATTGAAGAAGTGAAACAGTATTGTACAGTAGAACCTCCAATTCGGATCACCTACATAATAAGACCAACTCTATAATTAGACCACTTTTCTAGGTCCCAAACCTTCAAAATGACTCCAGCTGGAACCTCCGTATAAAGACCGCATCTCCATTGAGGCCACTTTAAGTAGGCCCCATGAGTGGTCTTAATAGAGAGGGTCTACTGTATAAATAGTTTTTCATTGAGCAATTCGAAATCCACAAATGGACTGAACTGCCGACAGTTTCACTGGAGCAGATAATGAGGGGCGAAGTGGAACATACACAATGCACCAAAATACAAAACTCGGTGTCTTGTACAATGACAAAGCTGGGCACTTCATGCAGCAACACACACCGCAATATTCACTGTAATGATAAACATGGATATTTAAACCCATTGTTTTTTGTAAACAAAATCTTTACAATTATTTTGATTACAAAGTATTTTCTAAATCAAATGCAGTTGTTCGATGTTTTGTGTTTACGCAAACGTTTGTGCTATAACAGTAGAAGTTTTGGCTTATCTATACATGCAATTTGTCTAATAATATTCAAAGCTTTTTTGTCAGGAGATAATTATGTGGTTCTATGTACATGCACCTGTTTATTGCTACATTTTAACAAGTTGAATTTGTGGAGAACCCAAGCCAATAAACAAATCAATTCTATTGTATACGAACTGATAATGAGAAATTTCCAATGTTTCAACATATTCTATTTTTTTCCAGTCCAGTTTGTTTTAATTCAATCCAACTGTACTTTCCTACTTTTCACATATGAAGGTGCTACTGGAAACTTCTTGTAAGATACAGCTGTCGAGTGTGGCTACAATATATTGCACACACGGCTTATTCCCAGCCAAAATGATCACCAATCTAGGAATGTGATTGTGGGAGCTCTACTCATCGTGGTTCCAAGCCACTGGTTATCTCCCCCCATTTCACCACGTGAGAATCGTTGTTAGGAGGCAATAGTCGATAAATGTCTGATCGCCCTCTCTTCTGTTTCTTTCTGTGACTTAGCAGATTGCAATATCTAGTTTTAGAACACTGGATTATGCCAAGCATTTTTGTAACCAGATGATGTTTCACCAGTGTTGTGAACTCATGAAATGATGCAAATTTGGTCACCAAGACCCCAAACCAAGACCAGACGGGACCAATTCCTAACTGAAGCTAAATTCAACAGTTTTCTTTAAATATTTTTCAGGGGAATGACAGTATGAATTTAACTAAATCTTGAGTGTGAATTGTGAATAGCCTCTTTAAGTGTATTACGATTTCTGGTGATTTGTGAAAGACAGTGAAATGTATTGGTGACTAGTAAGTTAGGGAAAAAGTCAGAGAGCTTAATATGGACGGTTTGCCAATCTCAGCCTTCTGTTGTAAAAGACGTGTATGGATCAGCCAATAATCGCTGCCTGTCCACCAACAGTCACATTTGACCACTAGCCATGGATCGATTTACACAAACACAGCAGCTCACATTTTCCAGCGTGCTTTTGATTGAACGAAATGTATGCTTAAGTGTTGTGAGTAAGATCAAAGTCATGGTTCAACTTTACATGTAGCATCACTACAATAAGGGGCTTTCCCACGATAGATGTCCTCACTAGAAGTAGTCTGCAGGCTTCACAGCTAATTTCCCAATGCTTTAATATGACTATTTGAAGTGGCCGTATAGAAATGTTGGCTAATTTTTCAAATCAAGACGATTCTTGTTAACTGCCTTGCTAGCTCCTCTGTATAACCATCTCATGCATCTACCCTAGGACAGGATTTTGAGATAGAGATACCGGGGTGGGGTGGAGGGGTGGGGTTGGGGGATGTGTATTATTCAGTGTGATTCTATACAAGGGGGTGGGGGTGTCTTATAGCAAAAATGCCATTGGTGGTTTGCCCTGAATCTTGCGACCTCTATTTAATATGTAAAGTGTGATGCGAACATTTCGATTACAATTCCTGGTGATTTATGAAGACAATGATATTGGTGACTGGTGATTCAGAGAAAAAATGTTGGTGACTGCATTTTCATCAGCGCTAATTGTATCTTTGTCTATCTTTGTTACTCAGTGCATTTTTATAATTGTGTTGATCTTTGTTTTGTCTAAATCAATGTTAAGTGTAGCAGAATTTGGAAATGTTTTCTGTAAAACAAGTTTGTCTGTGTACAACTGGAAAAGGTTGCAGCTGCAACAGATTTGCTTATATTAGAGTAATTGGTGTGGTTAATAATGCTTGTCGTCAATATTTCATGCAACTTATTGACAAAATAATAGACTTTGATGAATGGTGGGACTTAATGCATTATGGTTAGTGTTTCTAGTATCACAGTCGCTCTCATGGTACAGAGAGTCGTCCATTTAAGGTGCTAGGGGCGCATGAAATAATTTTGAGAATGTATTTCGTCTTTTATCATCGTTCCTGCTTTTACCAACTTTCATATTGCTGTAAAATATGCACGGTTCCACCATCACCATCACAACTTATCATTCTCTAATGATGAGAATTAACAGTAACCCCTGGAAAGCCCATTCATTCACCCTTTAATTAAATTGAACATGGTGCTACAAGCTTGAACAAATCAAAGCGAAGCAACGTCAAATCCATATCTCATTCACACAGCAGTTTGTCAAGCTGTTCGTTATAGTCGAAACATATTTATACGTATATATGATGCATATTGTTTTCAAAACAACCACATTGTTCATTGAGAGAAATGTTTCCAGTGCTAGACGACAACGTTGATTACATAACCGAACCCTCACAATAATTTGTGCTCATTCAGCGCTACAAATTCATGGTAATGCAGTGACTATCTTTGATCTGCGATAGCATTACAAGTAAATCTGTCCAAAATTACTGCGGCTCTGTATAATTAATGTTCGATGGTGTAAATTTATCCAGTGAAGAGTGTGTAAGGCGATACGTTGTTCAAAAGGCAACTTGGAAAAAATTCAATAAAGACAACAAGCGAAGCCATCAGCGCGTGTGGACCACTTCAAAGCCATTGTCACTGATGTGTGCAGTGAACTATTGACCTGACCTGCCCCCGCCACGGCCAAGCTTGCCGTATGGATTATGTGTGAAATGCCAAACAATGGCATCATCAATTATTGAGTCTGGTTATAGTAAGCCACTGAAACATCTCATTGATTGAGAAAGTATGCTCACTTATTTCCGTAATTCACTACTCCCCAACGTCATTGATTTGGAGGGATTAACTGATTAATCATGCGCCCTGCCATAAGTGTGTCATAATTATCACACGTGGTCATTACCAGCATGAACGCGTAATGTTCGAGAGGTGCTTGGACTTGCTTTCTGTGTTTTAAGATTTTCCTGAAATCGTTGCAGTGTGACGGATCTGACCAATCCAGTTACCTCTCTAATCCTCTCTTCATGGTACAGTACGCTTGGGTTCGATATCAACGTAAACATTTCACATGGTACTATGGCCATGAAAATTTTGTGATATAACACTATGTTATTTCATAATCAAGTCATTTTTCATCATCACTGGTGCATTTTGTCGCCAAAGAATTGAAATCACAAGTATATTGTCCAACAGTAAGTCATATATTGTTTTTATAAGTATATGTTAATACATCATAGTTTTAGGCTGCATAGTTTTGTGCCTCTGTGGCTTAGGAAGTATGGAGTTTGTTGTCGACAATATGCCAGGCATGTTCCTGGTCCGGACAGCAAACTCATCCCTCATTGGTTGAATTCTAGATTTCGTTCACCTCATTTTTGGCCTTTTTTACCCCCCTCCCCCATCCCCCCTTGTCACCTGTCATCAGTATGTAATGTATTTAGGACATAAAGCAAACATGGCAATGTGATTTCAACTAGTAGATATATCACAACTCACTTAAACATGTCTGAAAGTAAGTTCAAATACTGTTAAATACCTAAAACATTTTTTTTAAAAGGTAACATCACCCAAGTGCTAGACCCCCCCACCCCCCTTGTCTACTTTCGTCATCTTTCGCTACACCCCTCCTCCCCCCCCCGCCCCCCCGCCCTGTCGGATGACGTCATTTGTGAACGATCCGCTAGTCATTGGCACCTGCCACCCACGTACTGAATAGGTGCAAATATGGTGATGTGAAGATATGTGCGTCGTGCAGGGTCAGGATAAGGTTGAAACGTACTACTCGTCAGCAAGACCAGTAACCCTCAAATATCTACTTGTCCTGCAAATAATTACTCGTTCTCCTTGCACAAATAAAAGCTCTATATTTGTATGGCAAATTGACCAGAATTGCTACTCGTCAAAAGGACGAGGAGCTTAAGCATTCTACTCGCCCTCCACAAGTTTTTACTAGTCAATACGAGCGGACGAGTGGCTAATCCTGACCCTGTCGTGTACTATCTAGCTAGCACAACGGCAGCATCCACTGTATACTACCAAGGGAGTTGTAAAAGACCACAATCGAGTGGCTACGGATCTTGGTGTGAATGATCAGATACGTGTATCTGCTGAGTTCCTACAAGCAGTCTGTTGAAAAGAAATCATACACACAAATACATCCAATGTGTACATATTACATGTATTATCATTTATCTCCGAATCTGGTCTGTTGAATCTACATAAATTTGTCAGTGTTTGCGAACAATTTACGTAGCATATAAACTTGAGGGTGATGAATCAGCATATGTGCTGTAAGTGACAGCTTCGGCACACTCTTCACATACTCTTATTTGCCAGACCAATGCTCTAAATTATCCAATTATGGGAATGGATATCGCATCCCACAAAACGGCCCTTTTTGGGGAGCAGATAATTGGCTTCATAGATGCTGACCAGAGCACTGTGTGGACTGAAATATGGCGCCCGGGAATACAGCCCGGCTCAAGTGTTTTCTGAATGTACGTGGGCTCTTTGTAACTGAATGGTTTATTCTTCTTTCGAGTGATTATCAATGATAAAGTTTGTTCGTGTTTTGGCATTACACAAGGTGTTGGAAGGGGGATTTTTTAGAGAGAAGAATTATCGTATTGTTTATAGCAATGTAATCCAAATTCTTGCAACGCACAAGTTACATAATCATTTTGATGATAATGTAAAGAATTGTTATTGACAAGATGTTATGGTCTCCGCACATCCTTAAACATTTGTGAATCTTTTAAAACTACTGATTGCTACTCCTTTCTTAAATGGAAGACATTCTATTCGACAAGTTCTAATAATAAAGCAATATAGTAATAGATTGATGAATGATTATAGTAAAAACAATAGACCAAGATAAAAAAATGTACACCTGCAAAGAAAGAATTTTTTTTCAACATAGTGGAAAAGTGCTATTTCACAGGAAAGGGGCATCTAATTGTATTTCCCAGTAACCAATTGCATTCCATGTGAGATGAATTGAATTTGCTTTCTGCTTTCAGGTAACGCGGCTTTGTTTGACAATGTTACGGACCACAGCTAAAACTCAAATTGAGAGGTTGGAAAGTGGGATAATCATATGACGATCAAAAAGGTAATACCTGTATTCTTTTTATTCCTATGTGTCATTATTTAATCGTGTTTTTAAATGTTGTAAGTAGAATGAACAAGGTACAGGTCAGGCGAGTGAACGTTAATGTGAGTGTCATGTCTGCGATATGCTGGGATTTGAGAAAGATAAAGTGAGACAAGGATGCTGCCAATGACCTGGTGTAGATGTAAAGTCACTAGAGCACGACAATTGCAACTGTAAATAAGACAGTTTATACAAGACATAATAACATTTACATATTTACATCAAAGGTAAAGTTTATGACACGTTACGTTTATCTACATAAAAAATACTTTTAGAGATTAATATGCTGCCTACTGACTGTAACGCCAGATGTAATTGCTGCCTGATATATACAAATGCCTACATGCGGGTGTGGTGCATTAAACTTAGTCCATAATGCGATCTGTGAAATGCACTTCTGGGGTCATTGTGATTTAAGCGATAAATATGAGATGTGCTGTTTGTGCACCACTGTGTATTTTGAGCCTCTGTGCTTTTACACTGCCACTGATTGGACACCAAGGTCTCTGTATGCAAATTTGAGCTCGTGCAAACTAGATTAGGTATTCTACAGTAGTATAACCACTTACATTTTAAATGAAAAGGTGGTAATGGAAATTTATGACAGTTTTCCTAAAGTAAAATGCGCTGGTCTAAACTAAAACTAGAAATATAAATTTAAACTGTCTTCATTAAATCATAATTCAAGCTACCGGTAGTTTGTTTTGTCCTTACTGTCAGATATTTTTTGTCTCTGAAATCATGAAAAGTGTCACCAAAATGGCAGATAAAATGGTCGCAAATAAATATGTATAGATGTTCTGTTTGATTTTGCTTTTGTTTAGTTGCGCAATTAAATAAAGAGTGCAGTAACACGTACCCTGTAAATCAATTTATATGATAAGTGTCATGAAATGAAATCGTTTAGTATGTAAACTGAAAATGGTGAAATTTTATCAAAGACAAAAGTAAATAATGGCCTAAAATGGACTTACATATGGACATGAGTGGCCCACAATATAACAATAGACAGACACAAAAGATATTCATAAACTGCAGTGAAGAACTTTAACAGCTCTATAACTATAACTAAGACGCTTCAGCTAAGACGCAACTGACTTTTTAGCTAAATTTGAGAACTTGTAGAACAGTAGTGGGTTAACAATGAAAAATGAACATAATAGCAAAACAATAAATCCAAGCATGGAACAAAAATGTTTGCAATAAATGGATATCAAATTATCACCATCTTTAACTTGAAAACAAGATTTGAGAACAATGGATCTTGTATGATAGTGTGACCTCTGAACACAGGTATGAGGTGAAGAAAATATAAAATTCTTGTGATTTTTTATACAGCGTATGGTCTCATTTTATTCTATTTTCTTTCTTCTATGTCTACTGCCTTAAGTTCTAAAGTGGTTCTAAAATACAAATTATCTGTTGGTCCAAATGTAAGTAATACTAAAAACGTTTGGATGAACAGATAATTTTGTATTTTAGAACCACTTTTATAGAACTCAAAACAGTAGAAATAGAAGAAAGAAAATATAGAATCAAGTGAGGTGAATAAAAGTTTAGAAATGATGTGTATGCTTAACATCATGAAGAGCGTATTACTATTTCTCTGATGGATATCACTATATATCCCTAATGAATTATGCACACTCACTAATTTACCCGTGTCTCTCTTGCTGAATCCATCTGGAGCAGAAAATGAACGAATGGTCGGACGTAAAACGGCGCGACACTGATCACTGTTTATGGGTCTATTGCCGGGTTCCTGCAGCTTGAGCTTCTTAATGTAGGGGGAGGTAAAGGAATAAGAACCCCATTCTGACTTTTTGTGCTTTTTATTAGACACGTCTTTTCTCATTTGGATGGATTTACAGAAATGGCTATTGCTCGAGAGATCAATAGAACATTATCGTAAAAAGGGAAAATAGATGCTGGGAAGTGAATAGGAAGTTTTCTCGCAAGCCGGGGTGTTGGGGATTTATCTGTGAGACAAGAAGGAGGCGGTGGATGTCGTCTGCTGCGAGAAAGGCAACAAACGGCAGCGGTGGCGAGGCATGTCACAGGCTGCATGCAGCAGCAGCAGCCATATAAGTCTATGCCGCAGCATGCAGCAGCAGCCACCCAAACCTGTCACCCCGCCACATGGATACACGCTCTGATTTGGTTGCCACACGACGACGAAAACTATCGAGTAGCAAAGAGACTATTGAGTAGTGTTAGTTGAATAAACAGTGGAAATTGCTAATGATACACTCGTGCTAGTGTACTTGATCGAGATACGATGGTGAATTATCAGTAGTGATTGCGTATGGAAATTGACAGTGAGTGTTACAGTGATGATGTCAATGGATATGTATCTCGGCGCTTTTATCATGTATGAAAGATGCTGCTGTTCACTTAGGATAACAACGATACAACGACGTGATAACGAGGGATTACACGCACAATGACAGTGATTACGCTGGCAGAACTGTACAGAACGACACCCAGTGGGCTGTTATGGAAACCCAGATTGGTGGATGCGACTTGTTAGTGTTACGCCGGCTAAATTTGGCCGCTGTTATTACACCAAAACCAGCAAACAGTGACTTATGGGCTGAGCCTAACACTCCACGGAGGATGTTTATAGATTTCTGTTATAGCGCTTGAAATATACACCAACTTGTTGCTGCCGGGGCATAGTGTGTGCTCTGTGGCAGTAGCAGATTAACACTTTTCAGTAACATTTCATTAATTGATCTGCAGCCATCTCGACCTGAGCAAATAAGAGGTGGTATTGGCGTTTGGGTAGCGTTACGTTTGTGTAAATTGCCAAAGCGTGACAATACGGCGTTACTTGCCGCTGTAGCGTCATTAGCTAAATATAATGAGGTGGTATTGTGTGACGCGCAAGTAGGTTTTGCCGGTTGTGTTTGTAAATCTACCCTCATTAAAGATTGACAATGGAACGGGATAACACGCTTGTTAACACTTGACTAAAGGTATAAAAAACCGTGCGGCCGCCATTGATTGGTGGACACAAGTGGTTTTGTAAGCATGGCTCCGCGGCTGTCAGCTTCAGGGGCGCCGGGAATCAATGGCGCTTCCTCGCTCGTCATCCTGCTATTCAACCTGTTGACGTTTGCGTTTATGGCGCGAGGACAAGCGGGAGATGACTCGCCGATTGAATTCACGATAATAGAAGAGCTGCCGGCCGACACGCTGATTGGGAACATCGCTCAAAAGGCGCGGCTCGACGAGAAATACAATCCCAAGACGTTTAACAAACTGCGCTTCAGCTTCCTCTCCCAGCCGAACGACGACATCGCCTACTTCCGCATACAGGAGAACACGGGCATCATACAGACGGCGCGGAAAATCGACCGCGACTCCGTCTGTCCGAACCAAGCGCGATGCGTGCTGAGTCTCGACGTGGCCGTCTCGCCGCGCGAATACTTCCAAGTGTTGACCGTCAACGTCGAGATCACCGATGACAACGACAACGCGCCGGCGTTCCCTCAGCGCGAGATCACGCACCACATCTCGGAGTCGTCGGCGCCGGGCACAGCGTTCTCGCTGCCGTCGGCGGAGGACCGCGACAGCCGCAACTACTCGATCCAGACGTACGAGCTGCTGCCGGCCACACAGCGAGAGTTTGACCTCCGCGTCCGGCAGATCATGGACGGCTCCACCGACCTGCAGCTCGTGCTGCTGACGCCACTCGACCGCGAGACGCAGGACTTCTACCAGCTCGAGGTCATCGCTAAGGACGGGGGTCAGCCGCCGAAGTCGGGGTCAATAGTGATCAAAATCAACGTTGATGACACGAATGATAATCACCCGCATTTCGCTAACGATTACGAAGTGGACGTGTCCGAGGATACGCAGGCAGGAACGACGATTGAGACGGTCGTGGCTCACGACGCGGATATCGGATTGAACGGAGAGATTCGGTATTCGTTCACGGCGCACACTGTCAGCAATTACGGCGATGTCTTCGGTATTGAGACGACAAGCGGGGCGATTTATTTGAAGCATCCGCTGGATTATGAGAAGACTAATATTTATCCGCTGGTAGTCACGGCAACGGACAGTGGGCCGGACTCGCAGCCGGCGCAGGCCACCGTGATCGTGCGCGTGATGGACGTCAACGATTCGCCACCACAAATCACCGTCAACACACTGACGGACAGCGGCGAGGCGCAGATTTCCGAGAACTCCAAGATCGGTACGTTCGTCGCGCACGTGTCGGTGAAGGATCTCGATTCGGGGCCGAACGGAGCGTTAACGTGCAGCCTCAACAGCGACAAGTTTCATCTGGAGAAGCTGCACAAGTCGCAGTACACGATTGTGACTGGCGATGAGTTTGACCGCGAGCTTCAGGACGTGTACGACTTACAGCTGACGTGTTCGGACGGCGGGGAACAACCGCTCACCACCGTCGAGGATCTCCGCGTCGTTGTGCAGGATGCAAACGACCACGTGCCCATGTTCTCACAGTCGGTGTATCACGCCGAAGTTGACGAGAATAACTTCTTCGGCGCGTTTGTGGTGGGAACGAGTGCCATTGACAAGGATATCGGTCCTAACGGACGCATATTGTACAAGATAGAAGACGAAGAGATTGCCAAAATGTTCCACTTGGAAGAGCACTCCGGGGTGATACGAGCCGGGATTGAATTTGATCACGAGACAATCGATTCGATAGCGTTTCCTGTGATTGCGTACGACCAGGGAACTCCTTCACTCACTGCCACCACTACAGTGTCTGTGACAGTGAATGATGTTAATGACTCACCCCCAGTGTTTAGTAAACCCACTTACTCATTTGGAACGTATGAAAACAAACCCGAGGGCACTGAGGTGGGTCATGTGATGGCTAATGATGCGGACTCGCCGCCGTTCAATGTCGTGGAGTACAGTCTGGACGCTGATGATCTGTATGCCATTGAGTCGTTTAACATTGACAAAAACAGTGGACAGATAGTGACCACAAAGCCGTTAGACAGGGAAGTGCATCATGTTTACTATTTACGTGTGAAAGCCATCAATCCGGGATACATGGGCTACGAGCCATTTAGCAGCACAGCCAGCGTCACGGTTCACGTGGCAGACGTGAACGACAATAAACCAGTCATGGAATTTCCCACGCCGTATAATAACACTGTTCGGATTAGCAGCTATTCCAAGGTAGATCACATGGTGACACGGATTCTCGCTCACGATGAGGATATAGGGGGCAGTTCACAGCTGGAGTACTCCATAACCGAAGGCAATGACGAAAAGCTATTTCAGGTTGATTCCCAAACTGGAGCTGTCACAATAGCGGGCAAATTATCTCATATTGAGCATAAAGAGTTCAACTTGACTGCCATGGTTACGGATAAGGGAAAGCCACCTCATTCCATCAGCAACATGCTGCATATAATTGTGACCAATACGATTCCTCCCCCATCTCTGGCCGGGCGAGGAGGTTCAACAAGTGAACACTTTGCGATTTTCACATCTAATTCGACCATTGTCATCGGGGTGGCATGTGGGTCACTTATCATAATCATCGTGTTGGTATGCGCCATCATCATAATAAAGTGTCAAGATCGGCGTCCAAAGCCATCTGGCACATACAATTGTCGCGTCGAGGCTCAAAAGATGCTCAATACCAGCCTCGATAGTAAGGATCGCGGCTCTGTCGCCTCCGATGGCAGTCATGACATAAACATTCAACAGAGAGGCCCGACGATTAAAAAAGGATATAACAATTCACTGAACAATACATCTCACATGGATCACGTGGACCTGGAGAGAGGAGGCAGTCACACTGTGGGTGGACAGGGTGGCTCGCTGGGGCGGCAGTCACCCCATGGTGGCGGTCAAGGTCAAGCCTCTCACCAGCCCAGATCGAGGCAGAACTGGCCAGATGGCTCCCTCACCAGAAGCCACGGTCAGGGCTCGCCTAGTAAGGTAAAGGAATTTGAATAATGCTGCAGGTTTTCGTGATGTATTTTGATTTTCGTTCATCTGAATCGTATTGTAACAAAGTTATTTATTGTTACTGTTTATCTTTACACACTTCACAATACCCTTCTTCTGAACTGAAAATAAATTGTAGGTTATGATTTTGTAAGTCAAATGATGCAGAGCAAATCATGGTCGTCTATACTGTTAGAAAAAGTAAATTCAAAATTCCAGTTTGGAAGCCATGTTTTAATGATGCGTCACTGCATTTATCATATTTAGATGCCTCAGAGCGACAAAATATGCATTATACAACAGCATCCCATTAACGCAACTGTAATTCCTGATAATGTGCCTGAAAGACAAATACACCACCTGTGACTGGTAATTGCCTCGAAGAACTGCTGGTCATGACGAATTGGTGCGTGTATAACTTGCAAAATACTCCATAATTAAGGGCACTTAAGTAACAAGCGGGCTCTTGTCTGGCTGTGGTCAGTGCATCTATCAGCCTCTCACTGTTGACCAAGGTGGAGGATGTGTGTGTATATATAACCAGTGTGCTGCCATAGGAAAAGATCACTCATGTCTCTGTGCTACACAGATTAAACGCAGCTTGTTGCTGTTAATTATAGCATTGTGAATATAAATCCTGTTCAATTACAACCTTACCACTTTATGAGTTAATTAGAGACTTAGAGCATGAAATATCAAGTGTTGTATCATAATGTGCCAATCTTATGAAAATTCATAAAAACACATATAACACACAATTACGTGATGCATAAGCACAATGGATACAAGTATTGAGAAGGACTAAATGCTCCCTTATACTAGCTATTTAAAATTCAAAAGGAATGTGAAAAGATGACTATCCAAGATTAATAAGGACTTCAATGTATTATGATATGTTCTTATTGCTAAAATGTTAAGGCATGTACTGGAAACGCCTTTACTTTGATTTGGTTTTTGTCATTATGGTTTGAATGTTAGACGTGTAAGAGAAATGTATCTTGAATATCCTAATGAAATCCCCACGTTCCTTCACAATCCAAATGATAAACTTATCTTCTTGTGACAGTCATCAAGTACCCACATAACTTAATGAATAATCATTGACTTCATTCGTTTCTCATTTTTCCACTTCATGGCTTTTAACGATTTGGTTAACAATACATGACTGATGCCTTCTTACCATTGTGTAGGATAGCAGGATAATATATTACAAGGGCCAATCAAACATTTACCCATAAAGAAAGCGAGGTACATCAATATGTACTCTGTAACGCTACCCGCATTCTGTGGCGAAAATTATACGAAAACATTCTTTTGTGACACTTTACAAGAACTTGCGAACATTTTAATGAATCTGAGGTAGCTGTGCATTCTTGTTCATGCCTGATATTTGCACAGGCAATGTTTGTGTGCTATTTTATGATTTTTCAATGATTGCAGAAATATAGAAACATTGTTGGGTGTATAGCATAAAGTTTAAATCTTTCTGTCGTGATAATCTTTTTGAACAACATCCACTGACAGCATCCCATAGAAGGCCGGACACTCAGTTTATGTCAACAGTGTGCTTCGTATTGACGATTGTCGTGGCCTATCAAATACATCAGCAAGAAACTCTGCTACAACAAACTTGGGCAAAATCTATAAACTCATTTGCACCTGTAGTGTGTTTGTTTTCCATGCCACATGGTACAAACAAATTTTTTCAATGGCGATTATGCTTCAGTTGAGACATTTTGGTGGTCAACATTTACCTGATACGCACGCTATGAAATTAGAATCTCAGCTACACTTGTATTACATGATCAAGGGAATATCCGGACAGCCTAATGAACTTGTTAAAGACGTTGTGGGTCTATAAAATTCCCATCTGGACCTTTCACCAGCCATTCCCTATTAGGCGCTCAGCAAATGTTCTTAAAACATGCTATGCTCTGTGAAGAAATGCATTACTGCTTGCTGCAATCATAAAAGAAATATGAAGGCACAGATATCCACTGGACGTCACTATAAATATGGCCTGCTCTGCTAATGGTATGTTCCTACTGCTGTTTGAGTCATTTTTATGTGGCTGAAACCTATTTCTTGTCCACGTTAATATTTAAATCCAGAAACGCTACACGAACATGTGATTTACATGCCGTTCGAGGAGTTTTGTGTTACTAGACTAAGCTGTTTTTAAAGATTTTTGTGTTCGGTAGATTTCATATACGAATGTACATAAATGCCTAAAACTTAGAAACTCAACACTCATGAAATTAACACAGGGCATATATGGAGTGCAGCATAATCAATACAGCACAGTGTTATGTTGATCGGGCAAAAGGGTTTGTTTTAGAGCCAACACCTCCGGCCCCACTTTCATCTTGTTCCATCAGCTATGCTAACCAATTGCTGTATGCTGTTCTAGACATCACTCTCTCTCAGCAAACATTATTGTTTCTACTCAAGCTCAAAATGCACAATGCATCTTTGCACTTAGAATTATTTGCAGAATTGTCCACTTTGTTTATGAAGCTAGCTTTCTGATTTAAAAGTTGAAAATTTACTGGAACCCTCTGTCTAATATAAAATAAAATAAAAGCATTTATTCAAATCAAAGGCAGCTAGATCAGTGGAGATCTTTTAATTAAATTGTTCTTTGAAAAGATGTTTCAATATTTGAATGAATGAATTTTCTCCAGTCTATATATAATATACCATATATGAGAGTTACAGCAATTGGTGCAGTTGCCTTTTGATTCATGCGCGACACAACAAATGACCAAAAATGTATTTGAATCAGACACCACTAATTAACAAGTATTGTGATGTCTGTCATTTCAAACTCCTAAATGTGTGTAACAAAGATATTCCAAAGCCAAGCTATTAATCACACAGTTGAGAGTCAAATCTCTATCAATCAGAATGATAGAATATTAAACAAACTCATACCCTTTATTGATGATGAAACAAATGTTAAGCACATTACAATTTCGATATACATTTAGCCAAATCTTTACTGTCAATATTACTACTGGTGATGCCACTTTAGCTGTGACGGTTCCATTCTCTGGGACGTGGTGATCCAACTACAGCTTTTCGTGAAAAATTCCATATACATGTACAAGGAAGTAAAATCACAAATGGCTTTCAATTATGGACTTCAAATATTATTTCCATACTTCATACCACGTTTTATGATAACAAGATGTACAGACATTTGTTTTGAAAAAGTATTTTTTGGCTCAACAGAAAAAGTGTCAGCTCCGTTTTAAGTTAACAAAGGAGAGCAGTTGGCAAAACGTGTAGAAGTAATCCTCTAAATAGTTTCCGCGCCGTGCCTAATGTGTTATGATCTATCATAAGCTCTGTATTTGTGGCAACTCATTTCGAGCCTGCAAATATGATTTTCAAATGCTGATTTATCAGCCGCGGTATGAGGTATTATCCGAGACTCCGCGTCGTCCTCACCGATAATTTATTATAACATTGAACTGTCACGTGTTGGAGCAAAAAGTTGATGATAAATGATTCAGCGCCGATGAGATAGGCAGTGCCAGTGTTAAATGATTTGCTTCTGCGTCGCGTCCTGAGAGGATTACTGTGACTGCCTTCATGAGTCTGCACATTTCTCATCCATTCATATCAATTCCGTGTGTGACTGCTGCTGACTTCGATTCCACCACCGCTCCAGCAAGAAGCAATCACCAATAAAATGATACCAAGCAAATCGCTATCATACATCAGAAAACGTCGTTGCCTCCTCCTCAGCTGCTGCTGCTGCTGCTTACAGCGCCGGGGTGACAATATTGGGATGTGTAAAATTTGGGGACTTCCTCTAACCTGTTTGTTGACCGGTCAAACCTCTGGCACGTTACAAATGTCAGCTGGGGCACAAACTTTTTGCGGCCATTTAGAGCCGTTAACGTAGCCAGATTGGTTCCAGTCGACAGTCCCTGTTGGCAGACTTTTGTGTTACATCAAGAGATACATTGCTAAATGTGTGGGTAATGTGGTTATCCGGGCCAGGCCTGTATTGCCCCGGCTCCAGTTGGACCATATGATTTCATTAGAAGAATGCTCAAAATACTCTACTATGGGGTGAAAATATGCTAAGGGTATAGCATCCATTTGTAGCTGGTGTTTTATTCATATCAAGGGCATCTGAGAGAGGAAAAAGGTGGCGTAAGAGCATTAGGCTGTACTAATGGGAAGCCAATGTGGAAAGCATACACCAAAGTGCAATGTCTGCAATAGAATGGTACATATGAATAGGAATATAAAAATGCAATGGCAGCTGGAGGGACCTTTTTCAAAAAGAAACCTATGGAAAGATGCCGCATGTATCGCTCTTTTACTCATTTATTTCTTTAGAGGGCATCATAAGTATGATAGGTTGTCCAAAGAATCCTTAAAAGATTGAAATAAGGCACCTATTCTTTACAAAGGTTGCTTTTTTGCATTTCGTGTCTATTCTAATGAGTATCATTTCATTTAATAAACACTAATGTGAACAAAGAAGCATTCACACGTCTTGACATATAAGACGTTTCGAGTTACATTCACGTCACTTTGATTTCAAATTTCAAGCAGATGTGTTATACGGGTTGTCAGTTTCACGGGCCACCCACTTGCACTTGAACTTGTAACTTCAACAACATAACCAATTGCATTTCATGCTTAATGAAGTTAACTTGTAAAATCTAACGAGCAGTTATTAAGGGTAGGAACCATTGTGCCGGGCAGCTGATTATGGCACATAAAACTGTTGCCGTTAGTCACACATGAGCTGGGCCATCTGTAGCCACTTGTCTCCGTTATCTCCAAGCTTGACCACCCTGCAGTGGTGATGGATCAGCACATTTTTCCTCGTGACACTAAACCGAACTGTGGGACTTCAAACTGTCATTATTTCACTCGTTTGTCTCGCCTGTAATAAGCTAACTATTCCCTGTGCTGAAGTTTTATGCGGCGTGCTGTTGCTTCTTGGCAGAATCAGGTCGTGAACAGCATCGCTCTTAGCGCGGTCTGTAATTGATCGTCCAAGTCATGCATAGAAAATGTCAGCCTCAAATGGTTTGCTGTTGGCTATCAAAAATGACCACTTGTGTTAATAGATTTTTAAGAATAAGTGTTGAAAGAAAACGCTCTTTGATAAGTTAACGTGATCGTCATGTAAATCATGCAAATTGTATCCGACAATGATTGAAACTGTTTCAGCACAGCCATAAATTATCATTTAAAAGTCATTATCTGCTGAAACTATTTTCCAGAAGTGGTCTAATCATTTGTGACACACTGCGAAAGCTGACATGAAAACGGAGTGCATCAATTTCTCCATGTTATCTCACATATTCTATCATTAATTTTTATGAGGTCCATAGTTAACTGCTTAACATACATAAGAATAACCTTCAGGGTTAATATCTTCAACCGGTTGCTAAATGTAGAGTCAGAAATATATGGGAACACCTTTCCTATGCAAATGGCGCTTACTGTAGCCGGCTGTTATCTCACTTGCTTCTACTCATCGGCCAGCAGTTTCTTTGTGTTTACAAATATTTATCCCGAACACAAACATCCTCTGTTAACATAATGCCGTAATAGTGACACAGTATTACCAAATGCATTAATATAAAAAATCATTTGTGCTTCATTTCCGTGGAGTAAATGATCTATCATGACAAGCTCACTACCACGCAGTCCTTACTCAGCAACCAAACGCAACAGGAATAGCGGAGTTCATTTGTATTTTTGTCACTTCCACCGAGCAAAGAATGTTAAATTGAGCTTTAGAGGAAGTAAAGGATGCACAAAAGTTGAAATCAGGCATGAAAATGCTCTTATGGTTTGGGATCCGTTAATGCTCGGGTTGTAAACGTGACCACATCAGTTACACTAATGACAAATTAACACTTTTAACAACAACGCCATGAATAAATCATAGTGGCCACTCGGTAGCCTCAAACTATTACTGACTCATTTCACATCAATAATTAAGCAGAGAAGATACAAATGAGCTACTCAGAACTGCGAGCTCACTGTGTGCATCATGCACATTAATGTCAATTTAACTCAGCTTTTATCAAAGCAAGGTCACGACCTTCAAGACAACTTGCCCACGGTGAAATTTTCTCATCTTTGCTCCGCGAGGTGGGCCAATCAAGGGATGCATTTTCACATGTAACAGGTGCACATTAGGCATGGCACATGAATATCGCACTTATAATGTGCACAGGCAAAATGGTCCTGTCAGAATTACGTCTGATCAACAAGATACAGTTGGAAAGATGGATGAAAATCATTGGCTTAAAATCTGTTTTAGATTTACACATCTGATATTAAACACTCCACATATGTGTGTAGCATTTCCTCAGAAAACGCTTGTTTAAAAACATCTAAGACCATCATCATCATCATCAGAGCAAAAGCCCTAAATACATGTATAAAATGTCTCAGTAGTAAACTTCAGTCATAATGCAGAGTGTATAAATGATTTATAAGAGAAGGAAGATGGCAAGGTCTATTAGAAAATGAAGATGAATAACACAGTGCGGTTTGTCCATTTATCTGGCCACATTGTTGGCGTGAGGGTGCGGTGCTCCAAGGGACACGTTCCTCACTCGTGTTACTTCCTGCAAGCGACCAGGAAATGATGTTCCTCGCATCCTCCATCCCTGTTGTTGCGACTTACACTTTTCTTTTCAATGGCTATAGTTAGAATGTTTTTTTCAGTGTCATATTGAGCACGACTTTTTCAAATCAAAGTTAATCAACGGCATTCAAGTTGGTTACTTTATTAGATTGCTAGACATAAGCATATGGAAAGTAATTATGTGAATTATAGGGGCATAAGAAGATTACCTGTTTACCTGTTTTTTTCTGGATAATTTATTGAAAACCACTATCAAGTACTATGGGCTTCTTCAGGATGTGATGTCATACATAGTGACATAAAAAGATTGTTTTGTCAATTTAAAGAAAGTTCCTGGTTTCGATTTAATAAATAAATGCTAATCATTTTTGTAACAGAATATCGGTGATAAGGAAAGGCAAAGATAACAGTTTTTCGCTAAGTTGATTTCACAGCGTGGAGACATTCCCCTGGATCCCCATTTACTTTCCTTTCCATTAGCAGACACCAACTGCATTACTGTGGAAACCTTTGCACCTGTGCCTGTGCAAAGACTCATCATTGGTAATTGATGAAATTCGAAGCAAAGCAGTTCCTAAATGCCATCATGCAAAGATTGTTACTCGCAGCAAATTAAAGCTCTTGTGCTGAGTTTGTCAAAAATCTTTTCTTTTACAGATTTGTGGCAATTTTCTCTCATAAGCGTTACTTGCATGTTTTGTAACAGCCAAACGAGACGTTTGCTTGTGGCATCCTTGACGAATGAGAAAAATGCAAATGTGCACACTGAATACCTTAGCGCAGGCGATGTTCGCTTCTTGGTTACAGCGATGCTGTTGACCAACATTAACCTGTCTAATAGATTCAGTAGCTAGAGTCTAAGGAAATTTGATACAACAAAGAGGTTCGTAACAAATAAATGTTTACTCTCAATTTTTGTGTCAAAGGCTTTTGCTGTTATGTATGATTTACATGATATTTTTAAGCCAAAGACCAAAAGAAGTTAATGGATATTTTTTGTTGAAATTTGATTATTTCATACTTTGTACAGAGTTTAATTATTAATGTTGCTATTTGTACCATGACTTTGTTGAGGTCATTACTATATTCCACGATATTATTAAACTTTTATGATTTGAATACATTAAAAAAATGTTTAGATAAACACGCTGTGATGAACACATACAAAACGGCATCATTATACAAAACAATTTAGCATGATTTTTGTTCTCGACATAATTTGATCTCTATGGAATTACGTCCGTACATGAAGCGACAGGGAAAAGGGCTTATGCTTTAGTAATTTGGATGTATGTTCCTATATTACTCCTGAGTGCACATTAAAAGAGATCTTATTAACTCCATGTATTCTCTGTTCTGAAATGAAAAATTATGCTTTATTTCTCTGACGATTTTTTACACCATTTTTCTTGATACAATGTAGATGCACATTCCTTAATTTACACGCAACAAGTGTGAATGAAGCTTCTCCATTTGTGACTCTTCAATGTCAGAACATGTGACATTGTCATATTACTCATACTTACCTTTGGTGCGGCTCACTTCGAAATATCACAAGGTTTAAAGCTTGAGGTGACAAATTCTGCTTTCGTGGAACTGTCGTAATGATTCCTATTTCGCTTGTTCAAGAAGGGAAGGTGGACGTACAGTGTATTCAACATGTTCAATGGCAATATACAAAAATACAATCATATAGGGCCATTGTGTAGACTGAAATAATATTTTGTTTTTTGCTGGTTTATATACAAGAATATCATCAGAATTTGGTGAGGTAAAGCTTCTATTTCAATCTATCATAAAGGTAATCATTTGAATGAATTTGCTTTTCAAAACCAATGTGTACCTACAGCATGCATCACTGTGTATAAATATAAATGTCATTCAGTGTAAGCCATGTTTTTATAGGAAATATTAAGATTAATCTGATAACAAATAATAATTAACATTGAAATTAAGGGTCTACCGTCAAATTATTTGCCACAATTATTACGGATCACTGCAGCCGTAAAATGCAATTTCATTTGCTTAAAATGCAATTTCAAAGAAGAGGGTTCTATTTGAAAACTAGATCTAGATACGACAATGTTATTACAGAGCTGTGTTTGACATAGAGATACTGGATGGGACTGTCTGCTGTAGTCACCCACCAGACTATTTATGATTAGAGATTATCACATAATTTGTTGTATAACTCCTCTGATAGCCTAATTTTTTTCAAAGCTGAAACTTTCCCTTTTGCCTTCAAAGTGAGTCTGACTGTAAGAAGTTATCTGCGAATAGATCATTTACAGTGGAACTTCCAATTCAAACCACCTCTGTAAGAAGAACACTTCTAAAATAAGATCATTTTGCAGTGTTCCAGCAGACCTCATTGAACCTCCATAAAGAGACCACCTCTCTACATGTATTTAGATCACTTGATTTCAGTCCATTGAGTGGTCTTAACTGATACAGTTATGTTTATCATACATGCAGAGGTTTATCATCTATTTATCAGAATTTGAGTGACACCATTTAACTGGAAGATAATAATCACAGCACAGTGTGCATGTACATGTAGCAGATTTGCCCCAAACAGCAGCGTTTTTGACATGTGTAAGCGGAGCCGCTTCCATTTTGCTTTACATGCATTTAGCATTCATTACCCTAAAGCGCAGACATCTAGCTGAGGAACTGATTCTCTCTACAGAGATAAATTTCCATATATATTGCAGCTCAGCTGGCATTTACTAGATTTCTATTAAATAGCATCAAGACATTTAGTAAATCTGTGCTGGCTCTGTGTGTATAGCCACTGACAATCCGAATCCAGATAGCATCTGAACAAATACCCGGGATCAGTAGCAGGAAATGCTCAAAATCATGACTAATTACACAGCTTTGCGTAGTTATTGTCCTACATGGAACTGGTCAGGCTAAATTCTAACCTTGCTATGTTAGATGAATAATGTCATTCGAGTTTTCAAGTTGATGGTGCAGGGGTGATCACTTTTAAACTTTTACCAATTAGAAATTGGCTGCTCTATGTTTTGAAGTATTGAAACATTACATTTTGAAACATTAGTCAGCCTCACTTCAAAAGTGCGTAATTATGTACACTCTGTATTATGACCCGAAACTAATGTGTGTGCAGCGGGAAATTCTTTTCTTCTAAGAGCTGGAGAAATTTCTTTGACTTCACAAAAGAGCAGGGAGCGCTATATTGTCTATCCTTGATGCTGTATCTCTGTGGAACACATTTAATCTTTACAAAGAAAAATCTCTGGGGAACTTATTATCCAATATGTCTTGAGCCTTCCACTTTTCAGTCTTTTTTTTCTGTGGAGAAATTTTCTCTTGCAGCGGCCGTCACTTAGCAATTACCATGATTGTCAGCCATGGTCTAACCAAACAAAGACGACTGCTGCTTTCCCAAGGGTATGCGGGCTCATAGCAAAGCATGCTGAAGAAATGCAAGTTACTGCGGATTGTTCTTGACCCATTTAGCCGGGGTTGCTTAGGCTAATACGTACGGGTCAGGCGAGTGTCAAAAACTTCCCTATGGGTGTTTTATGGTCAGCCTCAATCAAGTGCACAAACTCCTCTCCTCGGGGCGTGTTTACTGCAAATATGGCACAGAAGCATATTGTAGTGCTTTGTTACATATAAGGCAACTAAATATTTGATAAGGCATTTCTTTGGTTTTTCTGGCTGAGAAAGGCCTATGACATTGATCTCGCGGCGCATGCTGTTGACTGTGTCAGCGTTTGATCCTCCTGTTGCAGGCTCTCATTTCATGCCAGGTATTGAGTCACACCTTTTAACGCTCGCTAAACTCATTCACACTTACTGCTTAGGTATTGACCATGTAACAACCTATGGTTCTGCGTGCTCAATGAAATGGATTGCGCATTAGAAATGCCATTCTGGGAATTTGAAGATGCGCGGCCGCACATTAATGCATCTCCATACCTGCAGACCTTGATGAACAGTTCAAGGTCGCTACTTGAGCAGCTGGCTAATTCATAGTGACACAAATCTTGGCTATAAAATAGCCATAAATTACTTTACAATTACGCTGCAAAGGAATCTGCCAAGCTGTGCAATTATGGCAAGGGCTGCTGTTTAAACTAAAGAAGAGAAGTCTTTGAGGACATCTCTCTGAGAACAATATTGTAAAGCGTAAGTGTTTTCCTATTTTGGACAATCTGCATTAGTGGCAGCAACAAAAGAAACAGATATCCATTAGTAAAATAGGTTTCCTTTGACCTCAGTTTTCTGTGCACATGCCTACAATTGGCATAAACGAGTTGATGTCGGAGTAAAAGTGCCTTGACCTCTTTGTTCCTTTTGCATCCATCAGCTTTGTGTCACGTTATTTTCACTGCTCATAAACGACTGCGATTCCATGCAAATGGCTCGATCTCCATCATTCGTCCTTCATTAACTGCGGACCAAACGTACACACGCCTAATCTGTGCAAAACAATCCGAGTGCCGGCCGATGAGGGCAGAGATGGTGACAAGTCTCTGTCCCCATTTATTATGCTTAATTACAGCAGAGCGGTGACTGTATTTTGATATAACCCACGCCGTGGCTGAACACGGCTGTGGATTGTAATGCAATGTATGTTGATGATATGACACTAATGATGGTTCCGAGTTATTTGTTTCATCACAGTCCCATAGTGTTGCTGCCTAATGTGCTACTCACTTTTATGGTATGGCATAGTTACAATAGAGGTTGAAAGAAATGTACATACATGTATGTATTTGTATTCAGGCGTAAGCATTTTGCGTCTGAGAACAGAATTTGTTGATTGATATGGTGTCAATAGTTTTCTTGTTTCACACCAGAATCACAATTTATTGAAACTTTTAGAATAATCAATGGACAGTTGGGAGTAGATACTCTCTTAGCTGTCATGAGTGTATGGGGGAAAATCATTTGTTAGAATGAATTGATGAATTTTAATGCATGTAAACGCTTTTGTCATAGGAAAATTTCTCTCTTGCAATATAGGTTATTTTATAATATATTTGTTTGTAGATTTGATCGATATGAAACATCATTATATATAGAACTGTGATGCACATACACTTACATGTATGCCATTGATTTGAAATACCAAGAAAGCGGTACATGTACCGAAAAAACATTTTAATCTTATTTACAAAGTCACCAATTATCCTAAACCACAGTAACACAATTTCCAGCGTAACTTACTGAATTATCTCAAAAAATGTCCATTGATTTTCTGTACATCAGTCGGGATGGACTTGGATGGTGAGATTCAATTTGTATTCATGGCGGTGGGCAAATTAATAATGAAAACAAATCATTGTTACATTCTTATTTAGCCGGAAATATGAAGAATACCTTATTTCAAAGTGTTATACCAAAAAACATCTCTGCTGGTATTTCAAGTTCATTGTAAAAGATGTTTGAATCATTCAAAGTTTTACTTGTGTGAAATTTTCAGATCGTTGAAATCTCTGACAATCTCGTCCCTGTTACTTCTTACAATGTTTCGGACATTTTCAAGCAATACTGGTACAGCACATTCTTTCACAAATCACAATTGTTCATAGATTGTTACCCAGTGGATTGGGGACCATTGCATGCAACAATGGGACTGATTAATTGACTCGAATATGCCCATTCACGGAATTACCCATTAATGGGAACGCATTGAAAAAGATGTACAAGTCTATCAACGTTACTCAAGAAACATTCCACAAATGTATAATTGGTTCATTACTTTCCAAATGGCAAAACTCTCGTTCAGTTTGTAGACGATCCATCTGTTGTATTCCATTTTCTACTGTTTATAGCTCAAGTTTTGTAGTGATAGAATTTATTTTTGCGAATGTAAATCAAGATGAAAAATGAGTTGACAAACCAAATTTCACAAGAACGTCATAGTTTGTTTTATTTTTTTCAAATTCTATGTAGAAAATACTCCATACTCAGGTTATCCAAATCACCTCTTTGTTCCAATAAACTGCCATTAGCATGTTGTGTAACCTGTTTTATGCCGGGGATGCAAGAGATGTTCTTATCCTGCTGAATCAGCATTTATCTCATTCATGAGGGGGCCACTTATCCTGACTTATCTGCTTCTGGCGAGGGCGACAATTTCCTTGGGCTCACTTAGGAGAAAATCAATCAATTGTGTCACGCTGAGGTTCAGAGTGTAAGCGAGTAAAACGAATATGGAAAACTGCACGTAAATATTCCATAGTTAGCGACTTACTGTTATGAGGTTAATAAAAGGACAACTTAGGCTGTGGAAAAACGTTAACCCCAAATCATGTCGCCCATTTGAAAAGTACTGGCCGTCAAACCACTTTAGCTGTCTTTCAACATTTTAGGATCTTAAAAGCGAATTAAAGCACAAACGTTGATTTTAACAACAAAAAATGTTTAATGGAGTTTCATTGTGTAACTTAATGTCTACACGCGCATGAGCATAAAGAATTTAGTGTCACTAAATTGCCAGAATTACATGCTCTCTCGTGGTAAATTTTTGTCATTCTTCAGTGGCGCAGTCTAATGAAATTTTATGTTTGCGAAGCCAGCAGCAGAGCTTTAGATTGGATTGTGGGGTTCTGCAAGTAGGGAACAGGACCTGTTGTTGGCGGAATGAAATCATAGAAGTTAAACCGTAAGCACGTAAATGAGTTTCGCTCGCAGTGCGATATTGAGTAATTACGTTTTACTATTGGCATCAATGGGCTTGTTGTATTGTCGTAAGGAATGTTTCACATTTGAAATTGAAATTCTTCATCTCGAATATGGAAGAACAAATCTTAGGCATTGAGTTATTCATTATGTATATATTTAAAAAAGAAATATGCTATCCTCTGTCGAAAAAGCACTTGATCATTGTAAGTTCTTCTATTTTATTTAACTCAGTTGATGCAATCGTCATGTACAAGGTGTTTTTCTGACTCAGGCTGTGAGCTGACGACCGAGTCTGGTGGAGACTTTGCATGCTGCGTGTCACATATACCAGATGGAACGCATGATTAATGGCACTTTCAGCAGCCCATAATCTCTGGTCTGTGTGAAATTGGAATGCACAAATTCCAGACTAGATCTCACTATTTATTGTACGAACAAAAAGGACAAATATGCTTAAATGTAAAGCAGCCATGATATTCGTCGATGACTCAAAGTCTCGAGTATATTTTAAGTTTGCTGATATTAAAAGATTAAGACAGCTGAGGACCTAAACTATGTAAAGTATACCTTAATTATTAAGATTATTGAAGGATTTACAATACTTGGTATGATATTTAGGCTGATACGAGTGTGCAAAATTTAGTTTGAGACCTATAGGACAATTCTATGTACATATCAATAATGATAAATTACTGCAAAAAATGCTGCTTAAGATTAGAGAAGGAATGTTCACAGTCCTGTAACTTAAAGATGTGTTGATAAGCAATGGAAAAAATCAGTGCTCAATATATGTGCAGTCTTAAAACGAAGTGCTTAAATTTCTATATTTGTTTCATCAGATCGTCCTTATTTTTTAACATGTAAAATCATATCCATATATATATATAGAAAGAGAATATTAATAGATACCAATAGGAACCAAACCTGTCATATTTTGGTGAGACTTTCGTCACGTGACAAAGGAATTCATTCGGCACGAGGAAGTTTTTGAGATAACAACGGAAGTATGACAGGTTCGGTTCCTATAGGTATCTATTAATATTCCATATATACAATGTAATCATCATAAATAATGAAACCCAGGATGCTATAAGTTAACATTCTTTCATAACCATATAGTTTGTTGTACTTGTAAATGTTTGTTATTATTGTGAGTGTGTGACGACTGTAGAATTATCTGGCAGTTTTTTTGTTACTCACAAGTGATCCGAGCAACAGCAACATGAGTTTGTAGAAATGGCTTTAGTGTGCATATAGATTTTCCAGCATGCTTAATTTATTTCCATATGACAACCAGCACGGAGCTGGTTTCCGAGCAATAACTTACGGTATGCATGGCTGGACATTCTGGGTCCTTGTAGCAATATGGACCTGTCTCTGTGGATGTTTACTCATTTTAACACTCCATGAGTTACTCAATGCAATTTGCCACTATTAAGTTTTGACAGCTCATTTTACATTATTTGCAATTATTGAAAATAATGTTATAAACGCAGCTTGTTGACTACATTTCAAGATAGGTTTATGTACCATGTCCTTTTGTGCAAAGTACTTGGCTTCAAATTCTCAATTTGCATGCAATGTTCTATTTCGTTGATGAAATGGCAATATTGCACCAATGTTTGTCAGAAATTTGACTCGAACAATGAGACACAACTGAGAAGGTTTGATTGTCGCAGAACAATACAAATTACTTTGACCTGAGGATATTTTGAGCAAACCAATAGATTTGTTGGCAATCTGTTTCACAAATATATTAGAAAATATTCAAGAGCAATATATTTTATCTAGATTTATGCACATGATTAGGAGGTAATTTGTTTGTGTCATTTCTTGTTATAAACGTCAGTGCTACTAATCAATTTCACCAACTGACCAATCCAACATTCTATTAGTCTATAAACAAAAGAAATTAAATTAAAATGTGGATCCAATTTGGATCACCATTTTGACCATTATATTAACTTATGCTGAAAAGATTTTTTTAAAAGTGTTATTCATTTGATTTATAATTGTCTTATTTTGCATAAGTTATAAGGCATCAGCTATTTTTATCTCAAAATCCTTGAGAGGCATTTATTCGTTTTGTTTTTGTTGTTTTGTAACGGAATTGTAATTCATCATTTGAAAATACCATACCAAGAATGATACATGTTTGAATTGTGTGGGACGTCATGTAGCAGATATTCGGCAGATGGATGTTTTCTACAGTCACTTTTATCTACGATTTGATGTATTAAATGTCAGGATTTCTCTGTCTTGGTTAATGCGTCCTTGACCAGTCTTCATTCATTATGACAATTGAGTGCTTTCATTTTGCTCGACCCTCGACGTGAATAAACCTGAACATGCTGGCAATGATTTTTAATTGACATATTAGAATTTAATACCATCATCATATAATGTGCTGACAGCAAGTTCATGGAGTAACATTTTCTCCCATAACTAAAATGGTAATGAATGTCAAGATGAAAATTATACGAACGAAACACTATTTTTTGCCAGATCTACATTGTAATTGTTTTAATTGTGAATGGTCTACATAATAGTGAACACTTACATGACATTTTTCTTGTCTTTTTGAGAGACAGTCAGACATTTTGAAAATTCCTAATTTGGGGGTTATGTATCATGATTAGAACGGCAAAGTTTTTATGCTAATGCAAATAAAAATGCTGCTGTTCTACTCATGGTAGATGTGATTTTCATTTGGTTAACAAAACCATTCTTAGGATTTAGTTCTCTATACGATGTAGTAAACATGTTCCGACCAATAAAGCTGATGTCAATCTTTCATTTTACTATCCAAAGCAGCCCTGAATTGACTTGAATTCACAATCCGTGAGAGGAGAAAAATATCACAATCCCAAGCAACAAGCTGTTCGTGGAAACTCAAGCAACATTTGGAAACACACATTAGATTATTATTATGGTTACGTTTACTACTGGTTGCCATACTTGTCTGTTCATTGCATTACTCATTTTCAAATCCATATAACAGTTCATTACTGTGATTTGTAGTATGTCATGAAAAAATTGTGTTTTTGTAAATAAAAAGATCCTGATTTCTTGTATAAGCATTTATGGTGCTTCCGTGGCCGAATGGACTTGTGACCAGAAAGTCGTGGGTTCAATTCCCGGTCGGGTCTGGTGGTGAGTGTTGAGCAAACTTTCCCCTAACAGGTTTCACACTACTCCGTGATACCTTCAAGTAAAGTAGGTACAGGTTGGCGAGTAAGTAGCATGTGTGCGCTACAGCAGCAAATGCTGTATGCAGCCAGTGTTGTATGCTCCCCAGGGAGTTGAGAAAAGTAAAACGTGTGACAAAGATGCCATTGACCTGGTGTAAATGAGTCGACTGAGCAGTACAGCCCCTGGATAGTAGACTATAAACCTTCGACATTTACATTTATTGCAATATTGAGTAAGTTAGATAGTAGACGTTTTGCTAACTCTACCTTAGAAATTTCGATTGATTAATTTTATGAAATCCTACTCTTATTGCTGGAATTAGTGTTCAAGCATATGACACTGAGATTACTATCAAAAATAGAGATTTTATTTGTTTTTATTCTAGTAAAAAACAACAAAAAGAAACCATTCAACAATAGTGAGAATGAAAACCTTTTCTGAAAGCAAGAAGGAAGAAAGGAGCAAGTGTGATCATTTGTATACTCTTTGTAACTATAGGATAGTGTCTGCTTAGACAACTATATCCATCTTGGTAAATGAGGCAGATTTAGCATTCAGGAGGGATTGAGCAACTGCTGCTGGGTGGTTATGCCCAGTTGGGGCAGTGATTGGATGTCTACATTCGTGGCTACTGTTCCCAAATATGTCTTTCTTCTTTGTTATCATCAACTGATGAGAATAACGATATGTAAGAAAAACATGTACTGGTATTTAAGATATTTATACGCATAAAACTTGAATATTGTGGATTGTTGTTGTTTTTTCTTGATTTTTGTTTGACATTAGAGGATTCTTTTTTCCAAGTCCATATAGACGCGACATGTTCTTTGCCAGGACTCAAACCCTGGACAATTGTAGTGGCTGTCAATACTTGAAAGTCAATTGATTCCAAAATATCTGTATGTATGAATATTCTGCAATTATGTTTTATTTTAGGATTGCTATTAGTTATTATAGTTTAGTCATTGGCCATAGTCTACCCATATGGTCATGAAGTTCAAACCAACTTGAGGCTACGCAATAATGTATTACATGTATTTACTTGACATGGAATCATGCGTCTATAGACATAACTACATCTAATGATAGATATCCCGGTTTAAAACATTGAGTGCAATGGAACATATTCTAAAACAGACACATCACAAAAACTGCAGTGTGAATTGTGACTAAAACATGAAGTACACATCTATCCGGTAAATGTACATGTAACAAACGTCCTTATTATGCACATTTATTTTTCAGGTATGTGGCTGTTTCCAACCTTATTAGCTGATTTGCAAGTCACTATGTGAGTAGAGCTTTTCCTTGAAAACATCCCGTATCAACTACACAGGTAGTTTGAAGTGATTTAATTAATACATCATATTCTGAGTAAAGAAATATGGCAGCAGCTTAAGAAGAAAGAAAAAAAACGGTGTTACAGAATTTTCTAAAAATCACTCATTCCAATATTCTAAAGCTACCAATTCTTTTCAATGTAATGCATTTACTGGTTTTTTGTGTGATTGCGTTGAAGTAGTAATCTAAGAAAGGTGTATTTCTCCATCATGTTTTTCTATTACATTGTAATCATTGGTGAAAATCTGTTCATGTTCTGTGCAGCAGATAGAGTAGCTCCATTCATTTCCTATAATGAGTAACATTGATGCTCGTGGAATTACGCGGCTTCCCCTTGAAAATCTGTATTCACGGCAGGTTCACATTTGCCAATTAGCAGCTTGCCTTGTGTAACAGTATGAAAATGATCATAATATTTCCCGTTACGGTAATCTAATTGCTCACCTAATGAAGCAAAAGCCCACCTCGGTGTAGTCTATTAATTAATGCCCGTTGAACTCTGTAACTCAAGCAGAGTCGCGTGACAGGTAATAGGATACGGCGCAATAACTAAGTGTCATAAAACAGGTTCACTCTTTTTAAAGTAAAACGTGTCAAACGGCAGTAGGAGGCTTCCAGACCGTGCATCGGTTATGCACAGATTTTTCATATTCAATATTGCCTCTATATTATTTATTATTATATGTATACATTTGTAATGTCATCCCATTGAGCATTGCAACAACTGTACACAAATGAGAACGTTTTTCATTCAGAGAAGAAATACTAGTGAAAACTTTCACCTGATCGATATAAAACTGATACGGTGTAAATTAGTAATTGTAGATGGTAATCACGAGACTCAGTAGGCTGAGTTTTACCTGTGCTGCTGGTGCACTAAGTACACTTGCTCCCCCCGTTCTGTACAGATACTAAATGTGCATGTACATCATCTTTAGTGCATTAGGTTTGCATTGATAATTTATTATGAGAAACAAAATCGATTATATATGCACATAGATTTTTACGTAGATTCACACTTTCATTTGTTTTCAAAACACACTGAGCATATGAGCTCATGCCAATAAAACACTACATGTATATGATCGTCAACAAATGCAATGCATTGTGATGACTGTTCATTAGCATTAATTTTTATAGATATTTCAATATAGCTGAAAACAAAACTGTGGTGTGTGTTTTTCCATAGATTGGCTGGGTTACAAAGCAGACAGATAATGCTGCCGGATATCTGTGTACATTTCCTTGAACCATCATCCCCTAATCCTACTATTGGCCTTCCATTAAAAAGCTTTGCCTCAATCTCAGCTGCGTAATACATGGATAGAATTAATACGTGTTGTTCTGATCCGGATCCCTGATGTTTCAGCATGCAGCATCGCAACCTCGATCATTGAATTCATTTTAGCTATTTTTACCAGAATGTAAATAGATGAAATTGTCCTTTTGTGACTGCAGTAAGACCAGGTGTTCACCACCGGACTGTGTGTCTTAATGATTATTATAAATCACAATGAAGGAAGTGTACACTGTTAACACAAGGAGCTGTTTGATCGATGGTTTGCACAGGACCATCTGACACATTGTGATGTTTGTATTAATGTGTTTGCCATTATACGTTTGTAATTCAGTTTGAATGAGCTACACTTGTTGCCTGTTGTTTGATATCATAACATATAAGCTTTGTTCAGTGACTTTGATGGGTTTTAAAATTGAAATGTGCACCGTTTTATCTGATAGGTTTTACGTTTAGATAGTTAAGGATTATTTTGATAGCATTTATAGAATAATGTTGTTCAGCTTTTTCATTTTTTATTTGCATTATGTTTATTACATTCACACCCGCATTCACATAATAAAATTATGTTTTTCCGAGACAATAATACATGTAATGTATGAACCTCTTGACGTACCTACTACTTCGTAGATTGTAGATTGGAAAGTCTAAAATACTAAGGACACACCTTTTCTTTACCATTGCGTTTTTACCAAAGTGAGAGACTTGCACCTGATTGTTTGGAATATCTCGACAAAATACTGGATATGTTTTTTGTTCAGATGAGAATCGTTGCCACCATTATGTCTCCACCTTGCATCTGATAAGCCATATTGTTGAAATACACAGTGGTATCCACAACAAATGATGGTCTCACGGTAGAAAACGCATTTAAACTGTAGACAAACTGGTGAGACGCCCACCCAGAGAGAGCATGAATCAAGTGGCTCATCCAACGGATGTGAAACCTCACGCTGGTCGTGGTAAATCTCCTTCACACGGAGACAGTGGCCATCGACTAATAGCATTTAGCAAAGGAGATCTGTAACGAATGATTCGCGTCGTCCCAGTCTCAGTGGTGTGTGTGGCCATTGCAAAGGGAACAAAATTTGATAAGAATAATCCAAGGCTAGGTGGGGCGAGGAGCGGGCTGTGGGGATGGATGGTGGTGGAGGCCGGAGAGATCAGTGGGACGGGGCAGGCGCACCACCAGTGTGCAGATTGAATTGCTCTCGCTGTTATTACTTTGCCTGTGTGTTAGCGGCAGACAATGGGAAGTCACAGGAGAGGCCCATAACTCAGCCAGGATTTGCCAGCAGCTAGTTTGTGACAGTCTCAGGAGCCGGGCCCACGAGAGCTTAAGTGCCACCGCCGCCGCCTTGGTGCTGCCAGCATTGGTAGCAGTTGTTGTCTTGGGCGCAGTGAATGTATGGTCTAAACATGAGGTGATCATGAGTCTTCTGTAAATTTTGAAGTATTAGAGCTGCCAATTGAATGGAAGATGAGTTTGTACAAAATACAACAGGTTTATATACGGTGGGTCTATCATATACATAGTATAATATGATGTCTACATCATGTACATGTAAGTATCCCTGATCTTGGCCAAACTCGTTCATGAAAGCTCTTTATGAAATCAACTTCTATAAAACAAATAAATTTGCTGTTGAATGTTATAGATTTCAAAAGCTTTAACTTTGACATTGTGAAAGAAGACAAATATGTGAAATTCAAGAGGAATTTGACAACATAAATGCGTGTAATAAGAATTGATTTCAGATCAACTGAACAAAAGCAGAAGCTTTTTGACTTTCCACATTCGTGCACACGCAAGCCAGGTTTGGTAAAGTTAAATGAGGCTTTTATCAAGTAAAATTGCATTTTATTCAATGCAGAAAGAATGTTATATAAATGTTAGAATTATAAAGTATTTACATCAGATTAAACGTATGAATGTAAAAAACAGTCTTAAGTTGTTCACATAATAAACATATATATATCAAATAGATTAAAATGTTAATTTAGCAGTCTGCATTTTTTCTTAGCCAGCCAGGGTACGTCACGAAATATGAAAAAGAATCTATCGTTATTGAGAAAATAGATACCTACTAGAACATTTAAACTGTTAAACTGAAAATAGCCACCTTTACAGTGTAAGGAGTTTCGAAAGCATCTGCTAATTTGCTGCGGCATTTAAGAGGGGAGTATGAGGGTTCTCTATGAGACTATCAATGATGGGTTCCACTCAATCATCCACCCCCAATTAATGTGACCTTGATCTCAAAAGACATGCATGAATCATGGGGTAGTCCTCTTTGGTGTATATGCAATTGAGAGAGATTGTTTGCTCACAGGCAGATGCGTCTTCCACTCCGTTTGATCCTTGAACCTAAGATGCCATTTTTGTTGGACGTTTTAGATCTGGAGTTATTGTTCGTAATTACAGTGAAACCTTTCTTATTTTACTTAACACTTTTTGACCAGATATAGTTATATTTCATTTTAATAGACCTGTATCGCCTTTAGAGGATTCTTTTTCCAAGCCTTTTGCGGTAGTGGTCCATGGTTTGAGGTCTTATAGATTTGGAGAACAGATTCTTCAATGCCAGTGCATTTTGCCCAGTTGAAATACATATACATGATTTACACCAAGTTACATTGCATTGCACCTTGTGCCTGACAAGAAAAGTATTTAAAATATAAAGTGACATATTGAGCTGTATTGATGGACTAATTTTGAGAATATTACTGTCTGAATATTTTGGGGCAGTGAAGAGTCTTTAACAATCCGAAAGACTGTGGAGAACATGAACAGAAGTTAAGGAGCATAAAAGTTATCCCACGCCTAGCCTCAGAGGCGCCCCCAACCCACATCCCAGTCAGATAATTCCACATACGGGGTTATTATCATGTTTCTTTAAAACATATCTCCATAAAACCGAGAATTAATAAGCTATTTTTGAAATGGCAATATGAGCTTTCACTTATTCATAAGCAGAATAAGCGACACAAATAACAGCGGAATATTGACCTTATACAGGGTTCAATTATATCAATACAAACGTACGCCCGCAACATTGACAAGCATTACGTGCATAAAACCCCATTCATTTCCTTTGAACTTTATGACTATTAAATGTCAAATAGGATGTGTTCATAATACAAAATACCACGCCATATACTGACATGCTGACAGGGACTTTTGTAATACGATAATGGTATTTGTTTCACCCAAAAGCAACAAATTAACTTTATAAAAGTGTTTGCTTACTTTGTTTTTCTTGCATGTACATATTTATTGCGCTTTATTTAGCTCCCAGGACATCATTGTTGTTCAGCTTCGATCATTCATTTACTTGTTTATGTTCTGTTATTAAAGTGATACCTTGGGGATATGTTTTTACCAACATTTCTGGTTCCAATAAACATCATTTTTGTTATACATAAATATAATGAGACATCAAATAGATGTTCCCTGAACAGATTGAAAACTCCATATTTCATCTAGTAAAATTAATTTCAGATGAGTTGTGCGTAGAAAAGAAGTTATTCGATACTCCACATCAATTTCCCAGTCATGTGTGTGGCTAAAGCCAAGAAGATTAATTAATAGTGTGATGCGTATTGTGCAATAGAGATGTTAAACTTAAGATCTCTTCCTCTACACGTTAGTGTAAAGTATTAGCACAAATACTATGATATACAATCTAGTTAGGATAAGTATTTTTGCCTGAAAAGTTGAACATGATTATGTTAGTGAAAGATATGACTGTACATTGATTAATTTTGCTGTGGAGGCTGCGTAGCCAATAACAATAAATCTATCAGCCTGCAGTATCCCCAGCGTTGAAGTAGACCTGGGCACATAGCCCCGGGTTAGGCCTTTGTTACTAGAGACTATGCTTCATCTCCGCTACAATAGCCCTTGCTACAGGACTTAATCAGGGGACTGAGCACAAAAATGAAAGAGTTGAGGAAAAAGTAGGGGAAATCTATTGAGCCTTTGCTTTGGGCCTTTGTGATGGTCATACATTGGGAAGAAAGGCTTTGTCAGTGAAAGTGACTCGTGTCCATGGCGACACTGGTCAGTCTGCAAAATGCAGATTTTACATGTTCACCGCCAGGAATCATGTATGACTCAAACCGTAAGTTGTAAAACTTGAATTCCTCTGGGCTTAAAGTGTATTTGAAATTCTCATGAGTACTATCACAAAAGTGTTGTTCCATGAGCTGATGTTGGGTATCAATCAGATGTGCGTCGTCCAGCCGAGCGATAAATCAAGAACGGCTTTCATGCCGTCGTATCGCCGCCACCAGTCAAGTGGGACAATGAGGAGGGTGGGGGGAAAAACCATCGTTGGATTTTCACTCGGCCAACATTATGAAGCTGCTAATTGATACGGATCAGGTTTCTGTGCCACTTAATCCACTTATGCCCGTGTCATCGGTCAATATGACCGGCAATGTGCCGATAAACGGATTCAACACGGCCATAAACCCGAGAGAGCTACTTAGCTGATGGCCGAATACGGCTAGTTATGCACGCGAATTATTGATGTCCACCATATACATTTACACGTGTAAGACGTTACGTTTTTGTACATCCAACACTTTTATCTGCTCGTATGAGATATAGATATGAGAAATGCATGAGCCATGTTAAATGTGTTTTAGCATGATGTACATGTCTTCTGGCTTTCTATTATACTAACAGTAAACACAGAATGCATCAGTTCTCTCCTTCCTCTTCTTCCAGCGATACCCTAAAGAAATCGCCTTTTTATATTGGATTGTCATATATGTTTTATGCAAGATTAGTAGGTAATAGGTATTATCACTATAGTGCATTATTGTCTTTTGAATATCAGTTTATGTGTTTCTCTGGAAACCGCGTGACTCTCAGTACTTGTAAGCTCTAGAGCACGATTGTATGCAAAATGTATGCAAAAATGGAAAACATAAAATACACCATGTGCTAATTTACACCTACCATTCTGTTGCTAATTTTTGAAAGAATTTCATATCACACATGATTATTTGTATGCCACAATTTGATTTTTTTCACTTACCCCTACTGTCGGTCAGAATTTGAAGTGTATCTCTTCTATTAACCGTAGTCTACTTGTAAGGTATTTTCACATGTCATATATATGCACACATATCCTGACAACAGATAATCAGAAAAAGATAAATGGTCAGTGTAAAAGAAGTATAAATAGGAAATATTATTATCAAATATATTTTGTATAGGGCAGGATAGTTAAGTGCTGCTATGTGTGTCTATTTATGTCTACATGCAACAAGGATAAAACATTTGTACAGATGCCAAAGACTTGTCTTTGTTTCTCATTTTGTCCCTTTTTCACGCTATCTGCTTTTTTTCTCCTTTCCCATAAAGAATCGTATGAGGAAAGCCCCTATCTGTTTTCTATACAAGGTGAAAATGAACCGAAATATATGCAAGCCCATTTCAAGATTAAGATTAATTGAGACTGAATAGGAAACTTGCTCAAAATCTGTCTTTAGAAATTGACATAAAAGGCATGTCAGATTCTTGATTGCCTTTTCACACTTTGAGGGCTATTTTTCATTAATTTTTGGTGCTTTGTGGACTTTTTTCTTAATTTGTGGCACTTATTAAGAACAATAAATGATGGTATGCTATTGATGAGTGCATATCTAAGTACATGTAAGTCATATAATTCATCAAACTTTCAAAGCTGTGCAACATTTAGCGTTGGTCATACAGCTTTCAATCTCGTCATCTCGGTTACGGAAATAATATTGAAATGATATTGCATCACCGATTGTACCAATTTCCAAATGTATGTAGCTTAAGTGTATATTCCATTTGTATAGGAAAGCAAATATTGACAATCCACCTGTTGTTAGAAGTATAATTGAAAATGGGGGGGTTTACATGATGGATTTGGATGGCCAAGAGAGACCGCCCATACAGACATGTTTAGTGCTTGAAACGCCCCATCCAGATACAGTATGAATACTTCATTGACGCTGAAAGGTTGATGTATGGTGATGTATTTGCAGAACATTTCTATGGGAAACATGAAGATGATCCTCTTATTGATGTGGCCAATGAAACCAATCCCCTCCATTGGCAAACAGCGTCTGTACACTGAGTTAGGGGTGCAGGGCCCGATGTGTTCTCAGCCTGAATCAGCTTTAGTAATTAATGTTGACTTTGTGTAATTATTTTCGTGAATACGCGTCACCTTTATTTGTGCTTGAGTCGCGATTGTATACATGTTTCCGTTTTTATGTTACATATGAGCATTTTCTTCTCTCCGTAAAAAGAAAATTTACACGAGGATTTACATGTAATTAAAAAATCTATTTTGGAGGTTTGCTGCCAAATTTATGTATATTGTATATGACTATCTAATTGCCCATAGGTTTTATGCTGCAAATGTGTCAAATGCAAGAGTGGGCTTTTACATGAATGTGTAATTAGCCCCAGCACCAGCTTTAAGCTGGTACAGGGGTTACTGTTTTTCAATTGCCTTAACCTATATCAGACGTTTTGAAGATAACTACTGAATGTTATGATCCCAAACTTTTTGATCCTTCCAAGTTTAAACCCTAGATGAGACTGGACATTTTTGATGTTTATACAACCTATTGTTATATATAATATTGGCAATCTTTTTAACTGTTTATATTTATTAAAGCTGGCGTGTACATCTTGGTATGTTGAACGTCGAAGTGTGAACACGTCTAAAATTACCTCAAACGTGTGGACAATATACAGAGCAACTGGGCTTGGTGGACACAATTATTGATAATGAACCTGGCATAATTATGTCCACCCTTCTTAGTGTATGTTTCCTCATCTCGCGTTTTGTCTCGCTTCAAACTGTTGTATGGTTTGGTACATAGTTATTTCTTTTGGCTGTTTCCTTATCATGCCTTTGTGAGCAGACGACAAAATGCGTGTCGCGTGGATCGCAATGATATCGTTCCATGCGTCATGCATTTTGTTGTGTTTGCCCTCCTCGACCCTCTAAACGGACTGCCCGGTGGAACGTTTACATTTGAAGAGATCAGCTTGTTTCATTCCCGACCACGTGTTCTGTTGCCCATCTGCTGATCCATAATGAAACGCGCGTTGAATACTACATTTATTGATGTAAAGTATGTGAGTAAATCAACAATGTGACAAAATGGATCATTGAGTTTTTTGGTATATCAATAAATTTACATAACGTAATTAAGATATATGTAACATGTTGCTATTTAAGTGCACAGCACGGATCATTCAAACTAGACGACAAATGCGCAGTTAGGAAAAATATGAGAGGTCCACGTCCCAGTCAGCTAGCAACAAACGCCAACGTAGGCGTAGTGTATTTAAATTATTGCTGATTTAATGTAGATTAGAAATGTTCATCTAATAAACTGTATTTAGAATGAATTCACACGTTTAAATTGCAATTCCACATCCTGTAATTTAATATGAATATAGAAAGAAACTACTAAAAACGAATATCATAGTTTAGGTATTAATGTCAATGTGTATACATGGTTGCACTTGACAATATTTTATGTGGTTGATACACAATATACATTTATGAAAATCTAGTGAAGAGGTTATGGCCGAACACAGGTTGTTATCAAATTTTCAATTCCACCAATATATCAACTTATATATATCTGTTTTATATATTTTGTTTTGCACCTGGTCCCCATCATTTGATATGAATTTAGAGAAAAAAAGAGTCTCATAATATTTTCAATCCACTATGCAACATGTGACCAGTTTTTTGGTCAATATCTAGGACCAATAATTGAATATTTAATCCAAGTCAATATAAACTATCAGTGTGCAAAGTCAGATTTATGGTCATGAAATGAAAATTGTTTTGAAATTACCCGGTACTATTTTTTTTTGTGATTTTGATACAATAACTGTTATGATTTTGTGTGAATGGAAGGAAAATCACACATAAGAGTGAAAAAGGATGTGTTTTCAATTGATAATATTTCTATAACCCGACAGTAAATATTTTGTTTTAATACAGTACTTTAAAAACAGTTTTTGACTAAATTAAAAAAAAATCTCAGCGACAGTTTCATTATGTTTTGTATTTTTTGTTGTTCTGTCTATGTTATTATTGTATCAAATCACAAAAATTGTTCAAAAATTGTCAAAAAAGTTTTTATTCAAGCTTTTCGGCTCTACTGAGCCCTGATCATAATAATAATAGCATAGACAGAACAACAACAAAAATACAAAATGAGACCATATGCTATGTATAGGATACATGAAATTAGTAATATATAGTTTCATTATGATGGAGCATGTTTGAGTAGTGTTGTCTGGCATTCATGCCTCAGCCAGCAGAACTAACATTCATTGGTAAATCAAGGTCACAGTACTGAGGTGTCATGCCTAAATAGAGGCATCATTCGCAATCCAATGAAAAATCAAAAAAGGCATTCTAACCTGCTAATTGATAATCAAAGGTGCTCTAATGAGTACCCTTCTAGCTGCTTCTGAATTTCAATTAATCAACTTTTGATATGGTCCAAAATTTTGGGTGTGCATGGACTCTCTGTATTGGTAACTGTGACTACTACATCTACATCTGAAGACTGAGAGATAGGTAAGACAGATCGGATAGAAAATAGATACATTCTTTTTTAATTATGTGAGATCAAACTTGCTCAGCCAACCATCAAATTTCCAATCACAATATTGTAATTTCTCTACGGAAGCCCATAAGCTGGTTTTGTGGCTGTGGCGGTGTATAAAGGTCAGACATCACACGCACGTGTTATGAAATGTCACACGTGGTGGAGTCGACGGGATCACCGGGTATTTCCCAACTGTCACCGTCCACAAGTGTCACCCACGTGAACATGTCCATAATCTGCTAAATTGATATTTCACACTTCACTGTGGTCCGCCACATCTCAAGGGAAATACTATCACATGAAAAGTGCTCTCTCTCTCGCTCGTGTGCCATGTAGGACTTCATTATTGTTCTCCACAAGTTATCATCCAATATTTGTCCGCTACCTTTTTGCCGAGCTAATTGCAGTGTTTCATTAATTTCGTCTTGAACATGAATCAGTAGAGAGTCGCCCCACAGGGTCCTAAATCTTTCTCAATCTTTCCGTCCCCTCACACTTGCTTGTTAATATCAAGTGGCCAGTGTATCAATATGGCATTGATTTTCCGTCTGCACTCAGTTTCCTTACGTAAGAATCGGTCCGCTACACGTGCAAGCTAAATAATTCATAACGATAGCCAGGGATGCGTATGTTACCTGTGTCGCTCACACAATGAGTCGCACAAACGCGCTGTTTGTCAATGCATGAGTGCCTCTTGTACAGCATTGTTCTTTGCAAATTTGAGCCCGCGAGTAATCTTTTGTCAGTATCAACAACGTATAAGGTAAATGGGTAGTTGCACCGAGGGAAATGTGGCGGCCCGAGTATTGATCTTGCCACTCTCCGCGGCTTCAATTGCACATAGCCTACAGGATTTCGCCCGGATTGAGGAATACATTGAATCTGAGCCCGACTTGGGCAGCAGATTTTCATGATTTGCCTGTGTAATGATAGAGACGCAAGAAGCAAGTGGCGCTGTCTACAAAAATGGCAGCAATGGACTATCTTTTTGCTGTTTGAGGGTCGGATCCAAGTGAGCAAATCACCAGCAGGAAACAATTGTCCGTGGTGATTTTAAGGTCGTGTTAAACCAAGCTGTGCTGCCTTCACTTTGTTGTATGACGACGTCTTTGTAATCTTACAAATTTTCAGGCGTTGTGGATTTTTTCTTTTTTAGATATCAATAATTCCACTCGACGAAAACGAGAATTCATTTATGAGTTTTTTGAAACATGAATACTCTCATAAGTGTCAAGTGATGTTTGACCTTTCAGTCATATGACCACAGTGGAAAATCCTCTTACCCACTTTTCCCCAATCCATTTTTCTTGCATTTATGCTGGCCACAAGAGCAAACAAGCTTAAAGCTGATGTGAGCGCGTGTAATGAGCGGCATGATTTGGTTCTGGATGCTGCTGCCTTTTCTTGGTTCATGGTGACAGACTTAATGCGGCTTGCTATGTTCACAGACCCACTTCTCAAGGCTTAAATCATTTATCTCTCCCTATCCAGAAGCGCCGAATGTTTCCTCCACTTCTTCAAACTGTTGCCATTTAAACCATGCAGGATTCAGCAAAGGTAGTGAATCAAAATCAGTGGATGTGATTTTTTAAACTGTTTTTTGAATGGAGCTTTGATAATGAAAGAATCTAATAATTGATAGTCATTTAAATTGTACTTAACCCTATGACTATGTGAGTTACATCACCTGATGCAGTTGCCTTCCATCAAAATCCTCAAATGAATCGCGAGATAGAGATGTTGGTACTCATATTGTTAACCAAAGCAGGTACTAGAGACACTTATTAACAGATACTCACAGCATATAATATGTATGTTGAGAGATCACTTAGTTTTAAAAGTTTATATATATTCATTGTCATCAACAATATTAGTTATTTCATTAGCTTTGATTTAAGTCTCTTTTCTCATATTCAAAAAAGGTAAGACTGTAAAAATGAACGCCAAAGCATATAAAGTGATGGAAAATTGTTTTATCCGCTTTAAATTGTTGAGGAAAACAGAAAGAAACGTAACAAACGCTAATGAAAACCAGCGATTATAATGTACAGTAGAGAATAGATAAATTGGTAGATTAATCTTGATGCAATTATAGTGATGAGGAAATTGCACGATTGTTGTGCTAGAAAGAAAAGCAGCAAGACATAAATAAAGAGGAAGTAAGAAATTAGGCAGAGCCTGGGTAATCAGTCACAATAAATGGAACACGGGCGCAGGATAGATGAGCCATCGGCCTTCCAAGCATGTATTTATTCACAAAGCCTTTGTAAACTGAGTATTACGGCCTGACCTTTTGCTCCATGAATAGTCTGTCCTGAAATATACCACACTCTGCCAAGGACCCGCCGCTTAGTCCCGAAGTAGTCCTACACGTTTGCTAACTTATAAATGGGTAGTATGTCCGTCGTTGAAAATAATCATATATTCCATTGTTGATATGGTGATTGTCATGCACATAATATGTAAATTGAAAACTGTTCGAAATTTGAATTTGATATGAAAAATGAAATTTGTTTTGCTTAGTTCGAATTACCACCTTTTATGAGTCGCAGTTCTTATTTCATAATACAATGATGATAATCAGTTTCCTTGAAAGTTGCCAATAAGATTTCCATGGTAACGACATTTCTTCCATAGTTTCGAAAATTAACATAAGGTCAGACCTTGAAAGTGAAAAATGAAGATAGTTTGGTTTATTGAATTGTTTCATAATGCAGAAATGCAAAGTATTTGACTAGAATAATTGCATGATATATTAGTCCTTTACTTTTGTCATGAAATTTCATCATCACAATCTAAATTCAACAGTGAAAGTTTATCCTCTCAGACATGGAACGGTCATAACGACCTCCTCCACCCTCTTGGTGTTGTACATGTTATTAAATTGTTGTATCTTGTCTCATACTTATTTGTTCTGTATTTGTTGTACAAGTACGGGGTAATTCATTAATAATTAACAATTCAGATAATCCTCACAATGGTTGCTCTGAAATCGTTTTAAAATTTGGAGAAAACTTTGGTTCATTCTTGCATAGAAATTCAGCCAAATTCGTATAATAACATCGATGTAGCTGAACTGAACACATATTTCAGTAGCACCCAAACAAGTTTCATATCTAGATCTACGAAATAGCATTGACACGTGGGAAATGCATCAGAACACAAACTGTGATTGCCGATTCTCATGAAGATGACCCCGAAATGAGAGAGAAAAATCTTAAGTCTGCTCTGCCATTAGGAACACGTGTGTGCCGCCGCGGGTGACGTCAATAAACCTGCTGGGTGCTGGTCCTGTAATGTCTTGGCAGCTGGTCGCCCACTGTCATAATGTAGATCACACGGCCGCCGCCAGTTCACTGGGGTTCTTGAGCCGGTTCCGCGGATATTAAGTAACAAAGGTCAATGTCGACACTTGCTCAGCTGACAGGCAGTCTAACTTTATTGGCTGGCCCACGTATATTAGTAACTCGTGCACAAATTGGATCAAGCACTGCATCTCGTCACATGACAGCCACTGGTCATAACAATAACACACCGAGAGATGTCTATTGATCATTCAGCGGGATCAGTTTGTTGTTTTCTGGACGAGTCTGTGAGGGAGAAAAAATGAATATGCTGAGCAAAAAGTAAAAACGTCAATACGCAAAGCATAATATCAAGAGTGATTTTCCCCTGAACATTGTCATTGATGGAAAGGTCGAAGCTTACTCTCAGGCCAATGTAAACTATAAAGAGAATAAAAAGAATGTAAACATCATAATGAGATGATAATCGGTCACATAAACCCATGAATTGATCGAGGGGATGAGCTTTTACACTGAGCATATATTTCAGAGGGAAAAAAAAATTCTTTGCAGTTTATTCAAAACATTTTTTTTACCTAATTTGACACTGATAAAGAGGCAAGTTCGCAACAAATATTTGTGGAGCGGTTGAGTAAGCGTTTGGAGAATTGTCTTTAATCCCCTGTGTGTACAAAGTGGCCAGAGGTCGCACTGATCAACAACCTTGTAGCAGCCAAACTCAGCCCAGAATTTTAAGTGGGGAAGATTTTTTCTCAAGTTTTTAACATGATTCTATTTCTTTGTTCTTTTGCGAATTACAAGTTTGACTTTTTTTTGAAAAAGAAAAGCAAAATTAGCACTCGTGGATAGTACCTTGTTTATGTTATCATGATTGCCATGGTGGTATTTATCTTTTGAAGTTTTCAATTAAATTGATTCGTGATAGGCTGATTTCATGGTAAATGGTGTCAACACGCGAAAATTATAATCTATTTTAATGAAACTGCATTATGAAATGTTAATCTACTCAAAAGGAACACTAGATGGGGAAATGCATTACCAAGACAGACAGAGAAATTGCTGATTGTGAAGTTAGGTTTTACAGTCCAGCTTTAATTTATACATAACGTGCTCAGAAGAACAGTTTTTGAATTTTGAACTTTTGGACTTCACATCTTTCATCTTTTGAATAACTGTTTTTATTCACTGAAGCTATGAAGCCAGTAGTCCTTGTTTGTGATTAGTTCAAGTGAATGCACCAAAACATGTTACTCGTCATTAGCTCAAGTCCAATAACCAGTACTAAAGTAGTTCTTATGGTCAGCTCAAGTGACTAGTTAATCCAACATTAGCTCAAGTCCACCAACCAGTTAGTTATTTTTAGTAACTCAAGTCAAGTCACCAGTAGGGGTAGTTCTTGCAGTTAGCTCAAGTCAAAGGACCAGTACTATACTTTGGACAGAAATTCGTCACACCCACCTTTCATTCTATAATTTCCTTCCATCAAAACTAATACCAATGAAAGTTACATCCTTTGGTGCAGAATTGATGATGCTAAATAGAATCCATGGCATAGTAACTCAAACGGTTGTATACAATGAAAAATACTGAAGTGTTTGTGTATTTTCTGTAAACTTTACAGAGTGCAGTACTTTACATGTCATAGTGTTACGATAAACGTATCTTACGGACTTATATCTCACTCATATAATATTTTCTAAAGGGGTCAAAGTGCATAGTGTCATATACAGTATCATGTATGTTTTTTGACCCACAGGGTACAAATTCACATGTTCGTGAAAACTGCCATTTTCATGGTGTAAATGATAAAAAGACAGACTACAGTTTCGTCTTCGTTATACCTGGAGTCCAGTACCATATTGATAAAGTCTAATGTGCTGACAGCAAGTTCAGAATGATAAATTTTCAATCATAACTAAAAAATGGTAATGAATATCAAGATAGAAATTATAGGAATGAAACGTTATTTTTTTGCCAGATCTACATTTCAATTTTGATTATTCTGATTGGATTACATAATAGTGAACACCTACATGAAAATGGCATTTTTCCAGTGTCTGTGAGAGACAGTCAGACATTTTTAACAAGTTAAAATTGGGGATTAGGTACCATGATTGGACCAGGAATGTATATATTTTTGATTTGCATACATATGGGCTGACACATGGGTAGTCACTCAAGTGAAACAGTGATGTGTATGCATATATACTTGTATATCATATCCCATGGTCTCTTCATGTTTAATATTCAGTATTTAATAGGTTTCTGACTCTCATATTTTCCCAATTTTCTGTGTATGTAGAAAACAAATTCAGATAAAAATTTATTTTGATATGCTTCAAGTACATGTTACACATATCAGTAGTTGATAATACATTAACATATACATATATATATTTCACTGCGTTCTGATGATGATACTGACAGTGAGGAGATTGCAAATGACAATGATGATGTTGGCTGCACAAAAGATTCAAGCAGAAGTTTCATATTATGTTTACCTTCAACTAGTTGTGAATACCAATTGCTACACTTGAGTGACAACCCATGTGTATGGAAATCAAAAATATAAACATTTCTGTTCCAATCATGGTACCTAATCCCCAATTTTAACTTGTTCAAAATGTCTGACTATGTCTCTCACAGACACTTGAAAAATGCCATTTTCATGTAGGTGTTCACTATTATGTAGACCAATCACAATAATCAAAATTGCAATGTAGATCTGGCAAAAAAATAGCTTTTCATTCCTATAATTTATATTTTTACATTTATTACCATTTTTTAGTTATGATTGAAAATGTGTCGTTCTGAACTTGCTGTCAGCACATTAGTGCTGAGTTGTGTTGTAGTTGCTGAACTTGTATAACCTGCACTGCTGAAGGACTCGTAGATTGACCTTGGTGATCACTTTACAATGCACTAGATACATTTGTCATACTTTTATAACATTTCAAACTATCTTACCCAATAAATCATGCATTCATAATGTAGAAAGAACAGTTTCAGTCGTCTAGTACTCATACAATATGAATGAATGTTCTTCATAAAAACCTCTATTTTCACATTGGCATTTGGCTTTAACAGGAAATCTTTATGTCAAATGTAAATTATTTATATCTTTTAGCAGGTTACGCATAAATCATCAACCTGGATCTATTTTTTTTAATGCCATAGATCTAAAATTTGTATTGGTGATGGATTCAACACCCGTACATGCAAACAACTTGCAAATCTTTGAAATACTAGCTGTTTTGTTGTTCAGTTTTGTGGGTTTTTTGACAGAATTTTGAGATTTCATTTTGATGTTTGTTTTTCGCATTTGGTTTTCAAAGTGAATGATGATGGCAATATTTTGTGTGTGTAATGATTTTTGTGCACACCTCATCGCTTTAATTTTCCATCAGTGGGTCTTGTTTGGGATATTCAGATGTTCAGTGTCCTGAGTCACCAAGTATTTCTTGTACTTCCCATCCATTGGCAGATAGATTGACAGCAATTGATGTTAAGTGGCTTATTTTACATAATTGTTGGTCTTTTTCTGTTGGAGACTTAATATGGAAATTTGGAATTGACTTTGAAGAATAATTGCATTTAATTTATAAAAAGATTTTTCCAAAGTTATAACACGTAAGTGTCCTCTTGAGGGAAATACCATTTTTAAAATAAATACCATTATGTGTTGAAACGTAGGAAAACATCTTTGATAAATTAAATGAAGTTATTCTTCAAAGTTGATTTTAAGTTTCCAAATTAAGTCTCCAACCACAGAAAAATACGTACCCGTAATACCCAACAATGAAACTATCTGTGATATCTAAAATTAAACAGATTGCAAATATTTTACATAAGCTTTCTCCTGTACACTAGGCTTGTGGCCATGTTTGATGTCATTAGTTTGACTTCATGCAGGATTTCACCTAATCAGCTAGTGCCGGATCACCCTGGTTTCTGGGTAACCAAATTATATTGAACAGTGGAGAGTTTGTACTGACCCCCTGGGAAGGTCAACTCAGGTTTTTAAAGTCTGATGTGGAGAGCTTTTTATTTGGACCATCAAAATTGGTACTAGGCTAGCGGGCGACCACCTACTGATCCAGTTCTGTTGAGGTCCTAAGTTCCGAAGTAAACAAATATGTAATGCTCTCTAAATGTGCTTTTTGTAAAACCCACGTAACCTAGATAACACCAAATACTCGGAAACCAAGCATGGGGAAGTTAATGGCAAAGATACAAGTTGCCAAAATAGAGCTTTAGTACATGCACCCACACCATCTATGCTATATTCTCGTAAGGTAGCATTAGCTGATTAGCGGGGAAAGGTAAATTAATAGGATGTTTAACCCCCCACTAGCTTTCTCCATTATTTCTTGAAGTTAATTGCCAGGGAGACTACTTAAATACCATTCATCAGGCCTTATAATGCCTTGTAGGGAGCAATGTTGCTCTATAAAATGCTGCTGATATCTTTTATCAGATGGACAAAGGCACGGTGGTGAATGGTTCAAAGCCTGTAACTATAATATATTATGAGATTATGTAGCTGTGTGTAAACCTTTAAGATAGGCTTTAGAAAGGGGCGGGCCAAACTGTCACAATGAAGAATACCAGTAAAGAAATAGGCAATCTTTTAAACTAAAATATATACTTTAAACCATTTTGTCACAAGTAATTTGCCAGTAATAATTAACATTAAATGCATGTTTGTTAGGCAAGTGAGATTATCTGATGATTTCATGTACTAAGCTTGTGAACAACTAGCTTTTTGTGCTTGAACAGCAGAATGACACTTTTAGAGAAGAACATAGTCTCTTTCTGATTTTGGTTTAATCAACAGTGAGTAGTTTTATAGATGTATGGTGGGAAATGCAAATTACCTTCCTCATTGCATGTTGACTAAAAGAATATACAACGTATCTTAGAGGTTGGATGATGAATACTTCTTCAAGAGCGCGGTTTTCATTACCGAGCATATTTTAGAAGATAAATTCTCTGCAGTGTAAATTGATGGAGTGTTTGGGTGAATTGAATCTGATTGCATCTAATGGAGTAATAAATGCCTCAGTATTTACCAAGAAGAGATGGAATTTTCAAGCAAAGAGAGAGACCTGTGTCATTTGATTTATCAATTTTCTGTCCGGAGCAGACGTGTCTCAGAAAAAGTACCATCCCTTCGTGGCACGCGCCGCCGCAGTGAAACTGCAGAATAGACGCTCAATTGCAGGCTAATGAATTGAAAACTTGGAAATAAGATATTAAATATTTGTTGAACTTAATGTGCATATGCGCGGCTTCACGTCGATCGTAAGCGACTCATTGTGTGTGTGTGTCGTGTGTAGCATATTGACAACTTCTTCCCATGTGCGTCACGGAAATAAACGCAAACGAGATGAAAAATTCCACAAGAGAAGAGAGCAGTGCTACAAAGTGCGTGTGGTTCATTGATTATTCTGACATGTTACGAGCACCATTTTGTTGAAATGTGTACAACATGCATGGCTGGCTAATGTCATCTCAATGAAAAATGGCCGTGGGCTGTGGACTGCGGGCGTCTGGCACGAGCAGCTATTTGGTATCGGGGAGATGTTTCCTCTGACCCTCATGCCCATATGAGTAGCAGACAAGCCTAACGCATTATAGAATCATACGGCACAATTGGCTCTCAGAATGGCAGTCAGTAGTGCTTACATATGACAAGAGGGCCATTAGACAGACTCTATCAACTGCTATTCCTGCCCTCATCTCTAAGTCAGTAGCGAGAAATGCTTTTAGGATGGCGAATTATTGAAGGAAGATGCACCAGTAAAGTGGCCTTACGTCTTATTTGTCCCATGGGAAAACTAACAGTGTCCTCCCTGTGTAATGCTTTGAATCTCATGTTGTTGTTTCTTGTAGACTTTAAAAGTATTTGTAGTGAACAGTGTAAGTGGTTTGATACAATGACAATGGAGTGATAGGCTAAAACTCGAGGCCCAAAGTCATTGGTTAGCTGAGAGTTGGCCTTAAATGCAGCATGTTACGAATGATTTCGTCTACACCTTTATTTTATGCTGTTTTGCATTTAAAAAAAAGCCTTGTTTGTTGATGTGTGCGAATTGAATTAAAATAAGATAGCAGTAATTCTGCGTTGTATTCAATGAGTCATGACCGCAGAGTGTCCCACTAACGAGCAGTGAATGCAGAAAACCAGAATGTCGATCTCAATAAGAAAGGCGAAAATAACATTTATTGGTCACAAATGAAAGGAAATTGATGGGGTAGCAACATTTTGTGTAAATGTATTGCACTGGAGCTGATACTAAGCAGTTGTTGTATTATATTATAAGTATTGTTTGATGAAACTTGTAATTTTAATGTTAAGAATGTAAAAGATTTTCAAAATATTTACCCGGTATGTGTGATATTGATTCATGTAGAGTCCGTAACCCTTTAAACCATTAAGATTAAAGTATGTGTAATTCAGAAGCTGCTTGATGGATTTTCATAATATTTTGAGATTTTGTAGACGAAGTATAAATCTTAAAGAAAAATGGGTGCTTAAACGTAGATGTTTCAGTTCATTTTTTTGTAAATGTGACACTAAATGTGTACCCCTGATCGTCATTCAGCAGTGTCTTGACTTTGTCGATCAGCTTGTTTCTTTGGTAACCTTAAAATTTGCGGCTACTTGTAATGACTAGTGCATCTCATCTAGAAAGATTTTGTCTGTCTGATTCTGGGCATTACGAGTTGTTGACAAGTGGAGAGACGCGTAAGGGCAGATCACAGATACCCAGTATTATTCTGTCACATTCATGTGACAATTCTAATTTGACATATAATATGAAAATAAGCTGGGTAATATGAAAGAACTTTTTTAGTAGCTCATGGATGGTATTTACCATGTAAGAGTGTGCTAATATATAGTTGGTAAGTGCATGCTTGTGACTGGTAAATTCACATAACTTCATTGCGTTGCACCGAATAACTTGTTGTTTTCTCCGCATTCGAATACCAATTTTCCATTTTGAAAAACTTCCTTTACCAAATACAAGGAAAAAAGTAAAATCTCATAAATCATATTATTTTGATCTACCAAAAGCATCTTATTTTTGCAATGGATAGAATAATACTATAATTGGCAACAGGCGACTATCAAAGAGGATAAGTGTAAGTGTGAGATTGAATTTGAGTATACAATTATTGAATTTGGACTACGTGTGCAAGTTCACACAATTAATTGCACCTAATGCAGACATTTTAGTTCAAGAAAGAAAATAATCACAGTGTGGATGGTGATTCAGCTTCATCATTAAGATGTTGTGCAACTGACAAGTTTCAATTAAGCACACAATAGAATTTTCCCTGCGGATGGTAATACAACCCTCGTCCATAGTTCTCTTCTCCAGATATTCAAAAATGATCCATTCAAAGCTAATATTGTGTGAATCTTGCTTTGTTTATATCACAATCCAGATTCTGTGGGTGTTTTTGTTGGTTTCAAGTTGAACTTGGCTGCATTGGATTAGATTAATCTACTGGTTTATGTGTTTAAAAACGACGAGCGGTTTTTAGGTACAGCTCTGATGCCAGTAAAGAAACGAGGATAACCATAAAAATAACAATAATTTATTAGCTCTAGAAAGGATTTTTATTCTTTGCATGTACGGAAAATTAATGTATTCTCCATGGGTTGTAATTGATAATGTCGTGTTTAATTCGATGTCATGAATTAATACCTAAAGAGTCCATCTCTTGCTTTGATGAAATATTTAGTGTTGTCATGGAAGGTAGAATGCGTAGAGACAGCAGCGGTAAGTGCCGGGTTAAAAGGAAATTCATTAAGCCGTATAGAAGACTTGATAGTCAGATTGATGGCGCTCCTTGTGAGCTAGGGGCCATCAGCTTGAATTATTTAAACCTAGAAACAACGGATATGACGCAATGCTTTTCTTGAAAATGAGATTTTTGTAACGGAAGTGAAATTATCATATTGTTTGGAATTCAATAAGTGAGAATGTATAAGGTAATGGAGAAAAAAAACCTGATTGTTTAATATGTTTCTAAGTTATGTAGATGATGTTAAATCTACATGTATGTTAGAAAATTGAAACGCATTACCACTATTATGGATGATTTTCACTGTAACTGTAGAAAGTGACACCAACACGCGCCGACTCTTGCAATTACTTAGTGCAAAACTATTGACAATTGCTGTAACACAATAAAAATGTACACACGTCTGCCTGTTTACTTGTGTACATGTAGCATTATGATCCGTCTTTGTGTCCATGCTAATCGAGGTTTGTGCAGTTTTGTATATCCACATTACTGTGTCAAATTTATAATGCCATAGACGTTGTCTTTCAAAACACTCAGAAAAAAGCATCTTTTATAAGACAAAAGCCTTTAAAAGGCATGTTTGCTCTTCCGAAAAGTCATTAAAGCTTGATATCAGTCTTAAAAAAGATGTCTTACAACTTAGAGTTCTCATGTATGTTTTGACATGGTTTAAATGCACAATGCTTCCGTGAACCATGCAAATTTATCAATTAATGTCATCCTACAGAAAGCGAGGCGTGCCGTATGATGTACGTCCACAGGCACATCACTGTACACCTTTGTTCGGCTTTCAATAGACAATGGAGGAGATATAAACATAATCATCACATCGTAATGCGATCATTCTTCACACAGCGTGTGCCCACAGCCATATAGAATCGATTTATGCTGATACGCCGCGTTTATCGATACTTTCAGCTTCATCAGGCTGGGAGGAGTGCTGTAAAATATGACACTGCCGTGATGGGAACGCGCATATTGAAGATAGCTCATTAAAGTACATTGTATGCATGAAACACACAAAAATATGGAGACAGTGACCAAGGACTGGCTTGAGTGCATTTTTACTCGCGCGAAAACATCGCTGAAAATAAGAAATGGTTTTACTTGGAAAATAAACATTCGATATAATTGATTATATATTTGGTGTTCATTTTTACAGTTCACAACTCTCCTTACGATTTGATTTGACATGCGTAGATTTAACAAGAAGTTATATAACAACTGGATGAAAACCAAACGAAAAAAATAGAACATATCTTCAAGTCATGACATTTTAAAGTGGAAATCCTAAATAGAGTGACCCTCCGTGCGAGGATGCTTGTAGTTCTAAGATCCACTTTAGAAGTAGGGATTGTGGCTGGCTGTATCCATGCATGTGATCCAGTTCCAATGGTGAGTCAAAGCTGGCGTAATCAAGTTAATGGCGCCGGGGCCGGGACAGTGGTGCTGATGACAGGCCGCGACTCCCATTGTGGGGAACATACAGGTGGACATGCAACCTCATGCAGAGTCAGTGAAGCCGCTAACTAAAGCAATGCAAAAGTCATTCATTTCCCCTCTTTGGCCTGCAGCAAGCTTTTAAAAGAACAAGATAGACATTTAATGAAATGATACCGGGTAGAGTCAGCTGCCTAACTGCATGCTTTTTGAACAATGAGAGCATTGTCTCGGTGATGTCCTGTGTAAATGTAACATTGCAGCACGGCTACTTTGACCAGCACTGTTATTTTAAAACAAAGGAAACATTATGTTAGATGCTTCATTTTACAATGGACAAAGATGGAATTGCTATGTGGGTTTGGCTGAGATCGCATGCTGTTTTACTGAACAGATGAGTTCTTTTTTCCTTCTGATTAGTGAGACTTTGCACCTGATATGACTTAGGAAATCAATCTTCATTTGAATATGAGGAGGAAAATCCCTTAGTGTTTCATTTAACTTGAATTAGCGCTAAATCAAAGTGTTTTACATATCTTTGGTCAGCCGCACAGTATCAAGGGACTTAGTTAAAATTTGTTCCAAGTTTTGTGTGAAACTCTCCAAATTAACATATTCATGAGCACCATCTTTTGTGTGATTTACTTTTTCGTTGCAAGTTTATGCTAATATATCGGGAATATTCTTTTAGTGTGGCCATTACAGCGTATGAGATAGACCTCTTATGCATAATGTTTATCACATAAAAATGTAAATGTGCAAGTTGAAAGAAAACGAGCGTCGCAAGTGTAAAATCTTTGACTTCCTTAAGAATCATTTACAGTAAGGAACATCCTCAAAATTTATTTCATGTAAATATATTTTGCGACATGTACAAAACATGGATTAAGGTAGTTGAATTAAACGTTTTTATACTGAGCAGTTGAAAACGTCTGATTATAGAGAAGCAATCATGATGGGAAGTCCATCCATTGAAATATACGTCATATAAACTACACTGACTCAAATACTCCACCAGTATAAAAAGCCAGCGTTAAATCTATCAAAACAGGTGAATAAGCAATACATCAACGGTATGATTTTTATCAAACGTAATGCTCCAAATGTACGAGAAGCGAATGATATCTCTTCAATATTAAAAGTAACGTCTTGCAGTAGAAATGTACCTACATCTAGCAAAAATCATCCACTTATATAATTTGCATGTGACAATGTGTTTTAGTCGACCAGATAGTGCGGCATTTTCTCATATATTCAAAAATATATGAGCACATCATAAATTTTCATTTCCTTAGACTTAAAACTGAAGAGGCATCTTTTATTTACACTAGGTTTTACACAGCAAATTTTGTTACGACTGAGTATAATCTTTAAAAGAGATTATACAGATGCACATACAAAATTCATCTCACAATAGGGAGGGTGTTGCGAGGCAATCATTTCTTGCTTGGCAGGTGGACATTAGCCTTCTACCCCTTTTACAACATGCATTAATCTTTTATGTGTGTTCATATGAAAGCCATAAAAGAACGAGGAAAAGGCGTCGTAAAAAAGGCCAGCAGAATTTTCCAGAGAATGCACAATTTATCATCTCGTGCTCATATTTTCTCTCCAAACATTTAAAGCCATCAAGACGTTTGTCAATACCACGCACATTTTCATTCGACTGAAGTAAAAGCTGTTCGTTGGTACTTCCAAGGACTAGTGGGTTTCTCGCTCAGTACAAAAGACTAAGAGGTGTCATTGATGCTATGATCCAGCAGATGTTCTTGACACTCGAATAAATTTAAGTGCAGGTCAAAATGTGCAAAGCTAAATAGTGCTGTGATGATTACTTTATTAGGTATCACTGTCGCTTTGATCAAATGTCAAGATTTAAAGTTGGATAACCATTATTGTCAATGAAGTGCTAGACCAAGAATGATGAACACATATTTTAGACATTACCATAAATGACGCATCATCATCATAATTGGAAAGGAACGTATAGTGTGGGAAATTGGCAAAGAAATGCATTTAAATCTGACACATTGCGGTTGTACATGATAGTCATAATGGGTTTGGTAACATTATAAAGAAGATAGTTCTTACAACACAAAAAAATTAAATCACGGAAGTCGATGTATGCAATATTTTGATTGTCTTTTAGCTTAAAGTTGACAAGAAGAAACATAATGTCTGTGTAAGACGTGTCATATTATACACAACAATTGAATTATAAATCTTCTCATAGTTTGCTAAATGACATCAATATTCGTTATATTGTTTGCATTTATGTTTTTCATTCGAGACACAAATAAAACGTGAACACATCATCATGCAAACACTTCATTCAAGGACTCAATAATTTTCAGGTATTGTCAGTACAGGTGTAATATTGTGCACATCCAGACTGTTTGGGTGAATGCTGCACTTCACACCTTAACGAGGAGAATTTTGAACAGGTATAAAGATGTTTCTGTCTTTGGAACTTTCTGATGCAAAACCATATAATTTTCACTCACAGGGGTACAATTTCTGCAGTTAGCTGGGCTGATTATAGGCTACGTTCATCACGCTATCTGTAAAAGTTCGTTCTATAGTAATTTATCTCTGACTTTCTGCATTTTAAGTGGCGTAAAGTTACGCCTTGGATTACGTGTTAACACGCTTTGTTCTTTTTATATATGACCTCCAAACCACTAACATTTTGCTTACGAACAGCTCAGTTTTTTCTGTTTTTTGTTTTTTGAATTTATGATAATAAAGAAAACAGAAAATTACTTTAAGTCTCACCGGTATAATGACTATCAGAGACATACTACCAACCATCCATGATTTTTCAGTTCCCTTCTTTTCTTACATATAGGCATCCATATGGATTTTTCACAGTGGAATAACTCATTTATAATGGGATTGTAAAATGTCAGTGAGTCAATTTATTTTGATTTACATCACCTTATTGAAGACATTGTGGACCCAATATATGCACTTTATACATTTTGATAAAATATTTTTGAAACTATTTTTTATTTGAATCTGTTGTGTATATGTAATAAGTATTAAGTCACTCAATTACAAATTAGCAATCAGTCAATAGATTATTTATTGTGCATCCATTTTCAATAAATTTAGATATAAATCCGTCGGCTCATTGACTCACATGTGCGCTTCTTTGTAGATTAATCTTTGATTTTTTGTTCAGAATTATGATTAAGAAATAGTGGAATTTCATGTAGGTTGTCTACTTTACTTGTTATTAGTTTGCTTTAAATCTATGGTGATTGTGAAGCTAACATTAATTTGATTTATGAAAATAATAACATGTCCATTTGTGTTTAGAAGAACAACAATCTTCTTGTTCAATTGTCAGTAAGAACCACTAAACGGTTAAAAAACGAGATCCTATCTTATAATGAGCTTACTTTTTGTTGTGTATTTTAAATGCTTTTTCTTTGTCGTCTGCCAATGCAACAATTTTAAGTTTAACAAACAGAATAGTAAATATTCATAGTTATGCTATTCCATGGCACGTATTTACATTTAACAAAATTTTGCTGTAAAAAGAGCATTGTAGAGTACCATTTCACATAAATACTGTTACATGGTGGTTATAGATGTAGCAGAATAATTGGGCAAGATACAGCAATGAATCCTTTGAAACAGAACCATCAGTCTGATATTTTATTTCAAACAGAAAAAAAGATATATGCACAAATGTCACGTATATAAACATTGCCAAAATCATGTGATGATATCTTTTATTTGAAACAAAATACAGTTTGATTCTTGCAATGGAATTTAAGATAAAACAAAGTATTTCTGAAAAAATGTTTTTTAAATATATTTGTGTTTCCAAGTGCTTGTGTGAAATTGAATTTTATCCCTCCCTCCGTCACATCTTTCCCCATAGCATATTTCTACCATAATTGACCTATTTCTATAGTGATGGAAGTATACTTGGTAGAAAATATGGGAGAGAAATAGAAGGTTGAAAATGAAAAATTGTGTTATTTTCAACATATGAAACTGGGGAGGAAGTGTCCATGCATTAAATGTTCTGATGATAGCTTATCCTGGTTCCGTCTGATAGTATGCATTAGAATCATTATCAAAATTCTATTTTACACAGAATTCTGATCCCTTTCTATCCCATCAACTACATCTTTATGTCACGTATGACTGTTTATTGTATGTAAACACAGCAGTGGAAAGCAAGAAACATATAACATCTAAAGTCCTGGTTCTTACTAGGCAGCAAATATATTTACCCTGATTCTATTTGATCCTATATACCGTATTTGTTCTAATAAGGGCACAGTGTGCTTACAAAAACAAATTTCAGCAAAAAAAAACAAAATTTGATAAGCGCACCCTTTGACCCCACAGAACATGATAACACAAAGCGCCCGGATGGTTATGTGGTAATCTGAATGCGGAATAATACAGGCGTGTTATAGTCTTACAATATGGTGCCGCTGGTGAAATCTTTGCTAAAAAAGAGCAAGATTTGTATAATATTTAATCTGCATATACAGGGGTGTGCGCTTAAAGGGGCAGGTGCGCTTATAAGAATGAATACGGTATATATTTTATATTGAATCTATCAATCAGAACACGGACACCTCCTCCCCAGCGACATGATAAGGTGTTACTTCATAATTCACGTGTGAGCATTGTACAGAGCGGCGAACAAACATGACGCCTCGCACCGCCGGCGACAAAGTGCATTCCTTGTGTGCCGTCTGCCTAGAAATGACCAGCAATCTGAAACATTAAACACCACGAGCATGTCGCAGCGATACTTGATGCACGAAACATGGCTTTTAAAGGACACACTAATGAATTTTGAATGCCTCTGACTGATGGAAGAATAAAAGAAAACTAGCAGCACTTCTCACTGCTGTGGGTGAAGTGTTAAACTCGGTTTTGTTCTCGCTGCCAGTTCGCGGCCAATTCTCTTTCTTGTTTTGTTAACTCGTCTCAGATGTTTGGTGCAGATGGGCAGTAAAAATGACCCCCTGCATGCCCTCATGATCCGTGAAAGCTTTCTGGGAGGGGCAGGGGAGGGACGGCACAACATTTGGCAATGCTGTTAATGGGATGTCACCATTTGATAAAATTGATCGAAAACATGTACATCTCTCAACGAGTAGATCTGTGTTCACAGAATGTAAGCTTCTATTGGGTTCCATTATATATACATACTGAAATTATATAGATACCTATAAGAACCAGTCATTTTTGTCTTTGGCAAGACTTTCACTCTTGTCGCAAGAGCTTCGTCGGGCCTAATGAGTAAAAGTCTTGCCCAAGACAAAAATGACTGGTTCTTATAGGTATCTATATAATTTTAGTAGATCTGTGTTATTGTCTTAGTTTCTTTAAATTCAAGATTGGTTGTCCATTATTTGATAGTTCTCATCTTCTTGATGTTTACTTTTTGCTAAGATCAGATGTAAACGCTATGTTTTAAATCTCATTATCAACTGTCAAAGGTTTCTAGCAAGAGTAGAGGATTATAAGGGTAATGGTCTGTTTTAGTGTGGAAATAACACTAGCTTGCATGAGTGGACTGTCTTAGCAGGCTAAGACACCGAATTATTTAACTTGATGGTGTTTATCGTTCTCAAAGTAGGGAGATAACCTGATCTCCTACAGCTCCTAACCAATCAGAATTGAGAATGAACGGCAAACTGCGGAGAAAATGCAATCTCATGTACGTTAGGGTAGTTTGTATGTACATGTACATTGTAGACAAATTTGCTAGCTGAGGATATATAGTTTGATGAGAATTAATAATTTAAAAAACACCTAGAGAAACATGATTTGTTTTCCATGTCGCCTTTCACAACACACCAAACATCCATAAAGCCTGGGCCCTATCTTGGTTTGAGGTGCGGAACTTAAATGACCATGGCTTGAACTCTTCATCTCTTGTTGCTGGTACCATTAATAATCTGTAAGACAAAACGGGAAAGTAAAACATCGAGGCAAAATGATGCTTGGTTTGTTCAAAAAGAAATATTTCAGTGAAAATTATTCATCAGGAGAAAATGTATTTAAGATATAGTTAGAAACCACAAAGGAAATAGCTGCCGCCCTGTAAATGTTGAAAATAGCAATTTCAGTGACATAACAGTCATATAATACACCAGTTCACATCTCATTACGTTGGTGTGGATGACATTGTTGTCTGCGATTTTCAATAGTTACATGAATTCTTATCTGCTCAAATCGACTCAGCACAAAGTGAATACTTCATAACATGTTTTTAGTGCAATTCCATGGTGTATATTCTTTTCTTATTGAAAGTGATGTGAACATCTACTATGAGCATCTATCGCAAACAGTAATAAAAACAATGAGTGACGAGACATCATATAAATATGCTTTATTTTTGCATATATTTTTTCTGTCCACCCACACATCAGAAGCATTGATGCTCTAACTTGCACCACAACATAGAATACAACTGGTGGATTTTCCCCTCTAGAAATTAGCCTGCTTACTCTGTATTGACATTTATGAGACAGTGCTAACCATATATTATTATCATGCTCAATACCTCTGCCATTTTTTCGCGGAGACGATAGAAAGAAACCATACAATTAGTAGATAATATCCAGCACGAGGCAGGTTGATTGATGAATGACGACGATGATTCGATTACGCCACTTTATTTTCTACATGTGCCAGATTACGTTGTAGCGTTTTGCTAATATAGTGGACTTCTTCTCTTCTTTAATCCATATGAATTATTGCGAAAGCTAATATTTTCATCACTGTTTTTAATGTGCTCATTGTGCGAATATCAAAAGAAGAAATGCATTGATTTGCTGTGTTGACACAAGCATTGTATTTGTGTGGACGTCTGAGACGGTTGTGCCGAGGGTAGCCGGCCCATAATGCAACAGTGTTTGTCGGCACAAACGAGTACACACGACTAATGTCTTCCCTTTCCTTTTTTTCAATATTCAAATGTGTATACGTTTTAGCGGCTTTCTGATAAACTATGGCAGCATCCTGCTGGTTATAATGTCAAATGTGTGTGCATTTTACCCATATTTTGCTCCAATTTTCCATTTGAGACCAGGATGTACCATAACTTAAATATTGTACCAAGAAGTTGTTGCCAGTAACCAATACTGGATTCAGAAATTTTTAGCTCGATAATAACAAAGATTTGGAATTTGGCTGTTTGGAAAAAAACACTTTTATTTGGCCTACTTTAATGTGAAATATTGATCGTCTATCATCTCATCTTCTATATCGAATTCCTTATTAATATTACACATGATCACTTGCATGCTCATCGAAACTCCCTCCTTCAATCTTAGACCAAAGTGGGAAAATTATTTATATTCATTATGCAGTATATCTACCAAATATGTGCGTTAAAATGTGAGCATTATGTGAACCGGTGCAGATGATTTCTAGATTCTTATTAGCCTCGGGTCAATTTCATTAAGAGATTTGTCACTGCAGATGAAGGCAGCAGATTGTAAAGTGTGAAACACTGTATGATCTGCAATTAGACAACTTATGTGCATTTTGACAATTAATGATCGACAAATTTATGTGAAATGACACAATAATGTATTATTTAAGATTGGCCGTTAGAGCAGGAGCATGAATTCAATCATTTAATTTAACCTAGATATAAATTCATTTTTTAAATCATTGCGTAAATCTCTGAGAACGTTGTGAGCTTTTGTCCCTAAAAGGATACTTAGCATTTTCAAAATGAGTGTTTATTTAGAATTGGACAGATATTTATTCATCATATAGCAACACTGTAGAACACTGTTCTGTGTTTATGTGTAGCTTGAAACAAAATAACAATATGTTCCAAGGAAAACAAAAAGGGTTTTATTTTCATTTCGTAGGTTCCTTTAATGTTAATGGAAGTATATTTTGATGATGGGGTCATAGTTGACAACTAGACAGAGTAATGCAAAGTAATGACAGGGTGCTGATGTCCTCGGAGAGAGAATGCCATTAAAGGTCGTTACGGAGAGTGCAATTAGTCGTGGCGGCTGCTCTCACTTTCTCTGCTCTATGGATTTATGGAATCATAAGGATTTAAACTGATTAGAAATAACAACCCAGATGGAAACCTGCATCAGTGTGTCGTAACAGACGGATCGTGTTACCGTCATCAATATTTATATGAGCCGGAGATCTCCAATTATCCGTGTAATTCAGTTATTGGTTTGGCTGAGCTGTGGGGGTTTGACGGCAGCGCGTCAAAAAATTATGTTTGCCAACTAATTTGTTCGTATTAGATTTCTTTCGCACGATCCTCAGGGAAACGATCATTTCTGTTTCATAATTTAACTGATATATAGCAATTTGTAATTGACGTGAATAAGTGCATCAATTAAATCTGTATTTTCCTGGAGGCAGTTGTGGCATTTGCCACGTCTGTTGCTTAGTTGTTTTTAATGTGAGATTGAAAGCATAATCACAATTTGATCAATCATTGGTGATTATGGTCATTAAATGTAGATATGAAAATGTTTAATGATTTGTCAAGTGGACTCTGAAATTCCAACTTTTTTATGTAAAAGTCATAGAGAAATGTGTACTCCATTGACCATTGTTATCATTATAATAACAAAAATACATGATTGTAATGTGACAGTATTTAAAGATTTCTTTGGAAACAGAAACATTTCAGTTAAGAATTAAGTTTAGAAGTAGAGAGGAAGTAAAACTGTATAGATCATCCAACACAATTTCTTATATACATATTAGTGAGCATACAAATGTAGTATTTTACAATTTAAAAATAGTGAGTTGTACTTGTAGATTACAAAATGACCATTGTCATTATTTTAGAAACACATATGCGTTGGAGAGATCTTAGCTTACTTTTTACTTTGAATATCCACTCAAAAGCCCATATTCATGTAAAGGCCCATCAAATATGGAATACACCAATTATCAGGAATTTTCAAAGTTTAATTACCACCTTCACTTTTAGACTAACTAAAAGCCTATGGTTGTTTGGATGGTTGGGTCTGGGTAAGTCGTTTATAGATATATTTTTAATCATTTTCCGTTTTGATTCGTAGATCCGCCGGAGTCACAGCAACCGTAGTCATGACAGCGCTGTCATCTCACCGAGCGGGAGCCATAGCAACAGAACGTGGCACAACGACAAGGAAATGGAGGTGAATACTTCGCTACGTCTGCTTTATGAAATATATTTTATGTTACTGGGTACAGAGGTGGCAGTGAGATGAGTATTCATTTAATTAATGCTAGAGTATTTCACAAGCAAACTTGAGAAAAATTTATGTACAGTTGTTCATATAATGTTAGAGAAAAGTATGATATTTAGGATGGTATGGTTTTTATCATTTTTGCATGTTCAACTGACCATGGGCCCCAGCATCATGGGAAGGGGTAGGGGGTTTACATGGGCTACTACTATGCTTTACAAACACTATACCATACAGATTACTCTAGTTTATAGACCATGTAAACTCCCTACCCCCTCCCATGATGCTGGGGCCATGCAACAGACCAGTGACTAACCACAATGAGTTATTTAAATTGGCTCACCACTACCCTAGTAACCAATGATAATTATGAGTTTTCTGACACATGAAAAAGTTCCTGCAGCATGTCAATACTTGGCATTTTCTCCTCAAATTAAATTAGATTGAAATGTTTGCATCAAATAACAATCCTTGTGATTCTAAACTCAAGTGATTTAGTCCAATTATCACTAAATGTCTCATGTAAATGTGAGATGTCGGGTATTTCATTACGAAATCAAATTCATTGATATGGCATCTGACACCAATTATCAGTATATTGCACATGCATAAAGGATATTAAATCTATTTGAAAATATGTATATTAATCTCAAATATTCCCTTTGACGATGATATTAAATCATCATGAATAAATTATATCAAATCTATTTGGAAATATGTATTATTCTCAAAAATGCCCTTTTTTGCATCGACTAAATCAACGATATTATAATATCTATAATATCTTTGACTAAATTGCAATTTGTCATACTTTTTGTTAAGTTATGTGAATAGAAATTTGATGCTCAAGATATCAACTGTGCTCAACTTTCGAAACATTTGATAATGAGTGAAAAGTGTTGGATGTTATAGACAAATCAGAACATCACCATTACAGTTACAAATCGCAGAAGGTCAGTGACATTTCCTTGGTAATTGAATTTTGTGATTCGCCATGAATAACCCAAAGATTTTGCCACTGGTCTGCTCACGATTGAATGATATGGTATTGCCGGGGGATTGGCCAATGAAATTTTGAAGACAGTTTTGCAATAGCTCTATGCCCCAAGGATGCGGGCTTTGTGGCCTCAAATCTGACATGTGCGTTACGACAGACACATTTTCGTTTAGCAAAGATGAAGATAGCATTCGATGCCACGAATATAAAGATCAGTAGAATAGATACTTTGTGTCCATTAGAGTTAATAGACAGGAACGGCCGAAAAGCGGTGTATAATGGGCACGTGTAATGTGTTTAGTACGTTAAATGCAAAGTGATAGGCTAATGAAGGTATGCTTTTTATGGGAGCAAATAGACTCAATGAGGAAGATCGGGGCAATAAAACGGTCATAACAATTCAGATTGCGATTGATATCATTCGTGGAAATAAGTGGAACATGATTTGCAATATATCAGCAGTGTCCTTTGCACACTTTTACTTAGTATTGCTTGTTAAAAAACCCATCATTTTTATGCGAATTTTTGTTTCATGTTCCAGTAGTGAAAAATATTGCCAGTACAAAAATGTTGTACCATCAAAAAGTATATCACTCCAATCACGCTGCTGCACATATCTTCTGCAAATCAAATACATTCGTATGCTACAAATTGTTGTAATGTTTATTGGCCTGTGAAATATTAATTTAGTGCCATTACGCTGACCATTGTGTTGGAAATGGACGGCAACCAGAGCTCAAGAATGACCACTTAGTCCGGCCGCTTCGTGCATAAAATTATAATCTGCAAATCAATTGCATCCAATCGCCAGTTCTGGGAGGTCAAATGACATGAAAGGAAATGAGACAGTGTTGTTGACAAATCTCTATTGGGGTCACGTGCTTTTGTAGGTCTGAGTCACATCTGTTCAATTACTTCCCTGTTGAGATCTCAGCGGCTGCAGTGATAGCCAAGCCGCCCTCTGCTGGCAGGTTTATGTCATGTTTTTCATCAAAAGGGGGCAATAATGATAAATGTGCATGCTAATATAGATAATGCTTGCCAACGTATTACACGGGATAAAAGAGAAAGGTAGAAGTTCTCTTTTAAATGATGTAAAATGTGCATGGTAGAGAGAAGCCCAGGAGTAATGCAACATTTATGCGTTGAATATATAATCATTAGACGTAAGTTGCATTCATATTCACTTCCTAAAAGTGCAGATCGTCTTTTACATTCTTTGTTTTCTAGAATTTCGACTCTGAAAATTAATATTTGTACAAAATTTGACTCTTTTGACCATGTTGTAGATCAATGATCTGAAATTGCAAACTTCTTAGTTAATAAAACTGTTAATAAATCTTTTTAAGTTCACTAAACGTACTGTAGGTGGGTTGGGGGTCGGTATCACTAGCAATCCCACCCCCAACCCCCAGATCCACACTTCAGAACCAAATCGGTCCAAAATAATTCCAATAGGAATTAATGCAACAAAAAATGTTTCATTGACTGTAAATCATCAAAAACATCAAGATTGTTAGAACATTATCACTGTATAATTAGTTTTCTTACAATGTGATTCTCAGTTGTAACCAATAATGTATGTAACCAATAATTATTGCCAGAGAATTGTTTCCAATACTGGGCTTGCAGAAAAAATGAGAAGATAACATTGTATGCATTTTAACTTAACCTAATATTTTCTTATGTTGTTTACCTTTTTTCGGAAAACACATGAATTTTAAAACAAATCAGATATACTAATTTTAGCGATCCAATAAAAAAAAAATTTGATATTCTTTAATTTTCATCTTATGTGAAGTACATATGTGGAGTAAAAAAAGAAGTGGCCCAATAACCTAATTTTTATGGTAAAAATATGAAGAAAAAAAATAAAAAATTACCTTTTAACCTATTTTTCAAAAAATCATGTTAGAACCAAACAATCATTTTTTCTAGGCCTTAAACAAGAAGATAACATTGTATGCATGGATGACATAAAAGGTTATGCTCCACCTTTTCTGAAAATGAATTGTAAACAAATCAGATATATTTTGCTGAAAATCAGAATGACATTCAATAATTGTTTTAAAAGGTTATTTTTAATGGTATGCTAGGATGTGATTGTTAGTAAAAGGGTCTTCAAATCATGACAATATTTTATTATACGAGAGGGGGTGAGATCCAGACAATATTTTCACTGAGTGTTTATATGCGGGTTTTCACGGTAAAAATAATTTTTCTCACGTTTGTTCATCATTTTAGGTCTTAAACGGATATCAGTTATTAAACTCCGCCTCTCAACCAATCAGAATCCATATCATCAGCAAACACGAGAGTGAAAATACAATCCATGTACTGGGGCGGCGGGTTTATAAGGAAGTGGGATGGGGAAAAATGGGATGTGGGGAAAAGGCCAAAAAAGAGGGATATGGGATTTCATGTAATAAGGAGAATGTGGGGAAAAACGGCAAAACATTCTGTGGGATGTGGACCAAAATTAGGGATGTGGGAAAAATGCCAAAAAAAATCAGGGATGTGGGAAAAAAGGCTCCAAAATTTAGAGATGTGTGATTTTATGACTGACGTGTGCTATACTATATATTCATTTTGAGATAAATCCTTTAGACTTGTTTTGTTATAAGCCAAATATTTTCTCCTTCTTGATGACCCACATCCTGATGTCATGAGATGTCTACAGCTGTGTTAATACTGTCAGACATTCACGGAACATTGGCCCTGATGAAGCCCTCTTGATCAAGAAGGGAAAATATTTGGCTTTTAATAATATTGGGGGTATTAGAGGAAATGTATCGTAGATTTTCAACCGTCATTAAACATTGACCTTCTACCCGCCAACTCGTGTTGTCTCTATGTATATTTAATTGCTCTGAATACAAGGCATTCTTCACCATAACATTTTAAGGCTTATAATAAAGCAAGTATGAAGGATTTATCTCAAAATGAATATATAGTATTGTACAATGAGAAATCCAACGAATCAGCTCAATATCGTGCCGTGTTGCAGGTGCACAAGGTGCTGGAGTACCTGCGCAGCCAGGACGACACGGCGTCTGTGGCCGACAGCGGGCGCGGAGCCAGCGTCAACGCAGACGACGCAGACATCAACGCAGCGCTCACCAGCGGTCAGTTGGAGGGGTGGTCAAAAAACATGTGTCTACCGTATTTGTTCGTATTTGTTCTTATAAGCGCACGCCCCTGTATATGCAGATGAAATGTTATACAAATCTTGCTCTTTTTTTGGCAAAGATTTCACCTCCTGGTGCCATATTGTAAGATTATAACACGCCGGTATTTTTTCGTTTTCCGATTACCACATAACCATCCGGGCGCGTTGTGTTATCATGGTTTGTAGTGTGAAAGTGAGCTATAAAAGAAAAATGCATGAAACACGAAAAATTGTCTGGGTGTCTTATTATTATTATTTTTTTTGCTGAAATTTGTTTTTGTAAGCACACTGTGCGCTTATTAAAACGAATACGGTTTCTGGTTTTTGGCGCATTTTTCGCTTTGATGTGGACCATGGGCTTACAGACACTGTATATTGGTATAGTGTTTGTAAATCATAGTAGCATACACACCGTACACAGCCCTTCCATGATGTGGACCTCATCAAACTCTGACATGTGCCAGCCTTTTTTGGAAAATCTGGATCTGTCAGTTAAGACTAAGAACAATTTAGACTAATTGTATTTCAATCACACACCACAATAACTTTGCGTTTGAAGCGAGTTTAGGATTCAGAGGTTGGAGGATTAGAGATCGCAAATTGAGAAACGCACCAGAATTCTCCTTATCAATTCTTTCCCCAACCACTTTGCTCTCCGCAATTCTGAATCTCAGCATCGCTGCTCTGAGAATATTTCATGGCCATATTGTGATCTGAAGTTGCAAACTTCTTAATAAAACTGTTGATAAATCTTTTTAAGTTCATGGGCCACTAAACGTACTGAAGGTGGGTTGGGGGTCTGTATCCCCAGCAACCCCATCCCCAACCCCCCAGATCCACACTTCAGAGCCAGGCCCGTGATTAGTAACGTGGCTGCAGCCATGATCCATTAGGTGGAAGCGTGACAAATGGCGGCATGGTGTGCTACAAGTGGCGCCGCCTAGCAGGAGGCATCACAACCACAGCGTGATGGTCAAACCTAAAATATGATTCTCTCAATTTACTTCTTTCTTTGCGACGTGATAACCAAAGCTCGTGATTGTTTCTTCACAATATCTTATTGGGTTGATGAAAATTGAGACTTGCGTCGCATTTCTTTTTTTGCTAGGTGAGCATAATCCATAAGGACGACACGCGAGACGATTTCATTTTCTCTAATGCAATAGCAATTTGATGATATTTATTGGCTGAAAAGCATTAATGATATTTGATATGATAATTGCTTTTTATTTTGTTCTTTTTATAATAAGTGCATATTGTTGAGTGAAATACAAAGAAATATTATGAGGTTACATTTATTTGTTGTTTCCATGAAGGTGATTAGAAATTACATACCACAGTGTCAATTCCATGAATTTCATGTACGAAATTGCCTACAATTGTAGTTGTCTCTGTACATGAAACTTTATAGCTGCAGTTTTTATCTTCTTTCTTTTTGTCTATATGTAAAAGAATCAAAGTCTTTACAGACATACAGCAAGCAAACAACTATATGTTAATCTGTCATCTTTAATTTTAAACTACAGTGCAAAATATTAAATTCCGTGTTCACTTACGAAACTGTTAAGTACCACCGGTATGCATTTTCAATTAGGTAAAGATATCAATCTTACAAATCTGAAATAACCGTTGAAAAATGGGTGGTCTGGAAAATAATGATAGAATTTCTTTGCATATGCATATTATAATCCTTACTTATTGTATTTTGCAGGTAACTACGTGTCATTTTCCAATGATCTGAATGAGAGAGAAATCCTCAACCAGCCCGAAACAATCGCCGTGGAAACGAAAAACCCGGGAAACCACAGCAACGGCCTGATCTACACGACGCCAAAACTAAAAACATTCGCGCCACTAAAAGACGAGCAGGGTCAGTATATTCCGCTACAAAATTTTTCCAAAAAGCAAACACCGCATCCTTCGAGAAATCGTCTAGTCAATACGAGCAAAACGATTCCTGAAGACCCGTGCGGTCCGCACGGAAACAGTCCGGTGAACGGAGGATCGAGTGTCAGCAACAAACTGGGACTTCCGAACCACGGCGGCGGCAACTACCCAGACAGTGGTTACCATGGCAACAGTGATTCTGACCAGTCAGAGACAGTGGTCAGTGCCAGTGTGGATCAGGTCAACAATTTCAATAACAAACACGACGGGGGTGGGGGTGGGAGCCCCGGCTACATCATGCATCAGGACGACCTGGTCGCTCGGCTCAGCGAGCCCGGACTCAAGGACTCGGTGGTCTGAGGCGGTCGTTACAGCACGCCAGTATATTATGGCTGCAATCAAGACGGATGGCGGTCGTTTGTTGTCCACCTGAGGCGCGTGTCGTATTCGCCATTTCGTCTCTAAGCGATCTTTATTATTTATCTGCGATGATGACAACAAACCGAGGAGAGCGGGCAGGTTGTAGTTCCCGCTGTAACGTGCCAGAGAAGTGTGAGAAACGGTTATATATCGCCAGTATTTGTAATTTCTTTACAGAAAATGTGTCACTTGGATGTGACATCGCGGACAGGGGCTACACATTTAGATTTCATTAAAGGGTGCGCTTGTGAAGCGAAATTTGAAATATTCATGCACTTTTTTGCATTGTTAATGGACAAGGAATTGTAATGAAAACTAATGAGTGTGAACATGTCTCACGTGTTATTGAACGTTTGTATAAATCTGTGCTTGCAGTATTGTTCTAGTAGACACAGTGTGCCTTTCTTCTCAAGCTACCACTGGCCATTTCATTTAAGTGTTTTGTAGCCTCATAATCATGCAGTTTCATCGGTCATCCAGCTGACATCTTCCTATCAATTTTTAAGCATGCCCCTTTGGGGAGCCATAAGCTTAAGCTGGTGGAGAGGGTGGTCCATGTATCATCTGACCGCTGCGTCCATTAAACAACTGACCGGTCACAAAATGCCTCACAGTCGCCATTTCCAACTAAGTCCATCACAAGACACACTGATATGAAACCTACTGTGGAAGATATTATTCAAAATCGTGTGTAAGAGTTCCTCTTTTTTCCTTTCGTACAGTTTAACTAGACTGTTTTGAACACAGTTTCTCATTATCTGCTTGTGTGCTGCAGCAGCTTTATTGCGTGATGGTTAATATTGCATGACATGGATGATCTTATAAAGCTTCCACAATATAAATACGGGCATTATGGTTTATATGACCAGCGTAGTATCCATCACGGCGATCTCATCGTGTTTCATATAAGACGCCGGCGTGACCCTGTCTAATAAATCATCCATGCAGATGATGAAAGTGAAAAGTTTACACTGAGATAAGAGCGGAGAGGTCAATAAAGGAAGTTGTAAATATAATGGAGCACTCTGGTCCAGTGTGATAGTATTAAAATTGAGTGTCACTAAGATCAAAAATCTCTTTGAAGCGGCCCATGAATAATAATTCCTTTGGGACAGAAAATGCCCATGTCTTGTGTAGTTTGCATAACAAAGGCTCCATTAGTGCTAAATACCAACATCAAATATTTTGAACTATCAACTCAGGACATGGATAAAAAAATCCAACAGGCAATTTCAATGACATTAACATAATACGCACATCTCTTTGATACATTAACATAAATAGAAAATTATATAGCTTCATGGCATGAAAGAGAAAATTATATCTATATGTAGTAATGATGTAAACAATTCTCGTAAACGAGTTACCTTCCTAATTTTTTTTCAGGCCTTCTAATTTATCGTATAAAACTGTATTTTTAGATTACCTCCATTAAGAGCTTAAGCAATAAGAAAGAACTAAGTGGAAAAGAAGATGGAACGTTGCACTGAGTCTGTTACGGGATGCATTATGATTTGCTACTCACTGTGAGTGAATTTGTCACCATCCGTGTCTCTGTGCAGATAACATGGCAACAGTTGTTTTTGTTCATGAGACGTCCCGAAACGCGTTGTTCATACGGAAGGCTCATTTCATGTCGCAAAATGAGGTCGTTTTTCTAAGATAATTGGACATTACGTCGCTTAATCATTGCATCTACCTGTGTCACTATGTAATGAGTTCATGTTTTAACATTTATCATAGCCTTTGTCGCAAATCTCCATTTGTTATTCCTCCTTTTATTGTGGCGAAGCGCTGAGTTGATGCTGTGTGAAGTAATGATGTGAGAGCGGGAGCATTAAATGTGTACATTGATGATATGACTATATACTGCCTTGTCAGTGCGCATATAGGAATATATGTCTCTTATTTGTATAAATGGATCATGCTTAGTGCCATTTAGATGTAACTACATCTTTGAGAAGGTTAAAAGGCTGCTTTAAGTGGCAGTTATGAGTCAAATCAGTTCTGTAGTCGTGTGCCTCTTGCAAAGTGTGTAGTTGGCAGTGAAAAAAAAACGTGCATGTGTATTTAATGTTGCATGTTTTTGTGATTCCTTAGAAAGTTACGATAATGTGATACCCTTTCATCTGGTTAAAAAACTTCATTCAATAGAATATATATTGTGTGTACATGATGATTACATTAAAACAGGAGTTACTTCATGATTTTCATTTTCATCCTTACGCATCATTTTTTTTGTAGATTTCTAAAAGTTTGTGAATTGCTGGGTGTACATGAAATTCATGAAATAACGTATTAAGTGCAACTATGGTAACTTTCCATTTTTTTCCTCAAATACCGAGGACCATATACCTATATTGAACGGGCATATTTCTGCCTACAGATGGATGTCAGTATATATTCGAAGCCATGATGTATTTTTATTACATTTTGATGTATTTTTAACTAATTAGTGAAAGATGTAATGGTTACAGTATTAAAATGTTGGTCATGTTTATACAATGCATCGTTGATTTACAAGTTTTATAAGTGTGTAGGGCGTGAACAAAGTTAGTTCCTTCAGTTTTTGCAGGTTTTATCCGTGTGCATTTATATTTCGATTATTCATTGGATAATAGAACTCTAGAGCAAATTACCCCTATTCTCTTTATTTTGTCATGTTTTATTCATCAGTGATAGCATTATTTTGTGTATGAATTATAGCTGTTGGTACTAGATAGGTCAGTTTGAATCAGAGTTGTTCACAATTCAAACCATAATTCAATATGTAATATATTTTTTTAATATTATTTACATACACTGTTCATGAGTAAAGCATGCTATATTTCTTATATTGAGAAAAAAATGTAATGAAATTGTAATGTATTGTAAATATCCTGTATATAGTGAATGCCAGTGGACATATCAGTGTTGTGGTTTATGTTCACAAGACAGTAAAACTGTGATGTTACTATTTAAGAAAATTTGATGTCTCTCTGGTTCAAAGAATGGACCGTAGTTTGCACATTCGATAGACTTTGATAAATTGGTTCTCTAGTTTTCCGCAGATAAATGTTCTTTCGCACCATACGTTTTTTATACAACCCCGTTTTCACGTTAAAATCATATGAATAATGTAATCAATTTTGCAGTTTTCTTCCAAATTAAGCGATTGCAAACGTGTAAACTTTTAAAAGTGTCATTGAGCGTAGATATGATGTAGTGTGTATGGAAATTTTGTTAGAATATTGTATGATTTTTTGAGTGTTATGGTTTTTATACACCTGTTTTGTGATGCTTGACAATATAGGACATAGCCTCTCTAGTTGGGCCTCTTATTAATTATTGGTGAACTCATCTGGTTAGTTTGCATAGTTGTGAAATTTGACATACAGTATAGTGTTGTTTTGGTAAAACTGCATTGTGGTGTAATAGCAATTTGTGTAATTTATTATTCAATTGTAAATGTTCAAGAATATTTGAAAGTAATGTAGATATGATCAAATGATGATAATACAACCTTCAGACATATTTAAGACTCAAGTAATGATGTGAAATATTTCACCTTTAACAATTTCTTAGTTTCAAGCAATTATTATACATATGTAATTGTTTACAGTTACATTAGATATCAAAATGAAAATGAATTGATTACCTCATAAAATCGTCAGAAATTAACCTAAACACCCATGAATAATTCTCTAGATTGATGTAAAACATGCTATAGCTATATATTGTTGGTATGTTGACCTGTTTATTATAATAAATATTATAAAATATATTGTCTTTCTATATTTCTTCTAAATGGGTTTGTTAAAAGAAAACACCATCAGCATACATGGGTTTCTATTTGGATTTTTTTAACAAAGAGATAAATCACATTGCAAGTCAGTTAAGTCCAGAAGAATTCTTCATAGAATCACTATCATAATGAATAAGAACCTATTTTACCTCAACAAGTAAAATGTTCTCTTTCTTTTACTATATGGGTTAAGTGGGAGATTTTAAGAAATTATCTGAAACTTTTGCAAATCTCATCTTCGCCTTTTAGGAGAAAGAAACTGGACCCAGCCAGGTATAATGAAAAAACAACAAAAAAAAAACAACAAAAAAACAAAACAAACACCAATTGTCACATTTCAGAGGGTCGACCTATACATGAAGATATACGGCATACTGAATGTAACTGTCCTGAGCTCCTAAAATACATAACGTACTCAACCAAACCATTAATTAATTTACACCATATCACATAGCCTGATCCAGTCAAAAAAGTATTCCTTCGCTTTCATAGCCATAGAATACTGCAGTCTATTTTTAATAGCATGAAATATCATTTGATTTTAATGTGTCGGCCGTTATTATTGTACTTACACATAGGCAGATCCAGGTTTTCCGAAAAGGGAGGGAGAGGGCGCACTTAAGGAAAAGAGGGGGCGCACTTACGGGATTTCATGAAAAACCCTATGAAAATGAAGTATTTTGGTGGGAAAAGGGGGTGAGGGCGCCCCCCTGCGCCCCCTGGATCTGCCTATGCTTACATGTACTTAGGGTGTGTGCTGAGAAAGAGGGATGTGGTGGTAAAAGGCTGGAGACGGGAATGTGGAGAAAATAGAGGAATGCTGAGGACAACCCGGGGACAGGGAAAAAAGAGTGACATGGCATTTAAAGGTAGTGAAATGTGGCGTGCGAAGAATGCTACTCATTATCAAACTATACTCAAAGGCTACGGGCTGTATGGTTAATCAAAATTCAGCAAAGCTGGCTTCCATTTCCAAAATATAATAGCCCACTCTTATAAAAACCAACACTTTTTTATAACGTACTATTTTGAAAGAGCTGACTACTGGCAGCCTCTATCGTCCAAGGGGCCATCAGCAGCAAAGTCTGCTTAGCGAGGACGTACATTGCGCTACTTGCCGTGAGGACCAACATCTGTCGTGTGCGTAAATCTCCCGTGATGCATCACGAGCGCTTTAAGGAAGAGGAGAGTCGGCCTGAAGCATGTGGTGCATTGTCAACTTCTAATGAAAAGAAGATAGATTATTAATTGTAGGTCACCTCTAGGCGGGTGCTTTTCTTTAATAACTTTTACCTCAGGTTGATGCTTGCAGTAGCTAGTAGTGTGTGCTCTACCACAGGGTTTATTCACATAGCGCCAACCCCCGGGTGGACAATAGGCCTCCTACCACAGCGGTCTCGCCTCCCACGAGATTGAAAACTGAGTGACTGGGGACAGAGGGGCGGGCCTGATCTAATAACCCTGAGTGCACGCGTCACTAATTTGTGTTACTATAAGATTTACGCCAAGCTAAAATGGTACGAAATTATCTCTGGGAGTTGAATGGGTGTTAAATATTTCATCTGTTCAGTCCAGCGGGCAAACGTTATCTAGTATCATAAACGTTTATAAGTCCACCAAATGATTCCTTTCATAAAATGCTTTGTGCTATAATTTTCTTAAGGGATCATTATGCTATATTGCGCTTAAATGTAAAGGTTTTAATGATTTTCTAAACTTCCTTCAAAGTCGACATCATCATATTTGTAGACTTTGGTCACAACGTCCACACTGTTAATCAGACTAAAATCTATTATTTTCATCTTTCACAACTCTAAAGATTTATTACCGTTTGACAGTTTCGTCTGCTTCTGAAGACATTTTCAAAAACACTACTGCGCATGTCAGATCATGGTTTACGGCCGCCGTCCCCTCCTGCGGTAAGCACTGGGTCGTAGACTCTCGCAAGTTGGTGGGCCCCCTCATCTCTGTTCATGGTCTGACTTTGCATCCGGATGTGGATAGCTTCCTTGATCGCTCTAGCCCTACCATCACTTTCTCTATCTAGAACTGTCACCCCCTTCCAATCAATCTTGTGATTTTCTTTATTGACGTGATCTGTGATGGCACTTTTGTTGAATTCTGTAGCAGACTCTCTTTTGGCAGCTCTGGTGAAATTCAACTTTCCATGTTGTTCAACGTCTTTCTGATGTTCCTTTATTCTAATGCCCAGCTTTTTTCCTGTTTCCCGGCCGTAAACCATGATCTGACATGCGCAGTAGTGTTTTTGAAAATGTCTGCAGAAGCAGACGAAACTGTCTAATGGTAATAAATCTTTAGTGTTGTGAAAGATGAAAATAATAGATTTATGTAATTACCAACACGATGAACTCATTCAAGGATGTTAATCAGACTGTTCTGCAGGAAAATAAAAATCAATAGAAATTGGATATTATTTAGGTTCACTGACAACACACTGGCCACAGGAATATTAGCTGCTGTAGAGAATCGTTTTAGAAGTTTTACTTATTTCAATAGATATTTGAGGTAAATGTCTCATTTGAGATGCTGAAAACTGAAGTGTTTTTACTCTACATTCAATAGATTGTGTAAATTTGGGTATAATGGTTTTATTTTATGTACAGAAAACCTGAAAGGTGTGCAACATCAAATTCTAACAGCTACAACAGAGGCTAGTGCTGCCAAGTCATATGCATTATGATGGTGTGCATACATTGAGATGTTAAAATTAAAATGCTGTTTTTGCTTTCACCAAGTAGGTGTCCCTTTTCACCAAATGCGCAAAAATTGCAATCGTCGACATGTCATATTACTAACATTCGTGCTTAATTCATAGGGCCCCATCTAAAAGATGATAGCAACCTTTATTAAGAAACATTTACCGTGAGACCCCTGACATTCCAATCAGATGAAGCATAGTCTTGTATACTTATGATGATATTTATGATAAGAATGTATGCGTGAGAAGAGTTTTTTTTTCTAAATTGTATAGAATGTTTTATATGTTATAATATCCTTTTTCGTTACTTAAGCCTATATCACATGTATGTTGATTTGGTTACAATGCAAACAAGTTAATTTAAGTTTTCTTTTAGTGACAGACTGATTGTCCAATGACATGACAAATTGTTGTAATTAAATAAATTTCCGTTTAGGGACTTAGGAACAGTAAAAAGGCTTTATAATCATGGGAGAAAGATTAAAACCATACAATTGCCCCGTCTACCTAAAACAAGGATGAAAATATCACTGTATAATTTTTACAGTATGGGTTTGCTACCTGTCTAGAAGGTTGGTCACCTGAACTCAAACACCTGTATAACCCAAACAGTAAATTTTTTATATCTAATTTTGAATGGACCTACATGTTGCAAATGCTGGTCCTTAACTACTTTGGATGAGTTACTTAAAATAAATATATTTATGTGTGTTTATATAGCATGTTTTATAAATTGTGACAGTTTTACCATGCCAATTCCAAATATTCAAAAATTCTTAAATTTTAAATTCAATGAAATCTTTTTTATTACTAGTTTAAAACCAAAACAGGTTTCCTTTTCAAAACAACATAAAAAATATAAACACTTTTGAAAAGAAATTTAAGGTTTTAAGTTAATATTGTAAAAGTGTGCATGTTTCATCAAACACAAACAACCCATTTTTTATAAATTTTAAATTTATTTTGGGAGTTTGTAAGTATTTGCATTAATCATGAAAAAATATCAATTGACCATTTAAATAAAGTTTTTAAATCATTAGAGTTAATTGAATAAACATATGTATCATTAAAAACAATGGTTTTGAAGAAATAAACGCAGTAAGTTATCACACCTATATATATAATGACTAAAGTTTTTAGATCTAATTTTTGAATGGACTCATGTTGCATTGCTGGTCATAACTACTTTGGATGAGTTTTCTCCTATATATATATTGATATTTCTTATAAATTTTGAAGATAAATCAACAGAACTAAGTATTTGCTAGCTTATGTAAAATCATCAAGGCCGCATAGCCATAAATAAGTTTTTTTAAAAAAAACTTCAAGTATGTTCAAGTATGTATCATGAGAAGTGTGCTTGAGACTAAACAACCCAGGAGTCCATCAGGGGTCGTGCATGATCTGCGGGAATGACTCGTGAGAACCGCATACTCACTCAACCACTCATGTGCTCGCTCGCTCGCTCACTGACTCTCGGACTCATTCGGTCACTTGCTCACTGACTCACTGACTCACTCATTCGTATCTCCATCAATTCATCACGTTTCCAAAATAAATCCAATCAATCAATCAACCAACCAATCAATCAATCAATCAATCAATTACACTTTATCGTCTCACCCACAATGCAAAATAAACGTACATTCCTACTTTTCAATTCTAATAATAATTTTTCAAAATGAGCATTAGAAGAAGCAGACAAAGTAAATTTTAAGTGTTACAGTTTTTTTGACTGAGTTTCTTTTATAATAAATAAATTGATGCAAGAATGTGTAGTTAAACTTTTTATATTGTAACCACTTGATAGTACATAAAAATACACAATTTACCAAAGCTTTTTGTTAGAGGAATTGCTTAGTTAAATAAGTCTCATACACGCGATGATTTTTCAAATAATATATATGACACATACAGATAAGATATATACATACAGATAAGATATTTACATACAGATATATACAAGTATAACTAACGATGTAGTCTTACCATCTCGGTTATAAACATTTTTGAATTGTTTGACAAGTCAATGCCACAAAAACAAGGATTTCGCAGCAAATAGACACTAATTATTCTAATAAATGCTAATTCAATCTGCAACAAAATGTTTATCTACACAATAACACTAGTACCACGGGATTCAACAATAAGATTTATGCCTAACAAGTGATAACAGATTTATAGTCTACTTCAATTATGAAGCATTATTAAATCTTTGATAGAATATAAGAATAACTTTATTTAGTAGTCAAATATATATATATATATATTTTTCAATATCAAGTCTAACAATGAACGACTCACACATATTCATATAGGCAACATAATGGCACTGATGGGTATGGAAATGTTTCAAATATCTCTTCTTTTTTCATTTTAAGCTTCTAGAGTTACAAGAAAAACTAGATCAAAAGTGCTCAGAGAGCACAACGTCGCTAGAGCAACATTGATCCATGGGCAATAAAGATGCTTGCTTTGCAATCAAAGCAGAAAAACGGCTTACTTGATGCGTGACTCATCCTACATCTATGTTCTTGGCATTGGATTGCAGACGCTTAAGTAAATATCTATTGCACATGAGTCGACATTAATATGATAACGCCGTGCTCTCTGAGCACTTTTATTCCAATATAACCACTATGCCAATTCGATGGTCCCGTTTCGAACAGTATTGAAACTATAGTGGAAAGATAAAAATAAAAATAATTAAAATGGCCCTCTGAAAGGTAAACTCTAATTGGCAAAGTGCCAAAATTAAATACAGTTGATGTTCAGTAGGAATGTAAGCATTGTACAAAGTTTGAATGCTTTCTCATGAACATCAACAAAACTATTGCAAAAAATGTTGAAAATGGACCTAAAACGCCACTATGGAAAGCACACTTTAATTGGCAAAGTGCCCTAAATCGAATCACTTTGGTGTCACGTCATACCAAATAGTTGTGTAAAGTTTGAAGGAAATAGGGTGACGCGTAAAAGCTCTAGCTTGTCTGGAGACAAACATACATACATACATAGTTACAAACGAACGAAACACAAGGCTTTCGCTTCAGCTGCTGAAGGAAAGCAATACAGTAATCCAATTAAATGGTGTGTGTTCACCAACCGTGCATGACCTACATATTCATTTTCAAATCACTTTTATGTTTCCTCTTGCTGGTATTTTGTATTGTCTTTTTGCATAATTTTATCTTTGTTATATGTAGCTTTTGTAGCTTTTGCAAAGTGCATAAACTTTATGTAGTTTCGAAAGAAGATACTTTTGGTGACTGAGTGTAGATCTACAATTACATGCAAACCCTTGGTGTAATCTGGTCTAAGCTAGCAAATGATTTTACTGTCCAAATTCACTAGCACATCACTATTTTCATAAAAGGAGGGGGGCTGCTGCAACCACTGCCTTTCATAAGTTTCTTATGTGCAAGAAACTCAACTCAATCTGCCCATTAAACATGTGTGTCTAGCAGCAGCGGAGTGTTCTCATCATTACCAAGCTTCTTCAGTGGCAGTCTGTAGAGCAGCCTCTTCATGAAGAAAGGACAGTCCCTCTTCAGATATGTGAAGCTCTTCACATACATCCGGATGTCTTCATGCAGGTCGTCAGTGGCTATGTCTTCATACATAATCACCAACAGTCGAGCCTTCTTGTAGGAGAAATCAAAAGATCTGGCTGTAATGAACTCGTGCATACAGATAGAGCTGGCTATGAAAGCTCTGGACACAATACACAATGTCCTCTTGCTGAAGTGAACGGCCCGAGCTACATTCTCTGAGATAGTAGTTCCTGCCAGAAAGTCACCTTCGTGGCAACACACTCTAAATCCAAGGTTCTCCAGTTCCGCCATTAGCTCTCGTGCCCATTCGTAGTCATCATTGCTGTAGGAAACAAACACATCAAACTTCTTGTCTTCTTTGTCACATTCATCAGTGTCAAAGGGATGGAAGCCATATTTTTGGTATAGCCAGAACCGCCACTTGTAAACCAAGATGCTGGAAACAATTATAGTGAGTAGTAAGACTAGAGACATTGTGATTCCAATGATGGTGCTGAGGCAGATGAACCTCCAGTTGGGTAAGGTTGACAGAGGATGCCCGGCGTTGTAGAAGGGACTGGCACAGAGGGTATTTGTCTGTCCGTTTTTACCTCCAAATTGTAGGATCCATGGCTTCATCCACTGTATGTTACAGTCACAGTGCCATGGATTGTCATAAAGTGAGACGTATTGAAGTTTAGGCCATACATTCACTTCTGGCAGATAGGTTAAGTTGTTGCTATTCAGTTTAAGACGTTCTACATTCACGGATAATGCTGCAAATGCTTTACTTTCAATTGTGTGTAAGCCGTTATTTGAAAAATGCAACTTAGTTACATAAGACAAGTATATTGCATATGGTATATGTGAAATAAAATTATACGTCAAAGTCAGTTCATAGGCTATGTCAGTGGCATTATATTTTGGCAGCATATGTGGTATCTTAGAGAGCTTATAACAATCTACAATAAGTATAAACTCACACCCGCAAAATAAGCACTCACAGTTATGTGGACAGTCTGTCTCTCGCGCATTACATAATAAACTAATAGGAAAAGTTTTAGGATCAATGGGATATGGTTTATATTCATAGAAAATACAGTCTATAGTATTTTGCATGAGTGGGTTCCCATCAAAATCTATTGTATTTTGTATTAAAAAAAGCATATTTAATTGTTCTGTTGATGGCAAACTACTGGCTACGAAGTTTTGTTTGAAGCAGCCAAAGATAACATCAGCTATTTGTGTTATCCTATTATTATTAAGTCTCATCCGAAAAGTGTGATTTTTAGTAAGCAAAGCGTTCAGCACACACGATTGAAACGATTCACATACGTTTTCTGTGCTAACATTGTGCAGTTTGTCCAAGAGGTATGCAGAACCTTTGAATATCAAATTATTAGATAAATCTACATGTCTGTCGACAAATGACAACGTGCACAACATAAAAACTCTACATCAACCGTATTTAGGTGATTATGAGACAGATTTAATAAGCCTAAATTGTAGAAACTGTAATAGAAGAATCCTGGTTCAATATAACTAATATTGTTATTGCTTACATCAAGATATTTGAGCCCTTTGAATTCCTTAGGAATTCTAATTAGAGCTCTAATGTCATTGGCTCTGAGATCCAATCTTTGAAGTTCTGATAAATTGGCAAAATGTCCAGGGAACTGCTGCACTGACGACAAAATGATGGAGATGGTCAATATACTTCCTGGAAGACTTGATGTGAGGTTCTGAGCATCGGCTTCTTTACAGCCCACAATGCAGACATCAGTGGGTGTTATGCTGGTAGCACAATTATACACTAACCCAGGGGATATGTTGGAACAAGGTGTTGGACTCATGTTCATCTAGCTTTCAGCGGCATGGATATTGCCTGCAATCATAATTGTGCAAGCATTGTGTATGAGATAAGAAGTCTAATAATATACTGTAACAAATGTTGTTAGGGCCTCCCGTGCGCGGGTTCATTGCAGCATGACCGTAGAGTATAAATTCCCCTGTAGTATAAGTTGCACCGGACTAGGTTATTATCCCAGTTACACACATCTTGATAGGGCTTTGTTGTTGTCCTTCATTATGGCCACTGTAGGATTAGGGACCAGTACTCTCTTGTACTGGATTGAGCCGATTAGCGGCAGTTCTCTCTTAGACGCTGGTACAGCAGCACGTAGGGCTGCAACCTATTCCCGAAGGGAATAGGCCCTCTACCTGTTCTTACCGAGGTTGCGCTGTGGCCTTCCTCCGTCACCGTCGTGAACGTGGTCTCGCGTGGTTGTGCGTAGGGGACGCCCGTAGCATAGCGTGTCCGCACCGGTGCGAAGTCCTCCTCGCGTGGAGGCCTCTCGTGAAACCCGGACAATACACCCCACGACCCAGGGACCGCCGGTGGTCCAGGTTGTGGTGCACACTGCACATGTAGGTTTAGGAAACACAACGAGGAGTTTTCAGAAGGAGGAACGTTTGCAGCGCAGCTGGGGTCACGTTGCCCGTGAGGCCACGCGTGAACCCTAGGTGAGTGTCACCGCTACGGCGGGTTGGCCCACGTGTTCCAGTTACTTTGTTTACAATACCTCATACATTTACCAAACACTCAGAAAGTATTTAGGAAGACTGCATACGAACATCCCAACATATTAGCTATTTGATTATTATAATGTGATGAGACATATGTTTAAATGATCGTTTATACAGATCCTTTAAATCAACATAAGAATATAGAAATTAAAGAGCTATCTTGATTGAACTGTCATATGGAAACATAATGATGATATAAATTCGACATTAAACAAAATCTTATTTACATGTATGTTGATTGTGCTGTCTGCTGCCTGTCCTGATGGTAATTGTATCCAAACCAGAATCTGTAGTCCTTTCCTTTTGAGATGCACTGCTTCCAAAGTAGTTGTCAATAACAAGTAGATTCAAGTGATCAGTTCCTAGTGTTTCATTTTCAATCTACCAACATTGTCAAGCTTCCTTTTTTAAAACTCGGAGACCGAAATTAATGAATAGAACATGCGTAATCTGATAACTCATATGCTAGAACTCCATTGTTGTCGTGTGGTGGAGGGTTTCTCCTTTACAAAAGCCATAAAAACGACAAGCCTGTAAATCCATTATTGATTGACAGGTGGAAATGTTCCAATGAAGTAGGTAGTAACGCTTGCAGTAACATACTTCCTCTTTCATTAGTAAAAAGATATTACGCAAAATGTTATCACAACGCATGCATCACTGTGTCTTTTACTCCAAGACAGTCTTACACTATATACTTTTGTTTGTGCATATTGTGGAGTAAATCAAGAGACATTTGACTAAATTAGACCCCCGGGATTAGACTCAAGTGTACCCGTATTCAATATGTTGATTTTATTATAGATTTTCGGTCGATAATGATTAAAGTAAATTGCTACCGATCTCCTATGCTTATTTCCCGTGGTTTGACTGGTCATGTTTCTTCAAACTTTAGTAACCGATGCTATCTTCTTGACGGTATCAAGTTACCAGAAAACGACGGATCCAGACTTCGATATTAACCTAGAACTAAAGTTTAACTAAGATGATGGTCCCTGGTGTTGGTCTTGACGTTCTCTTAGGACCCTGGCAAGTGTGCCACAGTGGTGTAACTGTTAACACCATCGGCTGCTCCTCACAGTACAAAGTAACAAGCTTTGGGTGCACGGACTACGCATGTCTAAGATGTCAGGGTGAAGCTTGTTCGATGGATGGTAGACCAGATATCCAGGTTGAAGGGAATGGGTCCATGCTTAATGTAGAGCTCAATTTATGCTACCTCGGAGATATATTATGCTCAGGAGGACAATGCAAATTCGCATTCAGCACCAGATGCAAAGCTGCATGGGGAAAGTTCAAGACGCTGGTCCCTATTCTGACATCCAAACATGTATTTTTATAACCTATGGGAAAATGTTCTCAGCCTGTGTCTTTTCTGCCTTGCTTCCGTGGCCGAGTGGATAGGAAGTTGGACTCGTGACCAGAAGGTCGCGGGTTCGATTCCCGGTCGGGTCTGATGGTAGGTGTTGAGCAAACCTACCTCTAACAGGTTGCACACTGCTCCGTGGTACCTACACGTTAAATAGGTACAGGTCAGGCGAGTGAACGCTAATGTGAGTGATTAGCACGTCTGCGCTACGGTTGCGATGTGCTGTATGCTCCCCGGGGAGTTGAGAAGGATATAGTGTGAAAAGGATGCCAATGACCTGGTGTAAATATGTAAAGTCGCTAGAGCACGAGAACAGTGAAATAACAGTGAATTGCGACTAGAAACAACCACATTTACATTTTTTTTGCTTCATGATAGTGAAACCTGGGCACCATCTGCTGCAGACCTTCAGTGGATGCGTCACAACGACAGATCTATGATATGCAGGATTTGCGGAGTTGAACCTGATGATGATACCTCTTCCACTATGCTCCATAAAATGTCAAGGAAAAGGGGGAGGCAAATTTTGGAGGAAAATATATTGGAGAAACTCAAGAAATATGGGATAGGCGCACAAACATCGTGGACACCCGCGATCACATTGAGATGTTATCCAACAAGCTTCTAACTTGAGAAACAGGTACAAAGAATTGAAGATGAAAAGCGCAACAACAAACTGATAATAAAAAACATGCCAGCTGGGAAGCATGGGATTTCATGAAAATACGGTAAATAAAATGAATCTATTTTTATTGGGAAGGGGAAATTAAACATCAAAGTACTATCAGCAGAACGAAAGGGGTCTTTCAACGCCCCGGATTAATCATAATCAACTGTAAGGGGAGGACAAGCAGCTCATTCTCAAGTCTAAGGGACTCAACGTACGAAAAAGTATACATCGAGCAGGGAAAAAATCAAGGAACAATTAGACGATATAACATGTTTGGGATTGTGATGGTGTCCGAACTGCGCTCTCAGCGTATCAGATCATGTATGCAACATTCCTCGTCGAGCACTTGCATAAATTTTGGCATGGACATGGAGATCCCTAGTTGTCGGAAGACTTGGATGGAATGTGTTAAATCCGAATCGAAGGTTTGAATGGCCTTAGTGCTGTAAAGACATATGAATACCAAGTCATTATTTTTGTTTCTCAATCAGAGTTTTACGTCCAATACAGGCACATGCACTGCAAAACAAACCAACATTACTCAGTTTAACACGAATTTAAATGTAAAATTGCCAGTTAACAACATGCATCCATATAACAAGCTGGGGGTTTAGATATCATGAAAACGTAGCATATTTACAGTCCACGTCCAATTCAAACACCAACAAGCTTAAGAAATTGCTGCCAGTACACGTCTTCTATGTAGACAAAGATTCATTGTATAATTTTTAATCAGGATAATACAAAGCCATTTTACACTGAGCTTTCAACAGTCTGTCCTGTCTGGTTCGCAGTGAAGGAGGAGAGACTGTTGTGTAAAATTGGTTTGTATAATCCTGATTAAAATCTATATAATGAACCTTTGTCCATCAAATCCTCACGTGACGCTGGGCGCTTCCCTTCCTTGCCACGTAATGGGTAGCCGGGCCCACCTTCGGCGTCCCCGGCTCCACTATAAACTACCAATTACCAATTATGTTGAGAAATAGAAGTTTGAAAATTTTGTTCCGTTCTGTTCCGCACTTTATCAAGAGCCCCCAGTTGATGTATTCCAGAACGGAATGGAACATGACATGAATTTGAACCTTTCAAATATCAGCCCAAAATCACCCTTGTCGAACAAGGACATGTCAAACACCCTTGAAAATGAGGTGAGGCGGGCTTGCATCCTGTGATCCCTCCTACCCCACCCCCTCTTGTTTATGTCTATTAAGGAAATACATAAAGCATATGAGTAAAAGTCATGCCTTCTCTGACTGTGAAATGTAAAAAAAACACACGAATATTATATTTTGATAGCGGGGAGCTTGCCCCCTGTGCCCCCTCCCCCAACTGTATCTGTCTATGAAAGAAATACATAACAATACACTCTTATAGAAGGCGCATCCTGTAACTCCCACTCCACTCCCACTCCACCGCCACCCCCTCTTGGTTATGTCTATTAAAGGAATACATAATGCATATGAGTCAAAAAGTTATGCCACTTCTGGGAAATGTGAAAAAACAATCGTGACTTTTATATTTTTGGTGTGGGGGATCAGGATGTATTGGGAGCCCTTTTGCGCACATGGATACTGCGCACACACCCTCCCCTGCAGGATATGCATATGAAAGAAATACATAACACTACACTCTCATAGATGGTACAGCGGCTTAGTGTTAGTGAATTTGAAGATAAAATCTGTCTGAAATGCAGTTACCGCCCGGGAGTTTTTGTTCCGTTCCGCAATATATCACACGCCATTTGTATGTTGTATATATGTTGCAAAGTGTGGTACTGTCGAGAGGGGTATCTCCTAAACTAAAGGCTTTTTGGGTTGGTTCGTCCTCTGGAGTACATGAAAAAGTTTGAGAAAAGAAAATAACAAGTACAAGATGATGTACATTTTCAGACAAGGAAATATGATTTAGTTGCATTTCAATTTAGAACTCGTGCTTGAACGTTATAGCAGTAATGAGGAACAACGGTGAGGAAGGTTGCTGTGAACATTCGTACTTAAAATAAGTGCAAAATTTCCCGACAGACTGTTCTAATAAAGCGCATTTATTAACCTCGTTGACATTGTCGCCAAAAAAGCAGCTCTGCTCTACACTACAGGATTGATCTTGAATAATCTATAATAATACAATCCATTTGTGACCATGTTTGTTTTAGCTAGAGCAAACAAAAGTAACCTCATTGTCAATCTCAGTCTTATGACATAGGACCCTGGTACAAGTAATATCAATACAAATTAAACAACTGTGTACCCCTAAAAGCACAAATGTATCCCAGGCTGATGTACAGTGAAACCTGTCTTTATTGACATTTACGTTTTAAAAGTGTATGTGGACGTTTTGCCTTTCTCCAGTTACTCATACATGCGTCTCTAACTTGAGTGTAGCTGCAGACTTGTCATCCTTATATGCAGACAAAACAGGGCTCTGAAAATAATACTGATTTCAAAGTGATTATTTCTTGCAGTATGATACCGTCTCAGTGTTGACTGCGTTTCTGATTGCATTTATTAATGTACATCCGTGTGGCTGCGTTAATAGCTAGCTATTATCGTATTGACGTAGCCTAAACGGTGACTGGTGATGACCTTGAGTGGTGGTTTACTCTGGCAAATAGATAAAGGTTCTTGTAGTTTTTTGTCGCTATAAACCATGCATGCTCAATAAAATTTCATACTTGTGTAAAGGGGCAGTTGTACAATGCATCCCCAGTTCATTCTCCCAGTTGAAGAACACTATTGGCAAGCCATTTCAAAGTGAACTTCTGATCCAACCGCTAAATCGTCTCATTTTTACAAAACTCCAAGGGGATGGAATATGTTTTTTTTTTACATTTGTGCTCGTAAAATTTCTACGTGCCCCGATGTTGATTGGTATATGCTCGAGAACCAATAACATAGAAATACAGTGAATAGGATACTGGGTACGCGTATATTGGTTATACATAGGGATTACATAGTAATACATACATGCATGGAAATGATAAGTTATAGTCCCGTTGGGCGTCTCTACATTTAAACGTGCATTAGAACAGTGACGCAATGAAGGCCATACTGGCCAGAGAGTTCCAGGTGTTTGCTGCCGAGACCTCACTTCACGGACTTGCAAAAGCTGCAAAAACTGACTACGGAACCATCAGAAGGTACGTGCATGTAGTGGCTCCCTTGTTAATGCTTATGCAGATTATAGTGATGAGATTGGGCGCGTTTATAAGAAAGTGGGACGTGGAGAAAAAATGACAAAAAGAAATAGGGATGTAGGGGAAAATGCCAAATAAAAGAAGGGTTTGGAAAAAACGCCACACAACTTGTCGGCTATGGGAAAAAGGCCAACAAAATAAGGAATGTTTGAAACAAGGCCAAATGAATTAGGGGTGTAGGGTTTCTTGGCCCCTTTTAACACCCACCCCACACCCTTATATATTCGATAGAAAGCTATATTGCATACTGGTCATTTTGGACATTGATTTTAAGTAATTAACACGGATTAACAGTAATGCCTGCGAGTAGATAGACTACATGGACTAGGTTGTTTACGAATCGTAATACGCACATATGTACTGCACGTACATATGTCTATTTACAATACAATACAATACAATACAATACAATACAATACAATACAACTTATATAGCGCAAATTCCACTAAATGTTCATCTTCGCTTGTAGGCCTCTTTAAACAAATGGTGCTTTAGTTGTGATTTAAAAGATACAAGAGTTTTGGATTGTCGAATTTAACTTAAGGCATACCTAATCTTGGTTGGATTCTACCAAAATCGCAGCAACATCAATGCTACGTGTATCATTTGAACACGTGAAAACAAAAAAGTAGTTTTTAGAGTTTGAAATTTCAGGGTTGTGTGGGCTCTGGTGGTGCTGTTGATGACTGCCAGCTTTCTGTTCACGTTTGGGAATGCGATCGAGAAACTAACCAGCTACCCCTCGTACACCAAGACGGAAATAGTATCGGAGGAGTCTCAGTTGTTCCCAGATGTCACTATTTGTAACAACAATAAGGTGAATATACCATGTAGAGTGCCTACCGCGTAGAAAGGTAATGGGAAAAGAGAACACTGATGTGGGGGTATTGTATGTCGAATTCATCAGAAAAGAAGATATGCTGTACAGAACATGTGATTATTTGTCACAATAATTGTGTGTCTATGGTATACGTTTGTAAACTTTTGATACTTATTTGTTTGTCATTTTTTGCGGCAGGTGTTGATATTGACATGTACACATGTATATCATTTTTACACACCAATCGTATTGTATCATATGACCTGATTGCAGACCATTTTGTAGATAAAGAGGTCATTCATAAACAGCAATCCCATGGCCAAGAAATGGTTCGACAGGTTTGATTACAAGAATTATTTTTACGTACCCGATGTCGACAGCGTAACCGATGATGTAAGTATCATTGTGGATCTTTCTTTTTCATTTCTGTCATAATCCAATCACTATAAATGTAATATAAAGAAGTCTTCAAACGCATTCGAACTACTAAATAACACCGAAGCGAATGATTGGCCATGAAAGAATGATAGATAGTTTTACATACTATTTCAACTTCAACACAGCTTGGCATAGATTAATGTTATCAATATCCGGGGACTGTGTATATTTATCCAATCGTGCAAGGAGGGTGTCGTAGGAAATTAAGGGGGCATCAACTTTGTACATGAAAAAAGAGGGGGGTCTCCGACTTTATACAGAAACTTTCAGAAAATCCTCCGCCCCCCTCCCCATCAATAATGGACGGTCCCTGATTAGAAAAGTGGTGTTGTTTTACTCATTATTGAATATTTACCTCACAAGTTTGAGAAACGTTCCTTTTACTATGCTTACGTCACATATCTCGGTATATAAATGTAAATGTGGTGGTTCATAGTCCTGATCCCAGTCTGGCTCTCATGACTTTACAATTTACACCAGGTCATTGGCACACGTATTGATCATCATTTTATCATTTCTCGCATACTTACATCGGCAGCACATTCAACGCACAATGCTAATCACTCACACAATCATCATTCACACACTCTTTCAACCCAATGATCTGGTGTAGGCACCACGGAGCAGTGTGCAACATGTTAGAGGTAGGTTTGCTCAACACTTACCATCAGACCCGACCGGGAATCGAACCCACGACCTTCTGGTCACGAGTCCAACTCCCTAACCATTCGGCCACGGAAGCACACTATATACATGTATGTCCGGCATCGGTGGAGCTCGGTGGATTCTTAGGTTTTCACCGAGCTCCCCTCGTGGGCGGTATAGCTCCGTGACGTGAAAGGGCTCCGTCCAAACACCGGCCGATGTCCGTAGGTATTGTTCTGCCAACGTGCTAGCAGCTACCGGGCGGTGGTCGGTGAGACACCCGCCGGTGCCGACAGATACGGACGTACCTCAGACAGGTTGAAAACGGCACCCACCAATATACCTATTTTGAGGAAAAGTGACCCACAATATAGCAATATCCGAGAAAAAGGGGACACACCAATATATCAAACTCAGATTCTAGTACATGTAGATACCAAGAATGAATACAATGAATATCAATATTTTTTCATCCTGATAAATATACTAAAAATGTGAAAAAGACACCCAGCGATATTAAAAAAATGTGAAAAAAAAGTCACCCAGTTTCGAGGCACGTCCGTACTATTCGCGATAGTGTATCAAACTCAGATTCGATTGATTGATACGTGAACGGTCAATATTTTTTCATTTCTGTCATAATCCAATCCGTGTGTGTGTGTGTGTGTGTGAACTACTAAATAACACCGAAGCGAATGATTGGCCATGAAAAATGATAGATAGTTATACATACTATTTCAACTTCAACACAAACATAGATTAATGTTATCAAAAATGTGGGGACTGTGTATATTTAATGAAATTAAGGGGCCATCAACTTTGTACATGTGTGTGTGTGTGGTCTCCGACTTTATCCCGAAATGTCAGAAAATCCTCCGCCCCCCTCCCATGCCGAAAAGTGGTGTTGTTTTAGCATTATTGAAATTTAAGTTTGAGAAACGTTTGTTTCAGGCTATTCTTCGGTGACATATCTGGAGGGGTATCGGTGTTCTGGTTTACCCGCCGGTGCTCCGATTTCACAGAAAAAAAAGAAGAAAAAACAGCCCCAACAACATATCAATCGTAGCCTATAGTTGTGAACACGTTGGCTTCTATGCTGGACGTTTATACTCACGTTAAATTATGAGCCTTGGCCGTACCCCTGATAGGGAGTCGGACGCGTGACCAGAATGTCGTGGGTTCGATTCCCGTCGGGTCTGGTGGTGGGTGTTGAGCAAATCTACCTCCAACAGGTTGCACGCTATTGTAGTCTGTGCTATAGTAGCGATGTGCTGTATTCTCCCCAGGGAGTGGAGAAAGATATAGTGTGACAAGGATGCCAATGACCTGGTGTAAATATGTAAAGTCGCTAGAGCACAATAACAGCGAATTGCGACTATAAAGAACCACATTTTTTTCAAGCTTGCTAATTATTCCACAAATTCGGGAGTTGAATCATGGGCAGATCCAGGGGGCGCAGGGGGCGCCACCCCCTTTCCCCACCAAAATACTTCATTTTCATTGTGTTTTTCAAGAAATCCCTCAAGTGCCCCCCCTTCCTTAAGTGCGAACCTCCCTTGTCTGAAAACCCGGATCTGCCATTGTGAATCACCTTTAAATGCGAGTCAAGTCACCCTACATCCATTCAATTAATTAAGCTAAGATAAGATTTATTCAGGAAAACATGTACACGTACAATCAAAATATGACTAGAATATATTACATCTCGCATATATCACAGATCGTAACTGTCACAGCATGATGCATCGAAGCGCGGTGCAAATATTTACCATTTGTCAAGGGGTGAAACCCGGGGGATGAAACGGGCTTATCGTTTTTGTTTCCCGCCATGGCCGCTAGGTGGCTGCGTGGCTGAATGAGACTAGCGCCATAAAGTTCCACAGACAGGCGGCCCTCAACCAGAGTGACATGTTCGTCAAGTGCACCTTCTTGAATGTGAACAAACGGTGCCTGAACCTCATCAGCCTGGTGTATGACCCCGTCAACGAGAATTGCTTCACCGTGTCACTGAAAGGGTAATATTAATAATTGCGTCGCTTTAGGTCTACAGCTGCTGAAGCAAGCATTGTGTTTCGTTCGTTCATTCGTTTGTTTGTAACTGACTGACTGACTGGCTGGCTGGCTGACTGACTGACTGGCTGGCTGACTGACTGACTGACTGACTGGCTGGCTGACTGACTGACTGACTGACTGACTGACTGACTGACTGACTGACTGACTGACTGACTGACTGACTGACTGACTGACTGGCTGGCTGAATGTGCGTGCGTGTGTGCATGTGTGTGTGTATGTATATATGTACATATGTATGTCTCCGGACAAGCTAGCGGGCGTACCGATGAACCAATTTCGTTCAAACTTTACACAACTATATGAGGTTTGAGGCGACACCAAAGTGATTCGATTTTGGGCAATCTGCCAATTAAACTTTCCACACGGCAATTATCGTCTATTTACAACATTCTTATTACTATTGAATGCACAATTACAGATCAATATTCTATTAGCTGCAAAATAGACTAGTTGGTGCTATTTGCTATTTGCTGCTATATGATCAATAAATAGACAGTGGCATATTATTTGTGGCTGGTATATTGTAATTTTGTACTTTTAATCGTGATTTCCAAAAAAATTTAGTAAACAACTTTATTGTCCACAAAGTCAACGTTGTTCTAACGAGTATACATCGTTTCAGTATACATGTATACCTTAATTGCCCATAAGTCAACGTCGTTCTAGCGATTCCGTGTTCTTTGAACACTTTTGATCTAGTTGTACTTGTTTTTTTGCCTGAAAGAATGTGCATTGCATACTATTTTTGTATTTTGATGTCCCTATATCTACTACTGGACTATTACTAGATCCAAACAAATTGCTATATCTTCATAGCCTTTATTTTGTAGACAGCTTTTGAAGACTTAACAGTCTCCGTTTCATACACATTCTATAAATTACAAATCAGCATAAATTACTAACCATGAAATACAAGCTGACTTTGATTGATTTCATTGTTTAATGAAAAACTTGTTTTATAACGTCAGAATGTTCAGATTAAAAACAGCAAGGACCCTGTGGGACACGTGCTTGTTCCCCGCACCCAATCTCTGTGATGTTTAGTGGCCCAGTATTTTCTTGAGCAATGTATTGTGTATTATTTGTTATTCATTTTCATTCGATTTCATATTCATCAACCTATGCTTAGTGGTGGTAACGTTAGCAATGAAAGGACCGGCTTAAGACTTTACATTGACGTCCAGCAAAACGAATACTCAAACCAGGCTCTGTCCCTCAGTGCGGGAATAAAGGTATGCAATACATTACAAATGTTGAGAATCTTACTTTTACAAATGCACGTAGAGAAAAAAAAAACTACGTATAAACGTGTTCTTTGAACGATGATTCAGTGTCACAAGAGATTCCGTGCTCGCTCACAGAAAATGCCATGCTTATTTATGATGTATGCAAAGTGACCAAGATTCCTCTCAATACATCTAAGCTAGATCTATAGCTTTTAGATGGAAATTCATTTATCCTGGATATAACATATATAAGTTTAACAATAGTTTTTAGTCAAGGATAACACTCAGTTCACACACTAAGCTTTCAATAGCATCCGCCATCTTGTTCACAGTGGTTGACGTCATTCGTCGTCACTGGGACCTCGGGAGATTCCCGGGTTGCACATAGACAGTAAAGGACACAGTGTCTCGCTCGAAGGGACCAACATTTTATGTGTAGAACCCAAATATTTTGAACGTGGCGTGAAGGAGGCCATTAATATCAGGAAATTCAAGCCCTCACTAAATAGTGATGGGGGCAGGTACCAGGTTCCTTCCATCTGGAACAATTTCCTCACCCGAGAGGGGGAGGGGGGCGCGCAACCCGGGAATCTCCCGAGGTCCCGGTGACGACGAATGACGTCAACCACTGTGAACAAGTTGGCGGATGAACTGAGTGTTATCCTTGACTTATATAGATCTATAGCTAACTTTCATTCTAAAAGCTATTAGGGACGGTGCAATATTTAACAGGCATGGGGGACCGGTGCATATCGAAAAACTTGTCTGAAAAAGGTCTTGTCCCCTGCTGATGTGATGAAAGAAAAACCTGATGTCCCATGACCTCTGTTCATAAAAAAGTCCGCGTCCCCTCCCACGAATATTCGTGTGATTAATTTGTACCGATTTGCTCACGTAGAGGCGGGATTTCAGCAGATGAAAAAATGCCCAATGAAAAATCATCTGGTCCCCCTACTTTGCACCTTGAAAAAAGTACCTGTCTCCCTACCAAATGCCAAATACCAAGTCCCCCCTCCCTGGTAAATATTGCACCGTCCTTTATACAACTATGATCGCCGTCGCTCTAAATTGTGCTCATTATGTTCATTGTAATAACCCCTGTAATCGCCTACGTGAAAATTCACCATAACGTCCTCTGTGACTGTCCCGCTGTTTAACCAAAACGCACCCGGTGACTGTCCCGCTGTCGGCTGCAGGTTGCCGTGCATGACGGCGCCATGTTCCCGCCTCTCAACAAAGAAGGCTTCACGCTGCCGCCCGGCACGGAGGCCGTCGTGGGCGTCACCAAGCGGCAGGTACGGGCAGACGCAGGGACCTCGGGGGGGGGGGGGTTACTTCCATAGTCGCCCTATACGGCATGTGCCACTGATTTGGGTCACCTTTTTTAACCCTGCAGTTTCACTAGTGGTCACCTTTTCCACCACACAGTTTCACTGGTCATGATTTCAACATTCCAGCCAGTTTCACTAAGAAAGGTTCAATCTCGAGGATCAATATCTAGCTCTCTTTTCATGCGATTTTGCATTATTGAGCCATAAAAAGCATAAAAGGTAAATATAAGTTGTAGAAAATCTTTTTTTTTTCATCACAGTATCACATAGAATAATACCCCATGGGATAATACTCCATTGTTTTTCATCCGGTGGTTTCACTCGGGGTATCATTTTCATAGTTTCACTGGTTTCACTAAGGGGTATGGTTTTGGACCTTCAGTGGCACCCCGTTACCCATTCACCCCTGAAGCCCCCCCCCCCCCCCCGAGGCATGAACATACCATGCACACATTTACGGTTTTCTTTATTCATGTATCAATAAAAATAAGACAAATGGGTGTCCCACTGTGTAGTTGGAATTGTCATGTGTTACTTTTTCAGTTTGTTAAAAACTGGCAGTTGTGTAGAAAACGTTTAGAACTGTAAGAAATACTTTTGGAATAAAACAAAACACAAAACCAACAATGATAATGTTTATTTCCTTCTGGTGTATTCCATGCTTCGTCTTCTTTCTTTTTTTAAAAACTACATGCGCAGTTTACTTCAAATATGACCCACGGTTTTCCACCCAGGTACATCGTCTGCCAAAACCTTACAATCGGGAAGACTGTGCTGAAGACTACCCAACCTTTCTCAACAAAACAGACGACTATTATCCAGTCTACTCCAGACAAGCATGCAAGGCTCTTTGTTTGAATTACCATTTTAAAACACGCAGCGGGTGTCAGCTAATCGAAACTCAAGGTACCATTCAAAAGATTGATAATAATGCTGCCTGATTAGAAAGGAAAAATGAAATGAACTGTAAACCATCTGAAAATCTAAATATAAATATATAAAACATCTACTTATTATAGATAGCAATATAGACAATAATTAATTTTACCTAGTTCAAAATTATGTCCAAATATCATGCTAGTAGAATTTTATCTATTCATTATACACTAAAAGATATGTGGGTACTGGCAGTGAGCGGTAGGGGAAATGGTTATTGTGTAGTGTTTCAAAAGCAAGAGTAACGATTTTCTGTTATGAATAATGTCTTTCTCACATTCTTTTATCTAAAATATTTGTAGGAGACATGAGAGCCTGCTCTATGTATGAATATTTTCGAGATATTGACGCTTATGGTAATGACTTTATTTATACTAAATCAGTATAATTTTTCTGTCTGGCATTTTCAACATTTTAACAATTTTCTGCACAGGTTGCTTGCACACTACGTGCTTGGGACGTGCGTGCAAAGTTTCTTGAGGCATGGGTCCTCCGCCCCCTTTATTTTTTGCAAATCCGAGATATGCGGTTGTTATTCATGGCATATAATATATTTATTGTTATATGGTATAACATACAAGGTAAGTAATATATTAGCAGATAATAAACAGGCCTTTTTAGTCATCATTACAAATACTGAACAAAGTCTATCATACACTTAAAGATGCCTGTAGTCGTGCAAACGTAACTAAATCCACACAATCAGAAATAACTTCCTGGCTAGCTTACTGACAAATAAAGCTATGGCTATTTGGTAACAAATTTAAGTTGTGCTTGCATAGGAATGTGTCAGCTTATTTGAATAGTGTGAAATGATAAATTACATGCTAGAGCATAAATCCAGTTTAAGACTAATGCCCTGGCTCCCCTTGTTTTTGCATGGTTTAGTTACTCTGTTTTTTATTATATAGTAAATATAGTACATATACCTCCTTCATTTCCAACAATGCTTGGGCACTGGGATAATACTATGGTGATAATTGAGGATAAGTCATGTAGGCTTCACAGAGTATATTACATACTCGTATTATGAGTTGCATATCACTTTGAAAACTGTGTCTATCTCCCTGGTTTAGTTACAGTCTATGAGGAGGACAACAGGGGGGATAACGTGTCGTGTGGCTGTCTAAAACCTTGTCAAGACACTCACTACGACGTCCGATTGTCTGCTATGAAGTTCCCTTCTAAACGAGGAGCAGAATACTTGACACAGGACTACGAATTATACACTGGCACCTACGTAGAGTAAGCTTGAAGAATATGCTACAAATACAAGTAGTGTTTAGACGAATATTATGAACTTATAAACAACTAAGTGAAAGTATGTATCTCTGTTAATACTATAAAACTAGAATATTTTATGGCTATTAAAGTTTGCGATGTTTATCTATAAATTATTTTGTGACTATTCAATTTTGCAATTCCATCCTGGACCTACTTTGCATAGGCTATGTTTGCGAATATTTAAGTTTGCGTTTTTGCATCTACCCACGAAATTAACAAACTAAATAGTGCACAAACATTTCAAGTTTTACAGTGCTCTACAACTGAATATGAACATAAGGGTGAATTGAAAAGGCGTTTACATAAGCTGCTAACTGTTAGAAATAAAAAATATGTAATGTCCTTTTCAGGGAAAATTTGATTATGTTGACCATCTACTTCCAAGATCTTGACGTGACGAGGGTGAATCAAATCAAAGCTTATGAGTTCAGCGACTTTTCAGGTAATAGTGAACATACACAAAAATGACAAATAACATATCAATCATTCCCAATACTGACTTACAAATAATTAAGTATAGAATAGCTTGAGTAACTTGAGGATTATACAATTTTATTATAACCCAACACTCACTTTCATTACTGTTTTCTTTGTATATTTCTGCCACTGCTTAATATTCAAAAAACTAAAATGTACATAAATATATTTATTTAAATTTCAAATCAATAGCTTCCTGTTCACATTTTTTAAATTTTTGTTAACAGGAAGCTATTGCTTTGAAATTTAAATAAATATATTTATGTACATTTTAGTTTTTGGAATATTAAGCAGTGACAGAAATATACAAAGAAAACGAGGATTCCATATACTGCATACCTAATTAACAGAACATCAATCACTTTTATTACATATTCCGTATCCTGATGCAGATACAGAATCCCGTATCGCTAGTCACTGCCTATTTCATATTGCAGCTGACATCGGGGGTCAGCTCGGCCTCTGCCTGGGGATGAGTCTCGTCACCGTGGTGGAGTTCCTGGAATTCATCACCATTGTCGTCTGTGCAGTTTGGAAACGATTCACTAACATAGGAGTGAAAGTTACAAACTACCCAAAGGACCCACAATTGGAATGATGAAACTTTGTGAAACCGAATGGGGTTTAAATATTTAAATCATAATGAATTATGTATACATGTGCATCTGTATTCGTTTATATTGCGTTATTTCTGAAATACACGTTTATTTGTTTTACTCTTTAAACACAACACGGTTATATTGATCTCTATATTAACATAACTTGTTTCCTATTTGCATGCGCTTACCATCCACTATTAGACCAATTCTAAAATCAAAGTTTCATGAATCACGCTCATTTTCCAGAACCTAGTAATTAGATGCATGAAGTCTGAACGCTCATGGTTTTTTGTTCTATTTAATTACCAAAAATTCACTGTTCGTTTTGGCAAATGGCCCTGGGAATGACAGCACGCAGAGTTGCGTAACGCCTCCGTTCACCTTTACCACTTCTGATTTGGCTTGCGTGGATAGCAACTCTATGGAACATGGGGAGACCATGCAATTATCCAGACAGCTATGGTGCACCCTGGGTAGAACAAATGTAGTTATTGCAGTACAGCTATTTAATTAGAGAATGGCTCTCTTGATAATGATAAAAGGCTTGAATATAGAAAATACAGGAAATAAAATTGCTAAAAGGATATCATTAAAAAATCTTTGTAAACTTGCTCACAATAGCTCAATTAATCTATGTATGGGGTCATAATGCCCATGCTCAATGTATTCAGTGATTTTCATCTAACTAATATTCTCTTGTTCGTGCATTTCAAGCAATTTCCCCAGCAAAGCTTCGACAAAATTAGCAATGGAGCAATAACAAAGCTCATGATCTCAAAGTTCCATGTTAAATGTCAACTATTCATTAGTCTCTACGAGTAAGCCTACCAATTACCCACAGTCGTTAATGGCAGGGTAAAAAGTGTTTAAAAAGCTATTATGGCTCTCATTTCCAAGATAATTAATAGCGTAGTAAATTGTAGCCCACCAATCGTTTCTTTTTTTTATCAGTTTCCCTTTTTTTATCGGCGTGTACCCTTTCGTTGCGCCAAGCATCCTATTCAATAGACTTATCACACACAAAACTACACCCTGCTGCTTAATTCTAAAAACATTTCACTCACTTATTCAACGCCCTATACATCGCACGTAATAATTACCACCAAACCATATTTAAAGCAGTAACAAGCTCCCTCTCACCCCCGAAGGTCCAACTTTGTAAACCAGAGCCACGAGCGATAATACCAGAGCGACACGCAGCCGTCTGCTTTTGAGAAAGCGACACTGGCGCCCTCTACTAATTGTTAATGCGCGTGCGCGGAGAGCAGGTAGCCGTCAACCATCTAGTGTGGTGAGCGCTCAATCAAACTGCCGCCAAAGTCAGGAGGGATGCTGCCCACGCAACGCAGCTGACTTATCGTAGTGCGGCTATGGATATGGATGGGATAAGTGTGACTTGTGATGTGAACCGAGTGCTATTTTCTTGCGTGTTTTTATTCTGGGTGACGTCTGCGACCGGTGAGTAAAACTGCTTTTTATCTATCTTATTTATTTGTTTATTTATTTCAGAATAATACTTGAAGTACATTCCATATAAAAATATAAAAGTATATAAAGTAATACGTGTTTTGTTTTTCATAAAAATGGAAACTGTTTTTTTTAAACTTTTGGTTTTGGTTATTTTTGTACGTATATGTTTACTAGTAAGCGAATAAGGTGTAACATGGATATTAGAAAATAAGATACCAAGGTATATTATGTCATTATGAGTGTTCTGTGTTTACAAATGTGTGCCTCTGTGTGATGGCAGCGCAAAGCATCCTCGTCCATTTCGGGATTATTATTGAATCCACAGGTTTTTGAAAATGAGGTATTAGTGGTCTATATTGTAACACTGTCTATGGACAGTTTGAAAGAGATTGCCATGAACCGACGATAAGCGCACAGATGCAAATTACGACTTTGAGATAAATCAGTCGAGCAAATAAAATCGTACAGCTATAAATAAAGTTCCTTTTCCGATAATCAGGATAACCAGTAAACCTAAACAAAATAGCTTCCTAACCCACCAAACAGAGCTAGGTGTGGACATAATTAATTTTGAATAATCTATAAATCATAAGCTGCACGGTATAAGCTGGAATTATATACATGTCATTGTAGAAATATTGACTAACCACTTGATGAGACAGGTGTGCACAAGCCGTTTCAGTGTACATGTATATCAGAAAGAAACAGTTTATGGAAATGCACGACAACGTCATATTTGAGAACTGATGATTATCTGATACACTATGTACATTTAATAACGTATACGCAATGCATTTAACTCAAAAGATACTGCCGTAGTATCACAAATATACATTCATTCACTCTGTTGGAGAAAACAACGTTCAGCTAATAAAGAAATCGTGTGTGCAGAACTGTCTATTTCTCGAACAAGTCACACTGTATTTAAAACGCTTAATTATGCACACCCCATCTCTAAATGAGTTTACTCTGGGCCAGAGACAAGTGTTTTACAACAAGACCTGGTAAAACAAAACCTGCTGCGTCAACATTGGTCTCACCTGGCCAAACCAACGCTTTTATGACGTCTGCGCTACAACTGGGAAAGCCCACCTGGGTCCGTTACTCTCAATGAGCGGGAATTCCCTTCTGATCTAGCTGGATTGTTGGGGATAATGATATTGCTTTTAAATGTGCCATCATCGCTTCTTATAGCACGTTTATAGGCGAATTAGCGTCATCTATAGGGATAATCGTGCGATACTGTGTACATTGTTGCAGTTAATTAGTGCTTGGGGTTGGGAGATAGTCTTAGAAACAGAACGCCTATATGGCTTTAATTGTTATGCATCTTTTGAAGTTGCTAACTTTTTCAGCTGCAGTACAGCCAATGCGATTAATACATTCACCAACATATTTGAAATGAAATGGAAATTAGAAATAGATTATATAGAAATAGATTAGATAGAATTAGAATTTCTATTACCATATCTCATGGTCTAAGATCAGCACACTTCCCCATTGATTTGTGATGTAACTTTATACCGTCTGCCAGGAAGCCTTCGATCCCAGTCTTGTCTTACATCATAGCACAAAATATTCTATTGTTATATAATGAAAACATAAAAAGTTAACAATAACGTCTGGATCGCATAGTTTGAATGGTCATCAATGGAATATTACGTCACTGGAAATGAAAAAACGCTGGTCTTTTTTTTTAAAGTTCTATTATGTGTCCAGTTGTATAGTTTTACAGTGGTGCTCGCACTTGAGTGGATTAAAATTGACATACCATAACCCTGTAGGGTCCTATAACTTTAGTTCGTCCAAACATCCTTCGTAATTTGAAAATACATGCGCTATTCATTTCAGTTGAGCCTTTTCTAAAAGTACATGTAGTTCATAAGAAACGTGTATAACAATCAGCTACTTTCCTTCTTTCATTATTGCAGCATTAATATATTCTTTAACTTCCCCATGCACATGGCTACATGCGCTGTCCCAAACTCCCTACGAATAAACCAAAATATAACCTATACTATAATTGCCACACGCCATCATATAATGCATATATCACAACACCCACGCGCACTACAGTGTTAGAATACACCACAGGGGCAGTTTATAGACTAAAATATAAGCTAAACAATGAGGAACTCCTCCACGAAGTACGAGAATATATTCTATATTCAGGCTGGTATTTGTCAATGTTTAGCTTATTTCAGTCTATAAATTGCCCCTGAAGAACACGCCACTCACCCTTCCTCCCTCACACAGCCGTACCTGCCGCCTCCGCCGCCTCCACCCCCGCCCTGGCCCGGCCCCCGCAGGGCCCGGCCTTCCTGGCGGAGCCGCCGCCCAGCGTGACGCTCGCCAACACCGAGGGCGTCGTCCTGCCGTGCGCGGCCACGGGCCGGCCCCCGCCCGAGGTGGACTGGGTCATGGAAGGTGAGGCGCGGGCGCAACGCTCCATGCATATGGATTGTTGGGGTATACAGTAGAATCTCTATTAGGATCACCTCTATTGAGGCCACCTTTATAATGGGACCACTTTTCACGGTCCCAAAACTTTCATAAAGCTATCAGAATGAACCTCTGTATAGAGACCACCTCTCTATTGAGACCACCTCTATATTAAGACGGTCCCAAACCTCCATAGAGTTACCAAAATGCCCCTATATATAGAGACTACCTCTCTATTGAGACCAGCTAACACCGGTGGTCCCAAAGGTGGTCATTATAGAGAAGTTCTACTATATGTCATAAGTCTATAATGGTGAGGCTCGGGTGCAACGCTCCATGGACGGCTATCAAATGGTTGGGCTATACCGTAGAACCTCCCATCAAGACCACATCCCTATTTTGACCACCTTTATAATAAGAGCACTATTCACACCGACTGTCCCAAACCTTCATAAAGCTACCAGAATGTGAACCTCTATATAGAGACTACCTCTCTGTTCAGAACAGCTAACACTGGTGCTCCCACAGATGTTCTTAATAGAGAGGTTCTACTATATGTCATTCAAGCGTTCTATCAAAAGCACCTGCATCATCCTTTGTTTACTTCTAAACATGCCTTTTGAATGCATGTGAAAATCTACTAAGATATTTTACCAATGTGTTCTAGTTCTTTTCAATGTTCCCCATATGATATACCAGTAGCTATGTCCTCAACCGCTGATGCTAGATAATATCCGAATCACTGGAGCAATACTACAGATGCCATATACCCCAGGCGTCAAAATAGCATATGGTACAGAATCCACAAGTCTAATACTTAAACTTTCCCCTCCCCCAGGCGAGGCGGGCGTGCTGGAGCCGCTCTACCCGGACGGCCGCCTCCTCCGCGTGCTGGCCAACGGCTCGCTCGCCCTCTCCGCCTTCCCCGCGGCGGCGGCGGCGCGGCGCGACCGGCGGCTGCGGTGCCGCGCGCGCAACGCGGCGGGAAGCGTGCTGAGCCGCGCGGCAGCCGTGCACGGAGGTACGTGCTCGTCACAGATCGTCACAGTGTGGGGCGGGATGTTTGTTTGTTTGTTTGTTTGTTTGTTTGTTGTTGTTGCTGCTGCTTCTGCTGCTTCTGCTGCTGCTGTTGTTGATGTTTTTGTTGTTGTTAACGTTGTTAACGTTGTTGTTGTTAACGTTGTTGTTGTTAACGTTGTTGTTGTTAACGTTGTTGCTGCTGATGCCGCCGCCGCCACCACCACCACTGCTGCTTCTGCTGCTGCTGCTTGTTGATTGACTGACTACTATGGAAATCTCTTAAGCACTTGCATTTTGTCACATTGAATAATAACATTATCGTCCCAACGATAGTTCACTAATGTATTCAACAATGCTTTATTCTATTAGCAGTCCGTTCTCGTATTTCTTTCAAATTTCACATAACGTCTGCCTTCATGACGTCATAAAATCAGCACATGACTGCTTCCCTGGTCTGTAGGCCTCCGTTTGTTTGCTTTTGTTTTTTTAATGCACGAAGAACAAAATATTTCCAAAGCCCGCAATCACTCCCGAAAACATGTAGAATTTCAGTCACGTGCACGTCAAAAAGTATCCTAGTGTGCATATGAAAAAGCAAACGTTGCCGCGTGTGGTTAATCCAAATTCAATTGTCGTCGTCGCCTCGTCATCGATTTGTGGGTAAAACTATCGTGGCAAGTGACAGCTTAACGCGCCCCGCTGTAACGCGATCTTCTATGGTTAAAACACCACTTATCAATGTTTATGTCAATCTGTTTTGAATGTCTGAAACTCAATGGAGTTGCGTGTGAAGTAATTATATGGTTTATACAAAACCAAATCCAGGTAAACAGATATTTTGTCCTATACGAAGCCCAGAATAGTTCAGTTTCAAAGTAGCAGATAAAGAATCAAACAACACAGTAAATTTTGCAAATTGATTTTCTTTCTTGTCTATTCTCACGAGGCATTCAAGCCATTCATTGGGAAGGAAGTGTACATCCACATTTTATTACACAGCTCTCGTTTCTGAAATTGTACCCATGGCAAACACACGAGCACGTGCATATTTGTTTGAGTCGTGAAACCGACATCTTGAGCACTTTCTTGGCGGAAGAGTTATGAATGTGGAGCTTATTGGTGAGCTATAGTGGATCACTGACTGAGTCAGCGTGTTATGTAACACTGGATCACAATCCATATTAGATTAAATTACAACTATAGCTACGTGTGCATGTATATATCTGGAAGCCTGGATTTTGTAAAAAAATACTTAGAAGACTCAAGTGCACACAGGTGGGACTAACAGAGTGGGTTTGAGGAGGGTGGGTTTTTTTTCTCTTTTTTTTCGGTGGTGGGGGTGGGGGTGGGGGTGGGGGGGGGGGCAATCTATTGATTTAGCTATACCAGAACTAACGTCACATATAATGTACATGAACATCTCAAAGAGAACCACCTAAGGGATATGCTGTGGATGTGGCGCGATGTCACAACATAAATATGACTCTGGTTTGAGTTTCAGCCATGGGTGCTAAAATGCCCTGGGTGAGTAATTTTGAAGCCGACGCAAGTCTGTCCTGACGTTGTAGTTACAAAAGTGCTGTTTGTTGTTATGGTCAAGTAGTTCTCATCTGCTACCGTTGCCTGCTAGTGTGGATTCGTCTTGATGTTCGTCAACAGCTACTGTTCGACCAGGGCAAATACTAATGTAACTGCATTTACACCCCAACAGCTTTTTCAAAAGAAATCATTTTCATGTGTGTTTTTTTAGGTTTTTTATTTTTTTATTTTTTTGTGGGGGTGGGGTGGGGGGCCCTGGGGGTGGGGGTGGCATCGACACAAGCCTTTGCCCATACGGAAAACACAACCCGTGAAATCCTGTGTGTGCGCAACCCCCCCCCCCCCCCCCCACACACACCTCACAACCCCAACTCCCAAAATCCTAAATCTGCCATGTAGACAACAACCCCCTCCTCCCCCTCCCCTCCAGTGTGCTTCTGTGGCCGAGTGGATAGGGAGTGGGACTCGTGACCAGAAGGTTGTGGGTTCGTTTCCCAGTCGGGTCTGATGGTGGGTGTTGAGCAAACTTACCTCTAACTGGTTCCACACTGCTCCGTGGAACCTACTCGTTAAATAGGTACAGGTCAGGCGAGTGAACACTAATGTGAATTGATAACCACGTCTGCACTATGGTAGCAATGTGCTGTACGCTCCCCGGGGAGTTGAGAAACATATAGTGTGACAAGGATGCTGCCAATGACCTGGTGTAGATGTAGAGTCGTTTGATCCTTCGTGGAAGAAGACCATCAACCAGACATTTATATTTATCATTCCATTACTCTGCCAAGGAGACAATAACCACCACCACACCTCACAACACCACCTTCCCAAAACCCAAAATCCTTACTCCACCATGTAGATAACAAACCCCCTCCCATTCTCCCCTCCAGTGGTGGTGAGCGACTACGCGGCGTTCTCTGTGCTGCTGGCGGACGCCGGCGTGCTGGCCGCCAACACCGCGGTGCTCGCCTGCCGCGTGCAGCCCGTGTACGTCCGCGCGCACGTCGCCGTCACCGCCTGGCGCGCCGACAGGATCCGCATCTCGACAGGTCAGTCCCGGGCACAGGTGTAAATACAGTAGAATCTACATTCTATCAATCCGTGCATAAATCACCGACAATAACTCACTTCGGTCGGGTAAATCAGACGTCAGCATGCTCAACTTCACGATTTACACTCCAATCTCGTGGTCAAATCCTACACTTAAGAGCGCCTCTCTTTTGAGATCACCTCTATAATAAGACCACTTTTCACGACCCCAAAGCTTCATAAAGCTATCAAAATGAGCCTTTGAATAGAGACCACCTAACAGTCCCAAAGGTGGTTCTAATGGAGAGGTTCTACAATACAGTAGATCCTCTCCGTTATATATATTTGGGACCAGTGTTAGGTGGTCTCAGTAGAGAGGTGGTCTCTATACAGAGGTTCGTTTTGCCTACGTCACGGTCACCGTCTGGCGTGCCGACAGGACTCGCATCAGCACGGGTAAGGTCAGCCCGGACACATACGTGTCAGAGCAGTTGTGGTTTAGAATGTGCTATTCCAATGAAAAAGGACGGGACGCGCATCCACACGGGTAAGGCCAGCCCCATCCGTATCGATTCAGACTTGTTACTTATTGAAATACACCATGAACATCGGACTGTGTGAATGGGAAAGGCGTGAAACCCACGAAGTGTCACCCTGGACATAATAGTCAGTCCCGGGGATAGGTGTAAATACAGGATATCCTCCAATTAAGACCACCTCTCTATTGAGACCACCTCTGTAATAAAACCACTTTTCTCAGCCCAAAAGCTTCATAAAGCTAGTGAAATGATCCTTTGTATAGAGACCACCTCTCTATTAAGATAACCTAACAGTCCCAAAGGTGGTTCTAATGGAGAGGGTCTACTTTAGATCCTCACCACTTTTGGGACCAATATTATACCCCCCCTCCCACGACGCTGTGAGGCCCGTGGGTAGAATCACCCCCGGGCATAAGTGTAAATACAGTAGATCCTCTCTATTATGATCACCATTGGTGCTACCAGTGTTAGGTGTTTTCAATAGAGAGGGGGTATCTATAAAGTGGTTCATTCTGGTAGCTTTGTGAAGGTGTTGGGGCGGTGAAAAGTGGTCTTATTATCGAGGTGGTCTGTAAAGAGAGGTGGTCTTAATTGGAAGTTCATTTGTACATTTTAAGATGGCTGGCAAGTACCATATGTGGGCATGTGTTTGAAGGCATTTTCTGACATACTCACGCGCACAAGATGACAACCTATCAAGATGCTTTCCCCCTCCCTGAGGTACATGTACAGCAGTGGAATCTCCTATTAAGAACAGCGCCCCATTGAGGCAACCTCCGTAAAATACCCCTTTCGCTGTCCTAATCTAAGCCATCATGAAAATATCCCACAAGTAAAACCTTTTTAAGTAGACCAGCTCTGCATATCTACATTGAGTCCACGTGAATATCAACGGCATGCTGTGATTAATTGAGAGTTGGTTTAAACTTTAAACATATTTTATTTCAAAAATGAAAAAGGATTCGGCATGGCAAAATGCGACTTGAGCCGTCTCCACACATATACACAAAGACTTTCACACAAGAACATGAAACAGAGTGGTAAATCACACATGCTAATTGAGAGTTTCTCCTGAATGCCCACTGGTGTGTTCAGTAATACATGGAAACTATCACAATTACACTTATGTCTTTGTTGGTACTTTTTGCAACAGTATTATTTTGTTATGGCTCTATACTAGACATATGTATACCTTGGGCACACTATTCATTCCGATGTACTTGTACACACACCACTTTGCATGTGGGCGATATGGATTGAATTCTGCCAAAACGTCAAACTCTATGATAAATCATTCAAATCAACGTTCACCGATACTCAGGTTCTTAAGTTACCTATCTTCTGTTGTCCCGGAGAGTAGAGATTGATGACATTTTTTTTATCCCAATCTTTGTTATGCTCTTTAAAGTCATGTCTCCCCGCGAATCTCGCGCAATCACGTTTTTCAACATTGAGGCACGCGAGTTCGCGTGGCCAGTCTTTTTAAAAAAGAAGTGTTAGTGATTAAAAAAAACCTGCTGATAAAAATAGCTCTTGTCCTTGACCCTGTCTCTATTGAACACTCTCACTTTTCCATGGGGTAAGAACACAATGTCTCTTTTGCTATTTGTAGTATTTTCCTCGTGGAAATTTGCGGTTGTTGTTGTTTTCCTTGGCCAGTGCCGTGCAAACGGTTATTTCAACAATATTTTTTACGTTTTTACGTTAATAATGTGCCCTGTCCACTTATGCCCTGGGCGTTGAACATTAACATCAAACAACCATCAACCTATACTCGTGTGTGTGGTTTGCACAGTCAGAATGCTATAATTCTATCTTATCACGTAAGAAAGTGTTTGTTTTAGGGCCTTATTCGAGGACATTGGCGTATTTTGTGTTTACAAAGCCCTCCAGTGGGTTTTTTTTCTTTGTCAAGAACAGATGCAGATGTTACACAAATCAAACAGCGTCTTCAAGTTGATGGCGCAGTCAGGAGTCGGTGTTATGATAAGGTGTGATTAATTATACCAATATCAATGTTGTTAAATAGTAATGAAAAAGAAAACCACGTTCTTCAAGGCCTGTGAAGGTTGGGAGTTGTAAACCCTGACACTTCAAGGTTTTATAGAAATTAGTGAATCATTCATCCGAATATTGAAAACAAAAAAACTACGTTTACACTGTATATCGAATAGGGATTTCTTACAATATGATTTCTATTCTCAAATGGATTCCTCCGATCTTTGATGAAGATAATACTCTCGCCAATGAAAACGATGATGAAGACAACAACATAATTAATTGGTGTATGCAGCTGGTCTAATAAGAATACAGTTTAGCTCACACTAGCACATCACAAGTCTGATGAAAGAAATGTGTTTACAAAACGTAGTAGACATCCCGTGGTCTTAAATCATGTTAGTATTAATGTCTTACTCTACCTGACAAAGCGCCCATCTAGGCACTGATAAATTGCAAATCAATGAACACAATACAGCGATACAAAAACTTCACACATTTGTCACCAACAACCTATAGAGCTGAAACGCAGCACGTTTCTGAGCATAGAAACGAAATTTGTGTTGAATGCTAGCGTTGCATGTGCTAGTTGTTGCCAATGTCTTTTTTAAATGGCTGTTTATCAATTCTGTTTGTAATCAAATTAGACGTTGACAGATGCGAGATTGCCCACGGAGGAACAGGTTGTTTTGTGATAGTCAGAAGAAAGTAACATAAAGCAATAGGGTTATATGATCTAATAGTAAATAGATACATATGATACAAGCACGATCAGTTTTGCAGGAATACACGTACAGGTGGAAGCTTAACGCTTGCGATGGTAACTACTCACATCGGTATTTAGTCATCTTCCCGGGGACGGGGATCTTACTATTTTCAAACTTTCTTACCTTAACAGATTTAAATACTCTTACTTTATCCTATATGTTTTCTGTCTTTCCGTGCACACGGCACTCATTTTCAAAGTCTTGGGGGGGGGGGGGGTATCTAACTTCAACTTTTAATAGTGAAAGAGCCAGTTTTATTTAGGTCTAGCATGAGTGAAGGGTTTTGTGCTGCACAAACTTAAAAACTAACTTCCCAGGTGCTCTTGAAAATGGCGCTCACTTATATATGGCATACAGGGAAAGGGAAATGTAAAAGGTAGGCCTACCCACACAAGACAGGTGTTCTTAAAAGAGAAGTGTCCTCGTGGACAGATTCCGCTGTAAAATGAACGGATATGATCGTTTCAAATCCCCACGGTCCCCGTATGCATTGCTTTCTACTAGCCTTTCTAAAGAATATGATATTTGATATCTAGTTATTCGTATTTAGTTTCTTTCATATCAAAAAACCCACACAGAATGCACCTCCTTTGTCTATGCAATAGCACATCTTAGACGGACTCTGAACAGCCTGGTGTTTAAATATCATAAATATCATCTCGCTAGGCTGAGACATTTAGACTGTGGCTGCTGTTTCTGAGTGCAATGGTCACAAGTTTCATAATCTTTTTGGGTGATATTCTGTGCCTTGACAAAGGCTACCTTTCAACCTACGAAACCACAAACCAGACGACAATATTAGCAGGCTGCGCGCGCAACATTGATCACGGCCCGAGTGGCCACTCGCGGGGCGCGGGGCGCTCTGATAACGCCGAGAGCCTCCTCGAGGTCGTATCAACGCCGGGGTGTGATTTATGACGTCCTTTGACCATTGCCGCCGCCGTATGTGTGATGTGAGGGGCCTGTGTAGCGTACGCACCTGCCCTTGAGAGGGCGCGAGAGGAGGAGTGAGCGTCTCTAACGCAGAAACAAAGACGACTGATATTAAGATTATTGGTTATATATTTGTATTGTGTTTTTTGTTGTCTTTTGTTTGCGATGCGATTATCGTAGTTCAAGAAAAGTGCGTGTAGCACTTGTAACATAGAATAAGATCAGGATGTTCTGGAAAGGAAAGTTCCGGGGTGAGTGCTAAATAGCAGGGACACAGGCAGATACCCCACACACCCCATTTTCACATAAAAAATGTAACTGTTACGGGGATCTTTGGCATCTCCGCAAGGTGCCTGGCTGAGTCTGCCATCTGGGATTCAATAATAAAAAGTTATGGATCCGTGCGTGTCATTTGCATAATACCTATGACATAGGTTCCAAATGGCACGGACCAGATTTTCATAAAGGGGGTTTACACTTGTGAAGGCTTGAAAACCCCCCACCAAGTTTGATTTACGAATAAAAAATGACTCAACTGTTACGGGGATCTTTGGCATCTCCGCAAGTTTTCACGGGAACAAACCCTTATTCTGAAAACCTGGATCCGCCAGTGAGTGTGGAACCTATGAGTATCATGCAAATGGCACGCACCCGACTACAATAGCTTGTTATCATGAAAACGGCCAGTGCAAGTTTGATGCAGTAATTATACACATGACTCAGCTGTAGTAATATCGTTGGCGATAGAATCCAGGCGTCAGTGTCACACACGTGATTGCTACTCCATACCAATGTCAATGGTTACACTAAAGCCACAACTGCACGCCACTCTCACTGTAAGGTGTTTGCGTATTCCCCATCATTGGTGAAAAAACTCTATTTTATTGGACACCGCCATCTATATTATAGGCCATTAGAATTAGAATTGTTCACAGTGTAGATGAGTTGGGAACTGGCACCATCCCAAATATGGCTGAAGAAAAATGCTTGAGTATTTAACTTTGTTTTAGGCAAAAAGTACAGCATATTACCGTCTGGTGAGCTGCACGTTCGTGACGTCACGCAGGAGGACAGTTTCAAGTCTTATTATTGTACAACACGCAACTCATTGACTGGTGAAGAAAAGACGAGCGCACCCGCCCGCATAATGATATACCGTAAGCAGACTAGTTTCTTCATTTGTGCCAAATGCATGACCTGTTTGTAGGTGTTCTTATGTTGTATTAATAAATGCAACATTTGTTATTTGTTTAACATTTAGTAACCTATCTATGATAACATTTTTTTTACAGCTTCAGTAACCTCAAAGCCGACAATGCTACACTCGCTAGTGACGATTTCTGCCGAGGTGGGCGCCACTGTAGAACTCCCGTGCGCGGCAAGCGGCTTTCCTCAACCGTCTTTTGAATGGACCAAAAATGGACAAAAGGAGCTCCCTAAATCAGGTAACACATTCCACAACATTGTCATTGGACATGATTATATAATCACATCCATCTAGAGCCAGTTGTGACCATCACTGGCTGTGACGGTCGATGATTGAACAATCAAACGATCACGTGGTAACCAAGTATTGTTTTTTTGTGTACTATCTAGAGAGGCGGGGCAGTAACTTAGTACTCAAGGCTGCACGGATTGATGACGCCGGCGTGTACACATGTGAGGCTACAAATAGACTTGGCAGGGCTACCGCCGTGGTGGAAGTCAAATTGAGAGGTATTTATTATGAGTTAATTACTAGCATTCCAAGCAATACAGTAAAACCTCCAACAAAATACAATTTTCTTTATTGAGAGTATTTGAGACCACCTCGATAATAAGACCACATTTATGGTCCCAAACCTTCATAAAGCTACCAAAATGAACCTCTGTATAGAGACCACCTCTCTATTGAGACCACCTACACTAGTCCCAAAGGTGGTCCTTATCGAGAGGTTTTACTGTAATTATGCTTACTCTTCTACAGTGACCATTCTATGATGAATTGGTATATTGATGTGAACTGAAACTGAAATATTATACAATCCAACATTTTCACAGTTTCCAGTATTTCTTGTCTCTTTCAGCATCACTGTCAGCATTTGTTGACCCTCCTCTTCTGACTGTTGATGTTGGCAAAAGTGCAGTATTCAACTGTTCTACATATGGTTTTCCGCTGTCGTCTGTGGTTTGGTATAAAGATGGACAGGTTGTGCAATCATCTAAAAGAATTCAGGTATGTAATTATAAGATAGAAAAAAGTATCCCATAAATATATGGTTCTTGTATAGAATAAAAGGTTATGAAATTCCCAGTCTTGACAATCAAAAGTGCTAAAGCATTCTCAGTTTATCTTGACCCCTTAATTTTAACTCCTTAAACTTCACTATAATGCAGTAAGAATAGTGACTTAGCTGACCTAGGTGTGGAAATGCATGAACAGAAAGATGTTTGATTTAGTGTCACAATAACATCGAATATGTAATACTTAAATATCTTCCCTCATATTCATGCAGGCATCAAACCTGAGCATCGTGATCAACTCTGTGCAGAGAACTGACCAGGGCATGTACCAGTGTGCAGTGGACAATGCTCACAGCAGTGCTCAGGGGGCAGCTCAGCTCAACATCGGAGGTGAGGGAACTCAGTTGTAATCATGTAAAACCACATGGATATAATACAATAAATAATGCACAGTGGAACCTCTCTATTAGGACCACCTTTGGGACCAGTGTTAGGTGGTCTGAATAGAGAGGTGGTTTTTCTATAGAGGTTCTGCTCTAGTTTAATCAAACCTCACAACACATCATTTTACTCACCCGATTAACTTTTAACTAAATGTAGCTTGCATAATAATGAATTTGAAACATAATGTGAACTGCCATCGAAAGCAATTTCAAATAACTTCAAATGTAGCAAAATCCACCTCTTAAGTATTTAAAACTGATGATATATGAATGTTTAAAAATGAGAGCCAGTAATGAAATAACTGATTTCTTTACAAGTAGTTAAATTGCTGATATTTGTTTACCCCAGCTGCGGTGCCGGTGATGTTTGCGATGTTTGAAGACCAGTTTGTGCGGCCGGGCAGCCCTCTCACCCTGCGGTGTGGGGCCAACGGGACCCCGCGACCCGCAATCACATGGACACTCGACTCCCTGCCGCTGCCATTAGGTCTCGATGAGCAAAAGGAGTCAAGATACGTGTACGCATGTTTAAAATTCAAATTCAATTTTCAAGCAGCGATAAAGTATATTTTTAGTGCTGATTTGACTATTGGGAAATGTGATTATTAAATAAATACAAATATTTCATCGTATTATGAAGGGCAAAAAATACATACAACCGTCCAAGGACTGTTACCCAAACTATCCAATATCGAGTTTATAAGTTAATAAGTTTGTAAGGATGGTAATATATATTGTACTAAAATATAAATAATGTAAATGTAAAATGATATAAATTAAACAACAGTGATTGTTAAACAGATTGAAAAGGAGGCTGTTGCCTTGAAACCAGGTTTCCAATAGATAATAAATTTTTTAAACTTTAGGATTTTTTTGTTTATTGCATGGAAAAACTATACATAGTAACATGTTTAATACCCAAATTGATTCCATATCAAATACACCCCCAGTGAAACTGCAATGTAAACAGACATTCGAGAATAAAGCCCACCCTTTAATCCGATATGGACAACGTTTCAATCTGAAAACCCACGGGTATTTGGATGGTCATATACATGTGTGCTACACGTGTTTTTGGTGTAGGGTCAAGGAGACTGTGACCCCTGATGGCGAGGGTGTGGAGAGTGTACTCAGCATGGTCAGCGTGCGGCTGCAGGAGGGAGGAACCTACCAGTGCTACGCAGCAAACTCCGCAGGCGGAGCCGTGCACACGGGCACTGTACATGTGTATGGTCAGTACCAACTCTTTGCACAATGGCAGATCCAGGCGTTTTTTGGAAAAGGGGGGGGGGGGGGGTGGGGTGGGGCGCACCCACTGAATTTCATGGGTTTAGTATGGGTTTAAGTTTAGAGAAATGCCAAAGTGAACGCATGAAAATGAATTTTTTTAGTTGGAAAGGGTGGAGAAGCTTGCCCCCTGTGCCACCCCACCCCCACCCCCTGAATCGGTTTATGTTACATAGCTACATGTAGGTGCAGAAGAATATTGGTATGAAGACTACCTTGGTATAGCAAGCTACTCTGAAATTTGAGCAAGTGGATACCGCCCATTTTAAAGACAACTGTCTCATGTGGACGCTTTTCACTTCTACTTTTTTCTTGTCTTGTGTCTTGTGTGGACATTTTTCATGCATATTAAAGGTATTCGCATTAGACAGGTTCCACTGCATATATGAGATGTGGTCAGTTTATAGAGGTTTGATTTTCTTTTGTGCCATCGATATGTACATGTAGTAGGTAGATTTTGTTCAAGATAACCATTTCTTTGGAGAAATGGGTCATTTTTGAGATACAGTTGAAAATCTACAAGGATTTAAATGTTTCAAAATCTATTAGGATTTTGCAGTTGTCAGTTCTGATCAAACTCTTATTGATGAATCCTTCCAACTTAAAAGTCCTGAAATCAGTTTGCATTCTTCAATCTAAAAATGTCAATCCCCATACGAACATAAATACGTAATTTGTTATTGAAAAGCGCTCCAGTCATATTTGTCATTTTATGGAAGACAAAGGCTGCCATCGACTTCTGATGGTAAAAAAAAACAACTGCATACATTGAGTACTCAACTTTCCTGCCTGGATATGTACAAAAACTGAGCTCTATGCAGATGAGTATTTGTCAAGTGTGACTGTGCACTCCATTAAAGGGCCATTTTGCGTCATTTTGAGTAATTACCATTAGAGAGTAGGGATTAACATTTTACCCATTGATCTTTCAATTGAAAGGTTTTGTCTAATTTATGCATCTAATTTTTGTCCATTAGTGGCAATATTCTTGCTTGCCGTGATTATAGGCAGAAGAAAAACAATTTGAAGATGCATCAATATTTTCGCTAATGGAAACCTTTAATTTTGTCATGTAAAAAAATGGAGTACAGTTGTTACTTTTTGCAGGGAACTTTCATTAACAAGATGAGATGGAATCATGGTAGAATATAGATATACATGTATTGTATTCTATTGGACTTGAGCATAAAAGAATCGCACATCATAAATGATTGGTTCTTCACACACATTTGTTCTCTACAAAATGTTATAGGGAGTGGTCAATAGTCATGTTTGTATTACCATAATCCTTCACTCTTGACCAAACATAGTAAATACAGTGTGTGATTGGTAACTAATAAAGAAGCCACGTTTATGATGAATGGCATGGATCGTAGCATACACATTTTTTCATCATTGCTGGTGTACATGTATATTGTAGTTTCAATGAAGATTCACTTTTGTTGAATTTCCGCAATATGGGAGAAACGTTACTTCAGAGGCCATTTATTTACAAGTCTTGATATCTGCATACCTTGACATCTTGAGTATTCATTTCCTAGGACATTAGCTGTTCTTAAACGTGTTTATGAACCCTCCATGTCAACTAGGACATTCAAATACTCAACAAACTAATTATAAAACTCGCATTTGTCCACCCCCAAAAAGTCTCCCGTCAATTCTATTGGGATTATGCAAAAAGTCAACAAACTGGCAGTTAAGAAGTTTCGGCGACTTTCCCATAAATGCGATACATACAGACGTAGAAGTGCACACACAGACGCCTGGCCACATTTGTAGATCAACCCTCAAGACAATGAAAGGCAAACATTGTCATGCCAAATGCAGTGCCATTGATGGATCTTCGGGCAAATATTCTTGGATTGTCATTGCTTAAAGACATAACGATGAGTTTGCAAACGGCGTCTGATGTTCATTGTTTGCGATGTTTAAATGACAATGACGAGGGGAGAATTGGCACATGTTGGTCCTCGTATTTGAATTTATGGATTTCAAGAGCGTTAACTGAATTTTTAACGTAAGTGCATGTTTTATAATTTCTAGGAAGTTCCTAGTTAAAGAACTTAATAAAGGAGGTTAGGCAAACATAGGAGGGTGTTAACATGAATAGAATATACAGCTTAAAGTTAGTATAACATTATAACCTTATTCTATTTAGGCGATAGTTCAATTTTGTTATGTTTAGTAACAGCAAAGGGACGCAGGTGCAATTGAGCTTGTCCATGTGAAAGCTTATAATGACCACCTTTCATATATAAGGTCCATAAACATTTGTAGATATGTAGACACTTCCCATCTCTCCTGTACCATATACAATGTACCATGTTTATTGAAAAACTGTATACAACAAACAGAATTTAGATTCTCGCAAACATGTCCATGTGAAGAGATCATATTCCAGCCGCAGTTGAAAAGGGCATAAATGATAATTAATATTTCTAGAAGAATGACTATAACTTTGTCTACTAATGAAACGTCATTTGTGCATAGCGCATCTCCATTATATGTGCTCATTGTAGGAGGCCCGTACATCCGTCCTGTGCGGAACCTGACCCTGACAGCGGGCGACACGGCGGCTCTCGAGTGTCACGTGACCGGTTACCCTATACACAGTCTCACGTGGACCAGAGGTCAGTACAGGGCGACCTGGCTGTGTCAACACCGCCCATTTAACGAGACCTGGCGACTTTTCCCTTATGCGCTTATGTATACAGTAGTAATGTGATAGATGCTAGAGCATAATAACAGCGAATTGCGACTATAAATAACCACATTTACATTTACATCTCACCTTCAGGAGAGTCCGTGCTGCCCACCAACCAGCGACAGCAGATCAAAGACGGTCAGCTCACGATCACGGGGGTGAGCAAGGGCGGTGACGACGGCCTGTATCGGTGCACGGCGCAGGGGGCAGACGGCCGCTCAGCGAGCCGCACCGCTCAGCTCACCGTCATCAGTGAGTACTCAACCGCGGGATGCTGGGATGTTGCCTGCTGGGCTGTGGGTACCCACACAATGTACTTCTATCCAACTTTTTCATTAGTTTGGTGATTAATCTTGACTGTGCATGTTTAACAATGGCATATCCAGGTTTTTGGACTAGGGGGGCGCACTTGAGGGATTTCATGGGTTTTGTACCGGCGAGCGGTAGTGGATGTGTAAACAACCCTATGAAAATGAAGTATTTTGGTGGGAAAAGGGTGGGTGGATCTACCTATGTGTTTGTATTATGTGGCACTCTAATCAATTGAAAATCCTGGATCTGCTACTAAAATCCCATGTGTGGTGGATCGGTTGGTGGGCGGCAGACAAGAGGTTGGAGTGGATGATGGTGAATGGATCAGACGGGGGTGACATGAATCAAATTTCTACCGTTGTTTTTTTCAAAATATACACTTTTGGCAAATGAGAGATCACACTGTTCAGTTCAAGAGTACATTTTCGAAGCTTTCACGCAAATTCTCCATGCAAAATTAACCTGTTATTAAGTGTAATGAATGACAAACTTACCAAAGGCAATTCTTATCCGATTGTTCCTTTAAAATTCTGCAAAGTAAATGTGATGGTGCATAAATACGCTACATCCTGCATCTACCATATCTAACATCATGTGTAATTTTGCAGATCCTCCCAAGATAGACCAGTTCCAGTTCCAGGCGAGACAGGAAGGGGAGCGGGTGTCCGTGTCGTGTGTGGCGGCCAGTGGAGACCTGCCTCTCTCCATACAGTGGCTGAAGGACGGGGAGCCCATAGTCAGCAACAATATTGTCAACGTACAGGTGCAATGTCACTTATATTACACTGGTGTCTCATAGTAAACAATAGTACAAATATTATCAGTATAAGAAAGGAGTCATAGTATGTTGATGATGTGGTGGAAGTATAGCAGTGATGAATTTACTCTCTTTGATAAAAACAAATGTATTCTACTTGCATATTACAACCACTAATTAAATATCTAGCAGTTTTTTTAGCAGAATATTAACAGATTTTCTAATTTAAAGTGAAGCATTTTTTATGATTCATTTTGCAGCACTATAAACTTTACTAAAATCATTCAATTTTATTCTTCTCTCTATGTTTTCTATAGCAAGCAAGCTCCTACCACTGACACAGCTGGAGACAGGTTTTGAAACCCAAATCTTCCATTTGACTAAATCAAAGCCAGCCTGACTCGTGACCCCAAGGTTATGAGAATAGAATGATACCATCATCCCAAGCAGTGAGCTGTTAAAAGATTACTAAAATTATTACACTTTGATTGACATTTAACGATAGGACTTCTTCATCTTCTCTACAGAGCACCGGCCCATTCTCTAACTTGCTGTCCATATCAGAAGTTCATCCCGAGCACAACGGTAACTACACATGCATTGTGGAGAACCATGCGGCCAGGGTGAACTACACCGCTACACTCCACGTCGACGGTAAGTGGCTTATATCATTTAGAGGCTATATTGTCAGTTTCAAATCATAATTGTCAAAATTTGGACTCGCTTTGTAATCTACTTTTACAATTGTGTAAACGGTTGTCATCATTGTAATTTTAACTAGAGAACTTTTGTTGCATTTAACTGTCGCCTCTGATATGGGTTTGTGTTTCATTGGAGCTTGGGTATTTACGTGGTAGAACATAAAAAAAAGTTTTTTTTTTGTGTAATTGTAGTATGTAACTGACTATTAATAAGCTGTACGTCTGATTTCAGTACCTCCAAAGTGGGACGTTGCACCGCGGGATGCGTCTGTGGTACTGAAACAGGACGTGATGCTTCACTGCACGGCGCACGGTGTACCCCAACCCAGGGTCATGTGGAGGAAAGCAACAGGTGAGAACAGACGGACACTGGGTTCTGTTTTATATCTAATATACCAATGATAGTTCATATGTACATATCGTAATGAACCCATCAATTGATTTAGAATTTCAACATTCATAATACATGCAGAATGTCATTCAAGATTACACAATCTTATATTGAAAAGTACAAAGTAAATATTCTCATTTTTGATATTTGAAGATGCTCAACAGCTTTATATTGTTACCGTTCACAATAGTGATTCTAGAAACTTACAATGAATATCCAATACTTACGAGTATGAATACATTATTGGTATCTGTATGAATTGTTGCAATTTATCACACTCTCAGGTACTGGCTCATACACTGACCTAATGAGCGATGCCAGCGCTGACCAAAGGTCTCATGTGAGAACGTTGCCCAACGGAACTCTGGTGATTACCAATGCCGATGTAACTGACCATGGTCAATATGCGTGTGTCGCCAGCAATGGGGTCGGCGATGACATCAGCAAACTCATCTTTCTCCAAGTTCATGGTAAGTCGGACAATTTATCTTATGTTTTTAATATGAAGTAAGTAACGCGCTACACTTACACTGAGCGTTATAATTCTTATTCAAATAGTATAATTTTAACCAAAGATAAATAGCAACTTTTATGAAATGTGCATTATTTTCAAGAAGTTATTGCAATATTGAGTGGTTTTTTTGCACGATTTGAATACTATTTTTGAGGACTTTGGAATAAGATATGGTATGTCCTGTACATTAACTATGTGATAATAGTCCTTATTATTCGGTATGAAGTAAATAATCTCATTTAATGAAATGCATCAAGATAACCAATGGAAATATGTAAACTATATGGTGTGGAGGGTAATGAAACTTTACATATAATACTTGTCATACAATAAACAGCTTCGAGCCTCATGTTAATTTTCTACCTTTTCCTTCGTACAGCTGTATTTATCCAAAATTACATAATAAAACTTACTTTTGAACTTCTTTTTGAAAATTTTGGATAAATACAGCTGTACGAAGGAAAAGGTAGAAAATTAACATGAATTAATGAAACTAACATAGGATAACAAAAACAAATATAAGCAATATGAAGAGTTCGAGGTTCATGACTTGAAGAGTGCATGTACGCTCTGTCGTTCATATGATTTATGTAGGAAATTTTTAGAAAATATTTGCACTTACTATCCAAACTTTAAACCTGTCATTTTTGAAAACAGGTTATGTATTCTGTTTGATAAAAAATTCTCTCAAAATTTATTCTTCGGTTTCAACTTAAGAAATGAAAAAATTATTTAATAGAGTGTGATATGTTTTGCCAAATTTGTGTGGGGTGTGTACAGTTTCCTTTTACTTTGTTATATGTTACCTACCTGATTAAAATGTTTATTTAATGGAACTCAATAGCCATAATATAACATTCTATACTTAATTGATATTGTATATTCGATAATAAACTTTAAAACCTAACTTTGTTTCAGTTCCTGCTCACTTTGAGCAGAGAGAGCAGAATGCGAGCGCGTCCTCCGGGGGGTCTGTGTGGCTGGACTGTCGGGCCGTCGGGGACCGACCCCTGTCTGTGGCCTGGAGCCGCCTGGGCGGGGCCAAGCTCGACCACCGCAACGATGACAGGTGACGCACAGCACGCGGTGTAACTTAGTAGAACCTCTCTATTAGGACCACCTTTGGGACCAGTGTTAGGTGGTCTCATTAGAGAGGTGGTCTCTATACAGAGGTTCATCTTTGGTAGCTTTATGAAGGTTTGGGACTGTGAAAGGTGGTCCTTGTATAGAGGTGGTCTCAATAGAGAGGTGGTCTTAATTGGAGGTTCTACTGTATATGTAAAACGTATAGAATTAGAATATCTTTCAGTTTCTAATTTATTGCTAATACGTCCAAGCATAAACTATCAAAAGAATTTTTATTTTATTTTATTCTAATTTAAATTTCGAGTACATATACTCCTTATCAAAGATCCAAATACAATTCATGAAAAATCTCCATTTTATGTCACACATCTCAGCCATTAAACTTATCTTTTATACCAATACATCTATTTCTTCCCGTACTACCTTGTTCACACCATATGCTATGTGCCTAATCAACAGAACATAGCATTAGAATAGATACAAAGGATGATAGGCAGATCCTGTAGGATTGCAGAGAATGTATGGGACTCGTGTAACAAAAAGATTAGATGGTTCTAGGCATATATCATGGATATCATGGAATTCCTTTTTGCGCACCTGCCCCCTCCCTCCCTTCCACCCCCCCCCCACCCACAAACAACAGACCAAAAAGACCTGCCAGTGTAGATGTCATCAATTTTTCAAAGCATTTCTTTACTCTTAAACTTCACAATAACTGGAAAATGTAGTCAAGCATGTAATGGGGCAAGTGTTTATTAGTAGCAGGATAAATGTTTATTGATAACAACTAGGTCAAACAATAAACTACATTACCAGTTGATTACTGTATTTTCACTATTTCTGTCGCTCTGACTTTTTCATCGTTTTCATTGCTTCAATTGTCATGCTTATCTGATAGACAGATGATTGATTTGTTACTCAAATAGTCTTTCGAACATTGTGAACTTTCAGAATCGATGTGACCTATTATAACACAGACAAAGGTCGTGGTTCTCGTCTCACCATAGAAAATTTGCAGCAGTCAGACACCGGCTTTTACGTCTGCAACGCCATCAACAACTATGGATCTGATTCCATGACAACCACATTCATTGTTCAGGGTAAGCATAGACTACATACAACTTGACAAAATATTTAGATATCCATCAGTGGTATGATATTTGCCATGTTTTATTAATGATAGATATCAATTGGTCTAACCCCTAAATAGACTTCACTTCAACACGCTGCTTTTTCTCTACAAACACTCCAAGTATTTGGGTTAGCCACTGACAATGGGAAGAATGTAAACAATACATATCAATGTAAATTTTGTGGGAAATAAGTAAGGTAGTATATTTTTTGTTGATTATTACTTTTAACAGTAATTTCGATCGTGCACTGTGGATAAAAGTTCTCATCAAAAGTGTCATTGAAATTCCAGAACCACCAGAAAAACCTGAAGTGGAACTTGAGTATAACAACAGCACTGCTATCAAAGTTTCGTGGTATGTTCCATTTGATGGAAACTCACCCATCACTGGTTTTACGGTGCAGTGTAAAAGTTTGAAAGGTAAAGACTGGTCTTATTTTCTAAGGAATTTCAATGTCAGTTCATTTTTATTATTCCATTTATACTGAATTCCATGTTCCATTGCTAAAGTTAGTTTATGATTGAATAAAAAAAGAACTGAACAATAAAATGGTTTGAACCAGAACCAAAGTCAAAAAGTTATAAATGTTTCTGTAGAAATGTTTGTATAAAGTGTCAGAATTGTTGCAAGCAAACACAACAGCATTTATAGATAACTTCAGAAACATGATATCTGGATAATTTATAGTTTTCTTTCAATTAAAATTTTGAAAAGACATATGATTAGAATCAAGTAGGTTTAAGAGCTTCCAATAAAAGATATTTTCCCAGCTGTGACATCCGCCACAGTCAAGGACATTTGAACAATAGACGGCCATAAATCGAATGATCAAATTCAGGGTTCGGAACTTTGTTAAATACATGAACACCTGTATATTTGTAGGATTTAACATGCCGTTTCTAAAATCACACATTGTTGTCTGCCTAATTATAAAACGCTTTTTTCCCTTTCATGTTGCTAAACATAATCAGTACTTATTGAATTACATCCAACAGGTTGACTTCACATATCAGTTTGAAACCCATCAGTCTTAAGGTGTAATTGAAGTTAACAAACGTATGATTTTGAATTCATGCTTGTTTTTAAGATGAATGGAAAGCTGTTGACAGTGTAAACATCGGTGCATTGGAGTCGTCATTAGAAGTCGGCAATCTGTTACCCGCACATGATTACCAGCTGAGAGTGATAGCTGAAAATAAGGTTGGGCCAAGCGTGCCCAGTGACATATTGGCATTTGTGACGGGGGAAGATGGTAAATGTTTTGCATGCTTCATCTCGTTAATAATTGCCTTGAATTTTTTAAGAATAATTTAATTAACACTTGGCAGATGTTGAAAAGCAAGATGAGATATTTGACAATTGATACAACAAAGAGTAGTTTTTCGCTTCATAAAATCTGTTCGTCTGAATTATTTTCCATTTCTGAAAATAAGATGTGAATAGATTTTAAGGATTTGTTATTTGACAAAGAAGTAAGTTTGTTCCTTTTGAAATACAACTGAATTCCTTGGTGTAGTGAATTCTCTGCTTTATTTGCATTTTCTGTCGACTAAGAAATGATCACAATTTTACCCGGATCCTTATTCATAGGGTTATTCCTTTCCAAGCCTCTACATGTATTATAACATTTACATTGTACAGTTACCATACTTTACTGTAAGGTATAATTACATTTAACTATCCTTTTCATCTCAAATGAACCCTTGCTGAGGTTTTAAACACAACCATTTGCTTTCCAACACTGTTTGATCTTTCAAGGTTATACGTTAATACACTCAATGATTCATTTATATCTTATTAATAAAGATTTGACCTTTAGCCAATATTTTATTATCAATAATGCCAAATAAGATGGTTATTGGGTTTTGTTGTTACTGATTTTTAGTAAATCTCAGAACAATAATAAATATGATTTTATATTTGGGTGATTTAATATCCAAGATTATTATTATTCCCTATACAAATCCAAGTATCTTTTAAAGAAAGTAAGCAAATTCTAATGTAATTTCAGTGCCATCTGGTCCACCATTGACTGTTGCTGCCATTGGTGAGGATTCCACATCTCTTCTCGTCACTTGGACTGAACCGGATGCAAATCGGCAGAATGGAAAAATTCTTGGCTACTATGTGGGCTACAAAGTCAACAATTCATCAACGCCGTATATCATTCAGCAAGTGAAGGTAAATCACAGTTTTAATAATAAGACCACCTCTATAGAGACCACCTCTATATTAGGACAATTATCACTGTTGTAAGTCTTCATAAAGAGACCACCACAACCTCCATAATGAGACCACCTTTCTAGTATTGAGACTGCATGAGACCGTAATAGAGCCATTTTACAGTAAATACTCTCTACGTTGAAAAATATTTGTATCCTTGCAATTGTTGTATTTGTATTGAAGGCATTTTTCCTTTTTATATGTAGCGGTAATACTACATATCGCGTTTAATAGGTAGTTCATAGCGATAATAAAACCAAATGATTCTTTGCAGCAAAGCTCGGAACTCCAATTGAAAATCTTGAACTTGGAAAAATTCACAATGTACTCTGTACATGTGCAAGCGTACAATAAGATTGGAGCCGGTCCCAAGTCAGACGACGTGCTCGGCTTAACACTAGAAGATGGTGGGTGAGATGTTTGGCTGTAATGTAAAGCAAACAAGATCATGATTTCAATCACCTGCATGAGTTTCAAGTAGCATGTTTAATCGGCAAATATCAAATTAAGCACAGCTTGCTCAATAATCATCTATTACCTTCTTTGAATTTGAAATATTAGTAAGAACTTTCAAAGTTCTGTATGTATAGCTTGTGAATGGACCCATTTAAGTTTAGTGAATAGTATTACAATGTGAGCATGTACAATATACAGTATTCGTTCTTATACGCGCACCTGCCATTTTAAGCGCACCCCCCTGTTTTACACAGATTAAATTAAACAAAACTTGCTTTTTTTGCAAAGATTTCATTTACCTGGTGGCATATTGTAAGGCTAACATGCCGGTATTATTCGGATAACCACATAACCACGCCGGGCACTTTGTGAAACAATGTTCGCTGTTCATACATGTTGTTATCATTCAAAGCGAGCGATAAAAGAAAAAAAGCAAGAACCACGAAAAATTGTCGTGGTGCGCTTATTAGACATCCCCTGTGTTTTTGTTTTTGGTTTAACTATTTTTTTGCGCTTATAAGAACGAATACGGTATGTAATTTTGAATTCGCTTCCAGTTCCCAGTCAGCCTCCACAGAGTGTCCAGGCCACACCGCTCAGTGCCAACAGCATCCTGGTGCTGTGGTCGCCCCCGCCGCTCTACACACTCCATGGCATCCTGCAGGGCTACAGGGTCTTCTACAAGCAAGTCAGGCATGACGAAGGTGAGGACACTCAGCTTATCACCACGAGTCAACGTATAAATCGTCAAGTCATTGGAATGAACTAAATGACATGGGGCGTTTATTTTCGAACATAATCATTGCATATCATCAGGGGTCATGTTTATGTACATGGCCTTAACAAAAATTCATACATGTATATATCGACTGTTGAAATGTGTATCCTAACTACAAGTATAAACTCATATTATAAGGTCTCTCTTGTTAATGTCTGCAATGTTTGCCATGATTCTATCTTCATCCATCGATCTTTGATTCTATCTTCATCCATTGATCTTTGATTCTATCTTCATCCATCAATCTTTGATTCTATCTTCATCCATCGATCTTCCTTCCAGACGAGACGGACGCGCTGACCCTGCTCTCCACCCAGCTGACCGGCGTACTGACCGGTCTCGAGAGCTTCACCAACTACACCGTGCGGGTGGCGGCCGTCACGCGGAGAGGCCAGGGCGCCCTGTCACCCCCGGTCTACGTCAGCACCCAGCAGGACGGTACGCACCCATTGTCGTGTCTGCTAGTCAGATTAATAGGGCATTGCATGGGTTTGAATGGGAGATAAGAAAATATCTCACTGAGTGGAGTTGTCACAGCTTGAGTGAGCTTGAGTGAGCAGCAAACGAGAGTCATGAAGTTGTGACAACTCTCGACTGCTGCGCTCACTCAAGCTGTGACAACTCCACTCAGTGAGATATTTTCTTATCTCCCATTCAAACATAATGCAATACCCTATTTCTACCACTTTAACTGAGTTATTTTATGGACTACGTGATGATTTATACGTCGTAGTAAATTTATGCAAATTAGCTGGTCTGGGAAGAGTGGGAGATAAAGAAATCCACCACCGCTACTCCATTCATAAATAACACTGTGTCACTGGAAGTGGGAGAAGTATACAGTAGAACCTCCAATTTAGACCATCTCTCTATTGAGACCACCTCTATAATGTAAGACCACTTTTTATGGTGCCAAACCTTCATAAAGCTACCAAAATGAACCTCTGTATAGAGACCACCTCTCTACTGAGACCACCTAACACTTGTCCCAAAGGTGGTCCTTATAGTGAGGTTTTACAGCAGTCAATAAAAAATGCACCGTTTTATACTTTGCAGGCAGGTCCAATCAATATGAATCATTCTTGATAATGCAAAATTTCAGAAACTCTATACTATTTTTTTTCTCATTCCTTTCAAATCCATGGATAAATCTGGTATATGCTATTAAGCCCATTTAAAATCACAACTACTCCATCTGTTAAAATATGTGTTCTAAAAAATTTGAATGAAGTTTTCATAATAGACGTTGGACAAAAACAAATAAAAACAAAAATTTCATGGCCTGCATTATTCATATAGTATAAACTTTCTATATTCCGGGCTGTCTGCAATGTAGACCAAATGCTTTTTCATACAGTGCTCAACAAATGTGATTTTAAGCAATGACATAATATAGTTTTTAATCACAACACATGATAATCCCTCTACTAATTTGTAGAAGTATTATCATGTGTTCTCATTAACAAACTATGTTAACCTGTATAGTAAGTAAATTTCATGTTCATATTTGTGTCCAGTTCCGGGCCGGCCTGCTGACATTAAGGCCGTCTCGTCGGGCAACGCCTCGGTCCTCGTCTCGTGGAGGCCCCCGCTACACAGCAACGGGGTCATCACCAAATACACGTTGTACGTCACACCGCCCCACACCGACGCTCAAATGGTAAATATACGTGCATAGTCATATTATTTTCATGTCAACAGTGCGCAAGTATTTTCTTGTCAACAGTGTGCAAGTAATTTCTTCCTGTCACTCTGAATGTGAAATGGAATCTGACTTCAATTGTCCAGCTTTGTTGTAAGCAAAATCAACAATATCGCCCAGAAATGTGCCTGTCGATTCTGACAGGAGCATTGCAAACTGTAATTAGCTTTTCATATAGCTTCAGTAAATCTCTATTTCGAGCAAAATAAGGATACCTTAAAATTTGGTGACATAACTTTCCTTATAGATATTTGAATAAATGTACTCTAGCACCAACTGTACATGAAGAAGACTTCTTTACAGTAGAACCTCCAATTAAGACCACCCCTCTATTGAGACCACCTCTATAATGAGAGCACTTTCCACATTCTCAAGCTGTCATAAAACTACCAAAACGAACCTCCATATAGAGGCTGCCTCTCTATTGAGACCACCTCCAAAAGATGGTCCTAGTAGTGACATTCTACTGTGCATTGCAAACTGTAATTAGCTTTTGATATAGCTTCAGTAAATCTCTACTTTAATAGGATATCGCAAAATTTGGTGACATAACTTTCGTCATAGATATTCGATTCACAGTTCGAGTACTCTAGAGCCAACTGTACATGAAGACTTCTGTACCTCCTTTCAGCGTGAGGAGAGCACGGTCGAGCTGGCAGCGAGCAGCCGGCAGCACGAAGTGAGCGGTCTGACTGAGCAGCAGCCGTATGGGTTCCGTGTGGCTGCGTCCACCGTGGTGGGTCCGGGACCCGAGACCAGGGAGGTCACGGCACGGCCGCGCAGCACAGGTACACACCATCGTCATATCTCACAGCTATATAGCCGTGATACCGCCATATCCAATTCTGTGGAACTTACGCTCAGAAACCGACCAATCAGAACGCCCACTGCCAAAATCTCCAGCGGGGAATTCAAACGTCAAACGTACGATCTTGCTATATAAGTAAGATGAAACCGAGTATTGATTTTGTCTTTGACTTAGTCTAACCGAAAATGATTTTTCCGCATAACAGCTATAAGTGGGCCCACGGATTGGTATGAACAAGGACTTTAAGGCAGTGTGAGTGATCAAGCCGTGAAAACAGACGATGGTACACACGGGCTATCATGTAGTTACAGAAGTTGCTTGGCTGAGTGGATAGGGAGTCGGACTCTTGACCAGATGGTCGTTGGTTCGATTCCTGGTCGGGTCTGGTGGTGGGTGTTGGGCAAATTTATTTCTAACAGGTTGCACACTGCTCCGTGGTACCTACACGTTAAATAGGTACAGGTCAGGCGAGTGAACGCTAATGTGAATGATTGGCACGTCTGCGCCGCTACGGCAGCAATTGTGCTGTATGCTCCCTACCGAGGAGTTGAGAAGGATGTAGTGTGATAAGGATGCCAATGACCAGGTGTGAATGTAAAGTTGTGAGAGCACTAGAATCATGACTATAAACCACCACATTTACATTTACATTTAGATCCAAGATTTGTGTTGAGTAATTTGTACTCTCTATCTGTACGATTGCTCAAAATCTACAACAATACATGCACACAACCACAACCTCTTGTCTTACAACATCGCCATGATCTTTCTCTGTTAAATCATAAAAAAATATAGTCTGTATAATCTGTAGTTGATGTGTTATAGCAGGATCTTAAGGATGATACTTGAGCATGTGATTATGTTTGTTTCAGCATCTGCAAGCATCGCAAGTTTCTCCACATCGATGTTCTGTCTGTGGCAAAATGACATCACTTTACCGTGCCAGGCTGTGGGGATACCCCATCCCACTGTCTCATGGTACAGGAGGTAAGAAAGGAGGTGTAAACTTCCACAAACAGCTTTAATGCAACTCATTTACAGTCCATGATTATTCGTGTCTGTCATCTGCTGTGTGAATTGAGTCAAAAGTTATAAAAATTGTTTTATTTGTACAAATTTCAACTCAATTCACACAGCAGCCATATAACAGGCGAGAATAATCATGAGAAGAACTACTGTTACTCAACTTTTAAGTTTAACTAACACATTTTATTTGCAATCCAAAAACCTCCACTGATATAGCTATGGCTACAGAGTAAGATGCCAGATATAATCAAAGGAGTGAGACTCCTGAAAAGCCGAGCTTGAGAATTCCTGGATGCATTGTGACTTTATTTATGCATAAGCAAACGACTGTCCCGATGGATAGATTCCTCAAGTCACAATGCATTGAGCTGGTCGCTAATGAAAAACGGTTGTAGTGGCGCATTAATTTTGATCGGCTACAATGTAATTGGCGTTTCCCCAGCTCATTAACATTGGCGATTGTCAGCTGCTTCAGTTTTATTGATAAATTCAAAATGGGCACTAATTTCAGCGCGTATGAATATGCTTATAGTAAAGATAGTAACGGTGAAGGGGGAACAGAATGAAACGATGACAAAAAAGCTCGAGTCTTCTGTGAAGCTCGGCTTTAAAAATAGATTGAAATGAACTTTCACAGGGGTAAGCAGATAACAGCAGAGGACAGAGTCCAGGTTCTGACCAACGGTTCCCTCTACATCAGGCAAGTGACCACTGAGGATGGAGATAACTACACGTGTCGGGCGGAGAATGTGCATGGAGCAGACGAGATCACGGTCAGCTTGGTTGTACAAGGTAAGGCAAGAGCACAAATTTTGAATTGAAAAGATGCATTTAAGACTGATGTAGGTCTATTATTAAAAGTACATTATAGAAATATTTTAGCAAGGTGATATTATATATGCATTTTTATATTTTATGTTATAATTGTTTATGAAAAATGCCCGTTGCTTTTATATTATTAATGTTGATTGGGTTGTTTTTCAAATGTATTCAGACAAGGACAAGATAAGTATGTGAAATGTTGTGGTTTAGTGATTATATTTTAATGTTGTCAAATTTAGATTTCATTTTATCATTTGTCACCATTCTTGTTTTATTCAACATTATTTTTTTAAAGTTGATTTATTTTTTAACATGTAAACTGTATTTTATGACATTTCAACTGATCAATATATTCTGGGTCTGGAGTATTTTTTCGTAGATAAAAATCATGGACATTTTTATCGTTGTTGTGGGAACCTTATTTATTTATTTCCATAATCAAAACATGCATGTATCAATATTTCATTGGCAACAAATAAATACTGCCACTTCTTAACACTTAATGTACTGCCTATAACTTTTCAATTCAGTAATACAAAAGAAAGAAATTAATAGCTTGACATTTTTCAGAACTTTCATTTGTCAAACAATATATGCTCATCATTGTCGATTTATAACATGATATTGTAAACCAAATTAAAAATCGACATAATAGAAGTATACACTTGTTTTCGTATAACAAGGAATCATGGAAAATAAATAGACAAACAAACCAAGCCCTTGGCTGTTTTGCATATGCATGAAGCTTTTTTCGCTGTCTCATATGAAATATTTCAGTACGATCGTACCAGGTGTCTCAAATAGTTAGTACAATTTTTACCCACGTGGTGCCAGTCTCAATCAACAAAAGCTCTGTGATGTACGATGTGGCAGAAAGAAATGATTAAGACTGATACTGTTTGTCTATTTTTTTCCCAGAATGCAATTGTTTGTAGCCACCTGTTAGTTTTAGACAGGAACTATGATTAGAAAAAAATGTATGAAAACTCGTACTCCTAGTAAGCTGTTGGCGTTGGTTTCAGCGCCACCCAAGGCAGCAGTCCTTCGCGTTGTTGCCACCAGCATGTCTACCATCCAGGTGGGCTGGAGAACTGGCAGCAATGGAGGCTCGCACATACAGGGTAGGCTCGTGGTTTCAACGATATTTAGAGCAGTGCACACCCATTCCATAGGTCACACCCATCCCATATGTTTTTTGTTTTTTTTAAATATTTAGCATCCAAACAAGTACCAAATAATATTACTACTTTAAAAACAATAGTTTTGAGGTGCCAAAGTGTAAAAAGAAAATTTCTAGTAATCACTAATGTAAATACACATGTTCAAATCGCATATAATCACCACCTACGGGGTGTGTGTGCACACGTTATTTCAAATGCATCATAGATCATGCGATTTTAATGAACCATAAGAATTCTGTTTATCTTACGAAAATATAAGTAAGTAGCTTCCTTTTGACACCTTCAACGCTGTTGTTGGTTCATTAAAAGCTGTGCTACGATGGTTTAAACAAAAAAATACACGGGATGGCTGTGAGGTGCTCAAGGAGTGTTTTTATGCTGCAGTATGTCTTGGAGTACAAAAAGACAAACGTAACAAATGATTATTCAAATTTGATCGACTAATGGATCGAAATTATGTGATTGAAAGCAATTTATTATTTGTGTTTGAATTTAAAATGTTTCACACCACATTCTCAAAAATAAAGTTGATAATTTGCTTCTGTTGCCTACATTAGCTAGTCTGGGTGTATCATAAAAGTATTCTGTAGAATCTGTTACTGAAGTATCCACTCCATATTCATTTCATGAAATCTCCAGACAGACTTTATAGAGAAACATGAAACATGAATGTAGAAAACATTATGGCCTGATTTGCAACACCCACATAATATTCTTTCCATAGCCATACAATAGAACCTTGTTATCTCAATATTCCTTATAAATCTCAAAATTTCTGTTATCTTGTGGTGTGTTTTATTTCTCTTCAAGTACATTTTGAACATACATTACATGCTTCAATATCTCAAATATCAACCCTGAGAGAGGGCATTCATGGCATTTTTAGCTGTTGCCCGATTTCCTTGGTGTTAACTTGTACAACAAATAAATAAACCGAATATTAACCATTCTACTGTTCTGTCTAATAACTTTGCAATAACAAGTTTCTTTGGTATCCTCCACTCCAGGTTTCAAACTCTCCATGAAGAAAGAGCACGGGACCTGGGAGACGCACATGTTGGCGTCGACTGCCCGCACCTTCACGTTGACGGACGCTCCGTGCGGCTCTCGCTACAGCTTCATGGTGGCTGCATACAATGCCGTAGGGGACGGAGAGACGAGTAACACGGTCACCACCTCCACCAATGGCTCAGGTACGGTCATATTGTTCTTGGCTGCTTTGGTACAGGTGGTTATTGTAAAACTAGAAATGTTTGTGCACAATTTAATTTGCGAATTTCGTGGGTAGCAGGTGCAAAAACGCAAACTTAAATAGTCAGCAAACATTAATAGCTTGTGTAAAGTAGGTCCAGGATGGAGCAAAATCGCAAAATTAAATACTCACAAAATATTTTATAGATGAAAATTGCAAAATTTGATAGCCACAAAATATTCTAGTTTTACAGTATTGGATGTGCGGGTTGGTATAGGGTCTGGATTGGATGGGACAGTGCTAGTTAGTCAGCAGGACAAGTAGCCCTCAATAATATAGTTATTTTTATTTAAAAAAATCCCTCGGCTCGGTCAAAAATAAAAAAAAGTTTCTACTTCAAATTTGGGGATGAGTGGCATTAGAATAGTGATTTTTCTGTTCCATTTTGTATTGTGAGTGCCCATGTATTGTGCAGTATATGTAAAAAAATGATAATTATATTTTTTAATCCTTGTGTTGTTATGTTTTGATTCATGTTCTGTATTACATTCACGTAATATTGAAAACAGTTTTGTAATTTAAGTTGGTTCATTTTACATTATAATCTGAAGATGACCGCAAGGTTGAAAATATTTAATTAAAATGTGAATAAAAAAGATGTTGGTACTATCATTTATAATAATTATATTTTTTCAATCATTTTACATCTTGAAAAATCATACTTTGAATAGAAATCTGATATGTGAAGATTCCTTAACCACTGATTCTCCTCCTCCTCTCCACCAGCCCCCATCAGTATTTTACATTGCTTATATGAAAAAAATGATGATTATAATTTCTTAAATCATTTTACATCTTAAATCATACTTTGAATAGAAATCTGATATGCGAAAATTCGTTTAACCACTGATTCTCCTCCTCGCCACAACCAGCCCCCATCATGCCGACTCAGAGCCTCATCCTGATCCACATCAACTCCACGTTTGTGGACCTGGATCTGGGCAGCTGGCAGAGCGGAGGCTGCCCCATCACCGGCTACGACGTGGAATACCAGCACTGGGGGGATCCACACTGGAGGCTGGTGCAGAAAGCCATCGACCCAACACTGGTAAGCGACGCTGTAAGCTGGCAGACGGATTTGACTACTCCGTAGAACCCCTCTATTAAGACCAGCTTTGGGATCAGTGTGTTAGGTGGTCTCAATATTTTGTACAATTTTAGTAATAGGTGAACTAACTGTGATAATCGTTATTTTAATCCGTGTATCAATTATTATTTTTGACCCAACACTGGTAAGCGACTCTGTACTTGCAGACGGATTGGACTATACAATGCTACAGTCATAATTATTGTTTTGTTAAAGGGCAAAAGTACTGTTCACGTTAGTGATTATTTGCATAACCATTGTAGATATGTGCATTAATTATTGGGAATTACAACAGTGCCTCTATTCCGATATACAATGTACCTATCAAACAAGATCAGAAAAATGAGGAGTTAACTTTATCAGATGGGCATTTTCAGCTTAGTTACTGGTTTGCATTATGTTCAAAGGACAGTCATTCACATATACTTTAATTTCTAGTTTGTATTATGACCAAATAGGACAGACAATTGCAAATACTTGAGATGATTGAGACTTGACCATACTATGGGTGTATTGTTCACAGTAATCAGCAATTTCTCAATGTTTCCAATACCACTGTTTGATTTTTAAAGACGACAACATTTCTATAAAAAGTTACATTTCTATACATATTCTAACTGTAAAAAAACCTTTACTTTAAATTATCTTTTGCATGTTGAGCATTGGCCATAGTTGTTGCTTTGCTGAAGTTAAACATAAAGTGTAGTCTGATGGTCATATTTAATAGAAACATGTATTAAGCTTTCATATACAGTGGAACCTCCAATGAAGACCACCTCTCTAATAATACCACTTTTTACAGTCCCATTATATAAAGCCACCAAAATGAACTTCTGTGTAGAGACCATCTCTCTATTGAGACCACCTAACACTGGTCCCAAAGGTGGTCCTGACAGAGAGATTCTACTGTATTAAGTGATAACCTTAGAGTTTGTAATAACTCTACCACTCACAGTTCAACACACACACTGACATTGTGGCTTCCATCACGGAGCCTTTGACCGAAGTGACAAACCTGGTGTAATGACGTCATATTTGCGTCAATGTGACGTTATTACACCAGATTTGTCACTTCGGTCAAAGGCTCCGTGATGGAAGCCACAATGTCAGTGTGTGTGTTGAACTGTGAGTGGTAGAGTGACTGATTACAAACTCTATGGATATTCCTACCACTAATAATAGTCTGCACAAAGATAAGTGTCTTATGGTGTCATAAGTCTTATCGTGATAGAGCTTTTAAAACAGCAGCACCTAAATTATGGAATAAACTTCCACTGTCCATTCAACAATCCAAAACTCTTGCATCCTTTAAATCACAACTAAAGCACCATTTGTTTAAGGAGGCCTACAAGCGTACATGAACATTTAGTGGAATTTACGCTATAGAAATTGTATTAACCTGTTTGATGCAGCGGTTGTTCCGTCTGGAGCTGCAGCCTGAGAGCTGGTACGTGGTGCGGGTCACGGCTCACAACGATGCCGGCGCCACAGAGTGTGTGCTCAAGTTCACCACCAACTCATACACGGGGGGTAAGTGGAGAGCGGGGGTCATACAGCAAAAATGTGATAGGTGATTTGCCCTAAATCTTGAGCATGAATTGTCTTTATTTAAGTGTGTGAAATGTGATGGAACCTATCATTGGTGACTGGTCATCTGGTCATTACAAAGGCTGGGATTGGTGATTTGCCCTAAATCTTGAGCGTGAATGGTGAATTTCCTGTATTTAAGTGTGTGAAATGTGATGAAAGTGTGATGCAGCCTATTGAATTACAATTCGTGGTGATTGGTGAAAGACAATGGAATGTATTGGTGACTGGTGGTTTAGGAAGAAAATGTTGGTGAATGGATTTTCATACCCTCCTCTGTAGACTTCATCACTGCTGTTATAGCATACATTATGATAAGCACTGTGTTTATATGTGAAAATTAAAACAAAAAATGATTTTGCAATCAAATACTGTAAAACTAGAATATTTCGTGGCTATTAAATTTTGCGATTTTCATCAATAAAATATTTTGTGACTTTGATTTTGTGATTTTGGTGCATCCTGGACCTATTTTACATAGGCTATTAATGTTTGCTGACTATTTAAGTTTGCTTTTTTGCACCTACACATGAAATTCGCAAACTAAACAGTGCGCAAACATTTCTAGTTTTACAGTACTATACAAGATTCCTTGATGTATCTTCCCACATATAGATCTGCCTGAGCGACAGTTTGACAGTAATTTCTGTAAAATAAGACATGTTGAGTACACATAAAGGAGATAGAGGTATATTATTCCCAACTCCAAGATAACACAATCATTCCCATTCAACTATATTACATAACTCATATTTAATTCTATTCTACTCATTAGAATTACTCATAGTGATTTTGGCAATCACAAAATCAATCCATCTACACACATTTCAAGTATCGCCACTGTCATGTATGGTAGCTTATGAGTCTAAATCAGATTAATAAGCTTGGTTCAGTCTAATCACTGCCGCAAGGTTTATCATGGTTAGATGCCGTGAGCTATGTTAGTCTATAGGACACAGGATACAAGTCTGTGCGGATGATTGTAGAAGTCAGTTAATAAATAGTAACCAAACCATCTCCATGGTCCTTCTACTTCTTTATGTCTCAGAGTAAAACCACTCATGACACCACATATTTTGCAGAGCCAATCGAGCCCCAGAGTATCCGGCATGAGTACAAGCCGCCATTCTATGAGAACCTGCTGATCATGATCCCGCTGACCGCCTCACTGCTCACCCTCCTCGTCATCGCGGTGGCCGTCGTACTGTACTGCAAACGTCGCAGGCTCATTGCCAAGTACAAGGGTAGGCGCATTTATATTTGTTCTTTCTTTGCCGACTCAAATCTATGTACATTACAACCTCATTTAGCCGGACACGTTGGGAAGCTGGAGGGACATTCGGAAAATCGATATGTCCGAATGATTGAGGGGAAGGGCAGGGCGACTGTATAAAACCACGTATCATCATATGAATGCGACCACGGGTGACTATGGACGATAATAGGAGATATTCATGAAATACCCTGTAGAAGAAGCCATCCATCACTTTGGAAAAAATTGGGACTATAGCAGAACATCCGGTTGATGGGAAAATTCGGATATTTGATAATGAGGTTGTACTGTATGCTGGTTACTGTATTCCCGCATTTTGTAGCCTCTGCCCAAATTGTCTACAAAACTTGGAAATACAGTATGTATGGTTTGATGTCCATTTCGCAAGCCAAATAATTCCATCTCACTGTTTGTGTCATGGGAAATATAAAGCTAGGTGGCAAGTACCCTTTCATTTCGGACCATATCATCAATTTAAAATCTTAGGGATAAAAAGTTTATGCGAACTTGTCTATTCTTTTCTAATCTGTAGGTTAATGCTCTAAGTGATGAATCGGTGCAACGACACAGATAAGTTACATCAATGGCCTTTCTAATTGTAGCTCAAAATGCATCGAATCTAAGAAGAGACATTACAACAGAGACAAGTCTCATGTCCGAACTGAGTGAAAAATCTCACCTGCCCAAATCAGTGTCCACGCAGATGCATTCTTCGGTAACCGAGGAGCCTCCGCAGAAGGGAGAAGACACCAAGTCTTGGGTGTTCAATGGACGAGAGAGCAGGCTCAGTGGCACTTCAGGTGATTCATCTCTTTACAAATATTGATTGCTTGATTGATTGATTGATTGATTTTCTTCATGAACTAATGTTCCTAGGATAGCACATGAAAGCGTACATATTAGGCAATACGATAAGCAAGATACGATATTCGTAATGAAGAAGTTAGATACTGTTAATTGTTTTGTGTATGCTATGATAGCGAAGACTTTACAACATTGTATTGAAATATTTCACCATCTTGAGGAGGGTTATCAACCGCCATGCAATATGAAATACCGTTGTTTAATGTAAAGGGTTTAAATTAGTATAGCTTAACTCATTGAAATTTTGGTGTGAATATGAATGTTTGGACAGAAAATGTACATGATCATTTCAAATTTGGAGGTTAGTGTGCAGTTAGGGGATCCAATTTATAAGTAAGTAAACATGAGCTCAAATGCAATGTCTCGTATTGATGAATCTGAACATCTCATTCCACAAGGTTCATCGTCCATACAAAGTCTGCAGACAATGGTTGACAAGTACATAGCAGAAGTCATACTTGCTAAGAAAGGTCTGCCAACTTTACACCTTTTATACCCTAGTTCTCTATGTTGATATGCGGAAACCGTTATGGATTTATTCATTTATGGTTCATAATTATGTAATTTATTTATCCTAAATACTCCAGTTTAACCTTTTCACTTTTTGTTTATGGTACAATAACCTTGCACTTCTATTGGCAAAAAATTAGCATCATTCAATATAAATTGTAACAGGTGGTACCTACATATACATGTATAGGTGTTGGATGGCTAATGTAAAAGATGGGCATGTGGTATGGCAAATTTTTGATAACAATCTTTATAAGGGTCGATTGAAGGGCGATCCAGCGTACAGGTGTCCTCATTGTCTTTGATGGAAGACCAATCAAACCTATCACTGATGACCATTGGCTTGAGGGACTAGACTCCTTTTACTATCTCGGCTACAGTCTGCAGTACTAGTATTATCACAAGATGTAGATGTGCTTGGGGCAAGTTTAGGGAGCTACTACCAAGCCTTTCGAACAGGATTCTCTCAATGCTCACCTGTGGGAGGATTTATGCTGCCTGTGTAAGAAGTGTCATGTTGTACGGTAGTGAGTGCTGGGCCTTCGTAAAGATGATTGCTCACGCTTGATACGTAATGAGAAAGTGATGGTCTGTTCTGCAGTGTTAAAGTCAGACACAACAATGAAAGCTCAGTAATGCAAAACATATTACATGAATGACGCCAATACAGACTACATGTATGTAACGGTTTGCGTAAATTATGGTAATGTACAGTAAATTATGATATTTGGCCTAAAAAGTGGACTAATTCACGTCAGAAAACGAGATTTCAATTTTTCTCAATTCATAGCCAAGGAGAGTATTTCGTGTTTTAGTAGGAAGCTACCACATGGGTTGGCTATAATCATGTTCATTATATTACAAAGCAGTAATAAAACTTTTGATATGCTCAACATTAGAATTAAATTTGAAGTAAATTGATAGTTACTTATTACCATAGGCTATAAAATTTTTATAAAAACACTTAGAAACCAAAAATGATGCCCGTCGTACATGTATCTATGTTCCTGAAGGACTAGATCTGTGTCTACCTGAGCACCAAATGCATTGAAAATGAGAGAACAGCCGATATCCACAATGATCACAATGTTCCTGGTCCTTTTTTGAGTTTGCCTTCAGCTTGAATCGAGGTATGTCACTCGGAGGGTTTTTCTTTGATTCTTCCTTCACTTGCAGCTTTCCTAGTGTTATTTGATTGTTTTGTAACTGAATGCCATGATAGGAAAGCTTCGGAAAATCGTATTTTTCAACATAAGCCATTTCTTCATCTAACTTGCCAGCCAGTTTGCTCACTTCAGATTTCATATGTTTATAATGTAACAAACTTTTGCATTTATCATTATCTAACAATGTAGAGAAAGATTGAACTTGACGATCAAATCGTTCAAGAGCTCTCGTCATTGTCTCCAATTTGTTCATGCTGTACTTTTCTTTCACACTTTGTAATTCCCCAACAACCGTCTTTTCCCAATCATCAAGTTTCTTTTTGGCAGATGAGACCTGCAGTCGTGTCTCATTACACAAATTATCAACAATTCTTTGAAATTCTTCCTGTTTGAATGTGCCGCATTGAACAATTCTTTCATGTCTTTCTTTGAAAATATGACTATTGTCATTCAGCGATAGCTTTATTTCTTGAATTGCATCTTGTAACATCACTATCCTGTGATTTTGGTGACGTCTCGATTTTCCGGTTGCAATATCTTTAAAACACTCTTTGCAAAGTTCTCTTGCACATGTCATACAGTAGTCATAACATACGGTATCATGTACTGAACATGTTATAGGGGACCGTGATTTATTGAAAATTTCCATCAGTGACAAGTAATCCTGGTTATTCTTCAAATTAGCAGCCCAGCTGTGCGTTATACAATAATTTCTCTTGCAAAAAGGACATTCAAGAACACCCTCTTTCTTTCTTCCAATACACTGCAGAACGCAGGCGAGACATAACGTGTGGCCACAAGGTAAATTCTTTGGAATCATGTTCTGACGATTGTATTCATTCATACATATAGCGCACAGTAATTCATCTTTGATGTCTGAAGTGGAGTGTTTGCTCATGGCCATGACTTGGTTTTGATTCTAGCTGCAATAAAAAGTGCAGTCAAATTACATACACATGGAAGAAAACTATGGATATATGACCTATCAATACGCTCAGTTACATCTACATGTACAATGTACATATATATATGTTCATAATATCTTTCAATACTTACTTGTGACAAGCAGTTGTTGTGGACTTCAACTTTGCAGACAGCTTTTGAAAAATTTTGCATCTAAAGTGTAAACCATAGTGGTAAATTTGTTCCTTATATATTGCATCACAAAATGTTGAATATCATTTTGTTATTTTCATATATGCTCTTTGCAATAAGCTTAAAACAAAATAAGTTCTCATATAGGCATGATAGAAATATTACTGTTAGAACTTAAAAGGGTTCTAATTTCATTATTCATTTTCAGCTAAACATAATGCATCCTAGTTTAATCCCGTTTAGAGAAAATGTAATTTTACAATGTTCTTTCATTCTGTGACTGTGTACAAATATTTGTGTATTCACATTTTAGAAGATACACTAGAGAAATATTACCTTAAGAACTTACAATGATACATTTTTCATTATCTATTTTCAGCGAAATATACATTTTCATGCATGCATGTTCATTCCCATTTAGAGAAAATATTTTGTACAATGGTCTATCATTTTGTGTTATAGTAAAAAATATTGGTCTATTTAAATTTTAGATGATACATTTACTTAGTACATCCAGTATTGTATTTCATATTATATCATATTATTTACACACAATAACAAAATTAATGTTTGATAGAATTACATATTACATAGAATTTTACATAGAATTAGCACGTGTTAAAATTCTGTATTAACACTTCTCTGTAATGCTAATTGGTTTTAGTTTAGTAAAGAATTGCACAATTTATATTATTTTTCACATTTAAACTATCATTTCAGGAAATGAAACATTGAATCCTTATGGAAGTTTACCAGCACAAAGGGAGAGTCCACAGGGAGCCAATGCTACCCAGGAAGCGTCTGAAGATTACTTACCACCCCCACCCCCACCAATAACCTTGGTAGATGAGACCTCTCTCAGCGAGGAACCACCTCCACTGCCAGCTCGAAATGACTCCACATTTCAGCCTCCTTTAAAAACAAACAGTGACCTTAGTAGTACAGGGGGAAGGCCCCAACAGGCACCTCCGCCAGTGCCTAAGAGAAAGACTGCGAGGCTTTCCAACTGTCCTGTTTCTCAGAATGCAGACATAGTTTATAGCTCTTTGGAGAGCAATGCCTCTCTGGATGAGGAACAAAAGATGGCTCCTGAGAGAAAGCCATATTTTCGAAGTTCAGGTAGAGTTATTGTTACTGTTACATTTCATCCAATGATCTTCCCATTTACACAAAGGATGAAGACAATTGAGTTCTACGATAAATAAAATAATATTTAGACATTCCACAAACACTAGAAAACAATTTTTCCTTTACAATCTGCATTTCTTTTTTGTCAAGTGTAAAAAGATATACATGTGCCTGTATTGTAATATTGATCTTTATCTGATAATTCGATATATTTTCAGATCTCAAGGAAAGGCAACCAGCAGTGGGGTCAGAAGAATGTTACCCTCTAGTGACACCAGGGAACATTCAGATCGCAGGTGGTAACATTACCACGGAAGAAAAGGTTTGACAACATACCATAATGTAATTGAAAGTTTGTGAAAATGTTTCCATACATGTACATGTGAACAGTTGGAGTTGTGATCACAGATAGAGTCATATTATTACCCATGCATGGATGTACGAATTATGCGTAAATGGTTGTCTCCAAGTCATCATATACTAAGAAGCATCTTTATGATCAGTTACTGTATTGAACTACAGATGTTGAATATCTATGTATTCTGACTGATCATATCCATAATGAACTAAGTAAAGGTTGACTCTACCTCAAGTTTTAGTTGGCAGAGACAGCCATTATTAGTGAAAAATGGAAATAAAAGCAATGATACTATTGTGCAATATAAACTTCTATTTTGACAGGATTACTTTTTCTTGTGCCTCTAGTCATTATATTTATTACTATGAGATTTATGATGCTGAGTCTGTCAGGTTCAGAGGCTGTTTTAGAATTTTTAGAATTCATAATTGTAGAAATAATTGTAAATATTGTATTCCATATAAGCATTGTCACGCACAATGTAATATTTATTCCAATGAAACCATTTTGTCTGTGGATTGTAAAGTGTATTGTAGTAATTTATTGAATTGGTACTTTTCTAAAAAGATCTTATAAGTTCCGAAAATTTAAGACAATTATAGATTATGGATTTAGCACAAAATAGTGATACTTGTTGTATTGTTCAATTGAAGATTTACTAATAAGTTCCAGGCTTCCTAAGATAGTTATATCTACATGCAATTAATTTTTGAATGGTAATTGCAAAATTATGCCTAACACTGCCAAAGCTGTGCTGTTCATGTTCTTTAGTTGTATTTGTATGAAACGAAGTCTCATTTTATTTAATCATGCATCACATTTATATCATTCTAAGAATGACATTGCTATGATTTAGTAAATTTGTAAAAATGTGTTTTGCGGCTGATATGTATTAACTATATGATAGTTATTATTCTCTGTATCCATGTTTCTAGTCCTGTTTGGCGCCAAGAGCATTTAAATCATTAATCTTAGTGAATACAATTCATTATGATAAACACCTGTGCAAAAGAAGTCATTGGTGACAAACAGTATTTAACACAAATTACATTTGTTATATTGAAAATAGATTTATTTGAATAAATATATAGATGATTGCTGTTAACCAATCAGAATGCCTTGGGAAAAAGATATGTTTTATGGAATGCCTTGGGACAAAAGAATAAATACATAAGATGGATTTATACAGGAGTAGGAGTTTCTTGATATATGACCCATTAGATGACATTGAGGTGGCCTTAATCAAACACAACACAAAACAGAAGCTGTAAAAAGTTAATAATGCTGTTTGCGTTATGTCATTTGGACAGTTAAATTACGTGCTGCCACGATAGTGACAGTAACGATCTAAAAGTGATAGTAAAGATAGTGACAAAAATGCAATTTGAAGATTTAACTTTTTTGACTTAAGGAGAAGTAATAGACACACATATAATCATGAAAATATACAATAGCCATTTTCGGGGAGGATATTATGTATAAGAAACAATGGTTTTGAAGAACTAAACTCAGTAAGTAAACACCTATATAAGATATAAATTTTTACATCTAATTTTGAATGGACCAATATGTTGCATTTTTGGTCCTTAACTACTTTGCAGGCGTTTTCTCCTATATATGTTGATATCTTTTATAAATTGTGAAGATAAATCAACAATACTATGTATTTTCTAGCTTATGTAAAATTATCAAGGCCGCACAGCCATAAATATTTCTTTAAAACTTTATGTATGTTCATATTGTATTGATATTGAAATTGATGTTGAAATGAACTATTTTTAAAACTTCATTGCCAAAGCAAATCTAAAGGCAACATACACTAATTTTATATTGCAATTTGATAGTTCTCTACTTGCACATAGGCACACAAATGTTCATTTATGCATCAAAGAAGGGGTATACATTTTGTGATATATTTTTATCCGCTTGGATTTTCTTCTTCTTCTATTTGGCAGTTATCACCCTATATCTTGCCTTTATCAGGACTGAAGATTATTTGATTTGGTTAAATGTTAGGACTTCCATAGAAAATATTTGATTCGGGTCCGCATATAATGAAGAATTGCTGATAAATGTGTTCAAAATTGTTTTCTTGGGATCATTTTCATAGTGGAACATGGAACATGAGAAATTATAGTGGAACATGGAACATAGGGCCAAAGAGATAGTGGAACATGGCACATAGGGGTAAAAAAAATAGTGGAACATGGAACTCAGGACCCCTGTTTCACCCCCACCCCCCCTCATACATAGAGAGCAGAGAATCAAGATATAAAATCGTCTGTTGTGTAAATTCAATATAGTACAGTACTCTTTGGCCGATAGTGCATCCTTTTTCAAAATCAAATACAGCTGATTTTGAGGTAGTGTCTTCCAAGATTGTATGGAAAAAGAAAACTTGAAAAATGTGTCAACATATCTCAAAATTTATTAATATAACTATTGGTAATAACTTAGTATATATATAATACACCCACAAATTTCTGCCAAATATCAGCAAAATTTGTGTAGAAAAAACACGCATTTTAAAATAGAAAAGTAGAATTATCACAACGCATCCTCATGTGCGCATTATGTATACACCCTATCTCTGGTAAAGATCCTCCGGTTGGGTTGGGGGGTTCACATATTGGTATATTATGTAACATTTTGTTAGATATTGGTATGTTGTGAGTCACGTTTTCTAAAAAAAAAACAAGAATATTGGTGGGTGCCGTTTTCAACTTGTCCGTGGTGCGTCCCCATTTTCAGACCCAGACCACCATTTGGACAAAATCCTTAAGTATTTGATACAGACAGGAACTTCTACATGTATGTTGTATATATTTGGTGGACAAAATTGGTAAGTTCGTATTACTATGGACATTAACAGGAAACCATACAAAATACTTATCTCGACCATACAAAATACTTATCTCGACCTCCTGCAACGTTAACAGATGACCCCAGAACATCAGTTAAAGAGTTCACAACAACATTAGAACAAAATGAATCACTAAAAACCACCATCCAGTGTGGGGGTAACAAGATGCGAATAATGTACTCCTGCCTTTTCATAAAAATAATGTATCGATGGCCTTTTTATATTTACCCATGCAAGACCGCACAGTATCATCACGTGTGCGCCCTTTCCTAAAATAAAACTGAATTTTTGCCAGTGCATTATTTGAACGCTCTAGAGTATTGCACCATCCACTAGCACCAATTGTCAGCGAATCTATAATATCGTGCACTTTAATTTCTTCTCTTTTTTGTTCTTTCCTTTCGTCTTTTCCTTCTTGTGCAATTTTATACGGAAAGTTCTGCTTTTCTTCACTGTCTTTGCGTCTTCCTCTTCTTTTAGTCTGCGCTCCTCTTCTTCCTTTTTCTTTTTCTCCTCAGGAGACCAGTATGCGCTTATCTGCAACAAAATGCAAAGATTTATATACAATTCATGTTACACAACAAACCCGGTTTTGTATTTATTATCCTTTTTTAAAACCATTACAACACTATTTACAAATAAACTGACTTAAAAGAAGGCACCAATAACTTGAATCCGTCCATCTTGAAACTGGTTTAAAAAAGTAGCCCGACTGACAACTAGCCAATATACAGTATATACGGTCAGTACCGACGCAACTTATTTTTACAAGGCAATTGAGGAGCACGATAACCAATAGAAATGCATGCCAAATAATGTACAGTCATCACCAAGATCTGACAAGACCAGACCGGTTATATTCATATATTACCAGAACCTCCATTTCAAACCACCTATGTGACAGGACCACCTGTATAGAACATTTTCACGGTCCAGAATTCGCATTAAGAGACCTAATTAAAGAGACAATAGAGAGAACCTCCATAAAGAGACCACCTCTCTAGATTGTTTGAGGCCAGCTCCTGGTGGTTTTACTCTAAGTATCTGTACGAGGGTACGAACTATACCAAATATACAAAAGCTTGAAAAGTGTGTTACTAGTACACAGCACAGGCAGACACAGGTTTTTGGAAGAGTCTGTTAGAGCCGCAGTCGAGGAGCATGGTCCATTGTGTTCATTACAGAGGAAATCTTTGGGATTTCCCTGGGCTTTTTGCTCTAATGACGTCAAGTTTGGAATCTTAGAATCTCTTGGCAAACTATTAATGAAATTTAATGTGTTTAACATTAAGAAGATTGGTAGTTATATTAGATGTATATAAATTGGGGGGTGGGATGGGTCACTTTTGTACAAAAATACCATAATCACCATTTTTAACATTTGTATTACAATATGGTGGTTACGATATTTACAGTCTTCATGCATGTACATGATAATGTGAATCTAATTGATTAGCATGCACCAAGTTACTATAAATTAACATAAATGTGATAAATTATCAATTTTTTCGTTAACTATGGAAATGATTAATGACTAGATTCAATTTATTTATATATTTAGCCACCCTTCAGATAGTTCGGTTGCAAAGATTTGGATATGATTCAAAAAAGCCGAACCACATATAATAACAGTAAAACTGACAACGTTAAATATCCCCCAAACCAACAGTGACATGCTCACAAGTCATAATTGACACATAAATTGATGTATTAGAAATTGCAAAATACATGGAAGCTTTAGATTAAGCAATTGCAAGTGAATGGGCCAATCCATTCATCAACCAATACTATTTCAGGAGAAATAATCAAGCATTTATAATGCAGCATATTAATATTGTGTTCAGTGAAGTGCGATCGTGTTTTTTACCAGCTCTATCATGAGCTGTCATCAAAGGGGCGCTTTTTATCCCGTCCACAATGGAGATTTCATCAGTCGGCAGGAGATAAGCCTGTCTACTCAATACATCGCTTTAACAAAGTGTAAATTTATCTGTCAGTAGAGAAGTTTTATCAGTTGAGGGTTTTCGAGAAGGGCGGGGCTGCAGCTAGTGGATTGTAACACGACATATGGTGGCGATGGCAAAAAACATCATAAAAATGATATTTTTATTGTTTGGATGAGGGGATGACGTCACAGTTCAAAATACAGCTTCTGACAACTACTCCACCATGCCTGATTATACTAGCCATAATCAACCATGAATGTTCTTCTCTCTCCATTTTATAAAACCATACATTGTTGTCCTCATGCAGTTACGTAGAGCGAGGCCCATGAAAAAAAGTTTTGCCAATCGGTACACACCTAAATTAGAGATTGGATAGAAGTATAATTACAAACAAATATTTTAAGGGTTTCAGCTTGTATAATGTTGAAGTTCTCAGATTTTCATTAATCGACGTCGATGAACAGAGTATGAATAGAGCCTACCCGGTGGTCCTGTGCCACTTGATTTTTGCGCGGGCTGGCAGGTTTAAGAAGTTCAAAGCCTGGTGGATGGGCAACGCTGTGGGAGTTGTCAGTAGTATCATGATAAGGGCCTGACACTGTTGGGCAGAGCTTGCTACTTTTTGTAGTTTCTCGTCCCGTGGTCGGTGAGCAAATATTCAGGGGTTTCCTACTCTGCTATAAACAATTTCAAATGTCCACTGCCATTTGCAGTGTTAACAGCTGTTGCCATATCACATGCTACCTAATGGATCATGGGGAAGTACACCTTTGTCATGGCTTTTGTCGAATTATCGTGTTCTAATATTCCAAATGTCCACCCCAATTGTTAAACCAAACCATTAATCAACACACACAGGCCAAATACATCTTGCTGGCACCCCCTAGTTTTGGGTCTTATATCTAATGCAAAAGTCATAACCAGGACCATATGAGACCATAAAAGGGTCTAAAAAATGGATGCCTATCATCACGAAGTACCCCGTAACTAGTTTCGCCCACCAGCTTAGAGTGGTATGTGTCTAGCAGGGTCTTGACAACCTTTTCTCTACTTCTCATGTTCTAATATTCTGAATGCCCACCACCAATCATTAACCTAACGTTATTTGGCGTTTAGGTATATACACCAGCTTTGGTTCCTACATCTAGAAAATCATATGAGATCACGAAAGTAAGACAACCCAATTAAACAGTTTAAATAAACAAAGAAAACATCTCACACAAGTGGAGTTGTCATAGCTTGAGTGAGTCGCAGTCCCAACGTTTTTTTTGAACGAAAGCTGTGTTTAAAACAAGTCCACGAGGCTTGTCGCAGATAAATTTTCTTATCTTTTCCTCGAATGTTATAATAGTTGGACTACCCCATTTTTGTTTTTTTAATCAACCTGTTTAACTGAGTTATTTTACAGACTACGTGATTCTGTATACGTCGTAGTAAATTTATGCAAATTAGCTGGTCTGGGAAGAGTGAGAGATAAGGAAATCCACCACCGCTACTCCATACATAAATAACACTGGAAGTGGGAGAAAACCCAATTAAAGAGTGTATCACAAACGAACTACAAATAGCTGGTAGCACGCACCAGCTTGGGGTCGTAGATTTCCAGCATGGCCTTGGCGAGCGTCTGACCCGCCAGCTCCACGTTCACACCCGTCTGCGCCGAGGTCTCGAAGAACGCGTAGACGAAGGCGCGCTCTCCCACCTGGAACAGAGGGAGGAACAGTGAGGTCCACGCACCGCTCCTCCACCATTTGACAGCCAGGAACAACACTATGTAAGTACGGATTGAAGTCTGGTTGAAGTCTCTAAGAGTGCATAGATGGAGGTGTGTATTCCAACGTGGCAAGGACAATGGGTTGACATTAGGAATAGTGGTTTGGCCATTGTCATTGCCTAATGGACACTCTTGTCTATGTAAACAAGTCACGATTCCAATGTGGAATGATAAAGGAGAGGTAGACATGCCACATCGCTGCTAATAGATCACATGGGTATGACTTCAAGTCATCTTCATAGACAGGTTTTTTTCTTGGAATTTCAAGTTGGTCTATTCACAGAAATAATAGGCTGGGTGACGTCTTGAAGAATGCTAGACGAAAGGGGACTAAAGTAGGTGGGTTGTTAGTTTGTTACTATGTTTTGATGTGCGCTATAGGCAGTATGCGATATATAATTTCAGATGGAATAAGTAAAAATAAATACACAATAATTGAGCTTAAATGCTGGGAACTTAAAAAGTTTTACAATACTTCCGAATCGCGAAAGATGGGTTGAGCACCACATTAATAATGCATGCTCTTAATATTCCCGCTCTACGTAGCTTCCTATACTGTTGAAATGCTATTCTAGGTACCTCACTGAAACTGATTTCATTAACAAACCCTTTGTTGCAATTTGCTGGAGGTTCAGCACCTCTTTTGGCATTGATGGACTGGACTAGGGTCTCAGGGGGGGGGGGTTCTTGGTCAGAAAATGGGTACGGACGTGCCTCGGACAGGTTGAAAACGGCACCCACCAATTTACCTATTTTTGAGAAAAAGTGACCCACAATATACCAATATCTGAGAAAAAGGTGACACACTGATATATCAAAATCAGATTCTAGTACACGTAGATATCAAGAATGAATATAATGAATATCAATATTTTTTTTATCCTGATAAATATACCAAACATGTGAAAAAAGACACCCAGCAATATACGAAAAATGGGACAAAAGACACCCAGTTTCGATGCACATCAGTACTAATAATGATAGTGTGAGACCCCCCCCCCCCGAGACTACGGTCTGAGACAACGGTACGCACCTTTCTGCCCTGCTGGGCGGACACGGCCCTCTGCCCCACCAGGTCGGTCTTGTTGCCCAGCAGGACGACGGGCACGGGCTCCCGGCTCGGCCCGTCCAGCTCCTGACATAGACAATCATCTATTATACTGACATGTAATATACAATCTTTTGAATGTATAGTTAAAGTGAAATAACCAAGCCAATTCTGGCTTACACGTCAGTTTAAAACATAGTATAATATATGTACAATATACATTTTTACCATTTTTACAGTTACTAGTTATGCATTTTTTTCTCATATTCCAGGCATTTTATATGTATTTAGCTACATAATATTTTCATAAGATATTAAAACTTTTCTAGATATTTTTTTTTTACATTTAGCTGTTGCTTTTGAACAGAAGTACATTACGCAGGTCCTTATATGTCTAGGTCACAGTTTATCCATTTACTCATGCAATAAATTAACAATGCAATATCATAGACGAGGACCTTGGCGAGGTGGTTGCTTATTCAATATGAAATAGAAAATCCCTAGAGCCACAGGAAATAAAGTGTTACCAGTGACTGACTTGTTTACTTAGATTACTATGTACAGTGAAACTTGTCCCTATGAACGTGCATGTGATTGGAACGTACGATTGTTATGTAGAGACCATGTGTCGAGCATGTTGGATAATTATATTAGCAATTGGTATGTCAAATACTATTGGTCGCCGGCCAGAAGGATTACCGTCGCCGGTGACGGATTATGCTTAAAGGTGAACACAAACATTGAACTGGTACTGGCGTTACGTAGATCAATTGGCCGGTTTAGTCAGTGTAATGCAAGTTGCGGCGTTTGCACCCTACCGGCTGAACATGCGTTCGTTAAATACGCTGACGAGGTGCATGTACGCCATCGTACGCTAAAGGTGCGCCAAGCTTACGCCAACGTTTTCATCTGCCCACCATCTTGCTCCCAATACACGCGAATGTTTGGCGCATGATTGTCGTATGGTCGACGTACAAAAACCAAGGGATTATCGATTTTTGTACACTGCTGAGGGGGTTTTGAGCAGCACAATACCTCGGGTGGCGTACAAGAGTGGATCGATCGATAATGATCCTTTAGAAATATTTTTGGGGTGATCTCTCAGTGATCGTTCGGCGCACTGGGTAAAACGCCCAAGGAACACTCAGTGACTGGGTTGGCGTAGCTGGCAGACAGTTGGTGTACATGACAAAATCTGGATTTCCTGCCGATTTTCAGCAGCTGAGCGCAAGTTCCCAGTGCGCCGGCCCCAGTGGGACGTGGCTTTTATACCGTATCAATACTGTTGAGCCAGTACTTACCGTCTCGATACTGTCGAGCCAGTACTTACCGTGTCGATACTGTTGAGCCAGTACTTACCGTGTCGATACTGTTGAGCCAGTACTTACCGTGTCGATACTGTTGAGCCAGTACTTACCGTGTCGATACTGTTGAGCCAGTAGTCGAGTGTGTTAAACGTATCTACATCTGTGACGTCATACACCAGCAGCAGGCCCTGGAATGAGGGTGAAAGTAGACACCCTACTAACTGATAAGTGTGTGGTCTCACTACTGCAGAACCGACGTATATGTTCGTTTGTGCTTATAGTTAGTTGTCTTTTAAGGCGGTTGTTCTGTGACCGAATGGATAGGGAGTTGGATTAATGACCAGAAGGTCATGGGTTCAAGTGGGCCAATTACTCACGAGCAGATCCAGGTTTTCGGAAATGGGGTGGGGGCACTCTCTACGAGAGGCTTATATTTTATAAAATAGTGGTTCTTCTGTATTTGTATTGAAAAAGTGGTTCTTCTGTACTAGTACCATTTACTTCTTTGAAGAAGCACGATTCATGAAAAATATATAAAACTTAGATATTCATTATATTATTATAACATTTATCATCAAAATAAGTTATCAAATACAATGATACAATATATTATTAAAAAAACAAAACACTTGACCTCTCGTAGAGTGTGTGTGTGTGTGGGGGGGGTGCACTTGACGGGTTTCATGGGTTAAGTATGCACGATCTATGGCAGACATGCCAAAACACCATGACAATGAAGTATTTTGGTGGGGAAAAGTGGAGGGGGGAGGCAATGCGCAGGGTGTGCTGGATCTGCTATGATTACTAAATGATCTGGTATGAAATGTGAAGTGGTGAGAACAAGCCTCCCCCCCCGGGGGGGAGGCTTGTTCAGCACGAAGACCCCTGATTTTTTTAGATGACAAAATATCTTAGACCCCCTATTTCTTGGCAGCCAAACCCCAAAGACCCCCTAATATCTCTAAATCTAAAAGCAGAGACCCCGGGCTATGTAATGGTACCAGGTTTTATTCTATGAATATGTTACCTGTGGTATAAGTAAACTGAAACATTATTATATTGTGTTGCTGTCTTCATATTTAAGACCGCTTATTCTGGCATAAACCATATTTAAGACACTCCACTTTACAAAAATTTAAGACCCCCCATTGTGAACTCGCCGTGGAACATACCTACCCAAAAGAGATGCTAGTGCCCCCTCCCCCGGGAGAACAAGACTATAAAGTACTGCAGTCACATTGTGTACCTTGGTGCCGCGGTACTGGAACTTGGTAATGCTGCGGAACCGCTCCTGCCCGGCCGTGTCCCTGCAACAACACAAACAGCAGAGGCTTTAAGTTCTCGCGGATGACTACCCTGCAATAAGGGAGAAACTGAAGCTTCAGGGTACATGAGTATCATGATGTACAGCAAAGGCAACTGCATCATTGACTTTGGTAGTATTTTAATGTAAATATAATTTGATCATACTTAAGTCAATGAACGTGCCTATGATGTACAGTGACACTTACCATTAGGACCACGTCTATAATAGGACTATATACTATGATATACAAACAGCCCACCGCAAAGCTCCATAAAGAGACCACTTGAGGGCAGTTGGTGGGTGGTTTTCATTCACAGAGGTTCTATTGTCTGGTGTGTTATTGTAACATTATGCAGTGGTGAACCATACGCAGATCCTGGGGGCGCAAGTGCACCCTGGCTTTTCTGAAAACCTGGATCTGCCAGTGAGAACTCCTCTCAGTCTGTTCTGACCTGTGTATACAACTGACCATGCATTGACCACCCCAAACTCCTTCACAGAGCCACAGGCTCTTGTTACGGCCACTAGGTGGAGACACCACTGAACGTCTGATGGTGGTAGGTGTCACTCAATTCCAGGCACTTTGTTACACTGCATTGAGTATAATGACATTAGATGCAGACACCAGATCTGGCAACTTTGTACAATGCATCAACCTATGCCAGTGAATCGTATACACTTTTTCATGAATGTGAATCTAAGTTGATGAAATACTCAAATTCTTGTGCGTCAAACAGTATGTATGAATGTATATTTACACGGATGGTATTGAGTCCACTCACCATATCTGCAGTTCGACTGTGACTCCGTCCACGGTGAACTGGCGCGTCACGAAGTCCACGCCTGGGGAGGGGCAGAGAAATAGTATAATAGCCCAACGGGGGTAAAATGTTGATACTTGCATTGGTCTTTTTTAGCTTCTTATAACAATGGGAATGCGGGGATTATAAAAAAATGCTAAAACACGTCTACAATCTACATACTTCCTCTAATGTCCGTTTCAAAATATCACAAGCATCAGATAGATTTTGAATAAAGTGCTAAATTAACTAATCAGAATTTTACTATAGAGCTATTCTTACAAGATCCTGAAAATACCAATAGATCAATAGTTCGAGACCAATATCGACACACACAGCCCAGGACTTGTAAAGAACATCTTCCCGCGATCTGGGGTCATTCTATATCTATGATAGATGGCAGCTTGCTGTGGTAAAGATAGTCACCCACATTAGAGGAGAGGGTTTATGAGGACGTGGGGTGTGGGAAAATGCTTGAAAACAGGGATGTGGGAAAATGCTTAAAATGGAATTTGTGATTTAAAGGAAGTGGAATGTGGGGAAGAGCCTTAAAATGTGTGGGGTGTGGGAATAAAGCCAAAAAATATCTAGGGATATGGGAAATAAGGCCTAAAAACATTAGGGGTGTGTGATTTCTGGCCCCCTTCTGGCCCCCAAGATAACTCCCTGCCATGGGTTCTCGACCCGCCACACTCACCCACAGTAGCCAGCATGTTGGTGGAGAATTCCTGCCCCGTAAGACTCTTCAGGAGCGCCGTCTTGCCCACACCCGCGTCCCCCAGAACCAGCACCTTGTAACGTACGTCGTACGTACGCGCGGGTGACGCCACAGACTCTTTCCCGCTTGATTTGGGCATAGTGGAGTCTACTTTTCTTCCTTTTAAGCAAACTCTCTTATTAAGTTCCTATCGTTATATCCTTCGAGCTATCACGAGCTAGTTGTTGGTTAGTGTTTATTACTCTACCGGCCACATACATGTAGTGCAGGCTCTGCAGAGTTTTTGCTCCCTTTAAATATTCACTTATTCACTTGTGCCAAGAGACTAGTTAGTTAAAGTATTTACTAGTTGACATATCATATTAATTTGACCGTCCTTTACGTTATGCAAATGTATTTGCACTTTTTTCTACTTCCCTTGTCAATGTGGCAATCTTGTCAGTACATGTATGTATATTTCATCCTTTTGATAACAAAATACTCCAGAAAAAACGTACAACATTAAATAGAAATAAAAATATTGGTGCTTCCAATTTTATAGTAAAAGTCACAATGTCACGTTTAATTCCTGGTTCTGACTGCCTTTACTCATCACTGGTGCTCCTCACAACTTCCCGAAAGCGCCATTTATTGCAATTGACCTTAATCATTCTATCATGAGCAATTTTCAGATGCACATCTGAAAGATAATTTAGTCACATCATACTGTAGTTGAGATCGCGATCTCACACACAGTGCAAGTCTCAGTTCACATCAGAACCTCCAAGCAAAACAGCCTTTGTATTGAGACCATTATCCCTCATGGTCCAAACCCTTCATAGACCATTATGAACCACCAAATGAGACTACATGGACCTCTGTATTGACATCATACCACCATGAATTCTTTATGATACGCCCCACCCATGCATTGTCCTATGTCCTCTTTGTCCATTGTCCTTTGTCATTTCACAAATGGCATTTTCTATCAAACTGACCATTCAAATCAGCTGGACAAGATGTGTACCATGTAGGTCATTCAAGACCCATTCATCTACATGTACTATAACAGTTATTGTAAAATCCAATTCGAACATTTGATCAGTTTAATCTCTTGAATTATCCATCAAAAACACCTATCTGCACCTGACACATCCATGTTTACACCCATAGTACACAAGACTGTTCCACATTGACTCAACAGTACATCATGCTGTTACTCGACAGAACCAATGGCTTCTACCTGCAAGGAGAACATAATCCATTTGCATACAAATATATATAATCCACTGTAAAAATATACATGAATACAAATCAAGTGTAATTATTAACAAGCAGTGATAAATCCCTGCTAAAACGAAAGCATACTAGTCCCAGCTGGTTTCACTATTTCAGTGAGCAACCCAAAATCGATGCACAATGATACACTTGGCAACCGTCTCCATGGAAACAGACTGATGTAAACAACGCAGCCAAGCTGGAGTTTTGTGAAGTTTTTCTGCAAATGATTGATTTATTGTTGTTTTCCGTCTAATACGGTCGCTGTGATACTATAAGTGTGAGAGCAATGGAAAGAAATGCTGGTAAAAGGAGAACTGGTGATATATACATTTGGACTCATTTTTAAAATGTCTGTTAAGTAGAATTTATGTTCAACTCGAACAACTAGACAGTTCCATCGATTTACTATTCCAAGATCATTCTATTTTTCCTGGTTCATAATTCAATTCACAAGTTATTGGAATCAGAGATATTGTTACACTGAGTATATGTGCACTATGAAAGAGATTCCCATAGACGCCCGAAACGGACCGTACGTGCAGCAGTTCCAAAAATTTCTGTATCCCTTGAAGATATTTGAACTGTTGCCGTTTCACCTTCTGAGATGTATTATAATCCACTTTATTACAGACCAGAACCCAAAATTATATTTGATAGAACATTACCAATCAAACGGCAATGAATATCCATCAGTACAGTGAAAACATACTCCTGTCATCACGTGACCAAACACATTCTATTTTTGCCCAGTGAAACAAATTTGGCGAAATTACCAAATAACAACCCTTCAATTCAGATTGGTTGATAATTAGGAAGTTGCCTCACCGACCACATCACCTTTATTTTTTTTATTTTTTTTTTATTTTTTTATATAGAACCACTGTCCTTCTACTATATCAGCATTACACTACTAGATCTAACTCAGCCTGCTGAGCAGTCGCCGTCCTTCAATCTGACATTCACACTGTCAGTTTACATCTGACCACTGAGGTTTCCTCCAGTGCTCTCTTGGCTCTTGACCATGTTTCTTGTCAACCTTTGACACGCTCCACAGTACTTGTTTATTGCGGACTATAAAATTTACTTCGGCAGTATTATGTTTGTGTTCATCAGCGTTGGCAGGTACATTTGGTGGAAAGGGATCCGGGGTTTGGGGGGAGGGGGGGCGGGAGGACGGGTGCCTCCCACCAACTTACACACACACACACACACACACGCACACGCACAGACACAGACACAGACACAGACACACACAGACACACACAGACACACACACACACACAGACACACACACACACACGCACGCACGCACGCACGCACGCACGCACGCACACACACAACAACAACAACAACAACAACAAAAAATAAAAAAAATAATAAAAATAAAACAAATTTCATGGGTTTTGGCCCATGCGTGCGCTTTAACAAAACCCATGAAATTCACTCTTTTCAAAACCTAGATCAGCTAGTCACAGGGGAGACCATCTAGGCTAGTAAATACGCCAATAACTTGAATGGCATGCCTCTGAAAGAGTACTAAAAAGTGGAATGTTAAAAACTAAACTGCCTCCCCTTACTTACAAACTCTTATCACTAAAAAGTGTTACTTTTTTGTATTTTTCTCCTAATTGTTTGAAGCTTTTTACAAAGTCGTAAATATGATAACGGGGACCATAGAAACGATAGCCAGTCGTATAGATTTTCATACAGCTAAGAAAAGACGAAAACACACACACACCAACGTGCGTTTACATTACAATACCTTCCACTAACACCACATTTCCTTGCACCAAGACTTCATAAAGAGACCATTCCTATAAATAACCTACCACTGCCCCGAGTCTATATATAGAGCGAAACTGCTAACCTCAATGCAGAGACCACTTCTCCAACAATTTGAAGCCAAAACGGTTTCACTATGGACACTAGAAAGTCACACTTCAGCAAGTGGTCTGAACAGAGAGGTGGTCTTATTATGGAACTTCATGGTGGTCTATTGATGAAGGCTTGGGACAGGAGAAGTGGTCTCATTATACAGGTAGTCTCAATAGAGGTGGTCTTCATGGAGAGGCTCTACTGTATAACTTATAAATGTGTTGTCATTGTTTCGCTGTTTGCTGTCTGATTCACCACTCCTCTATATCTGCCCAAAACTGTGTTACGACGCCGGCAAAGTGGCTGTAGTTATGATAGTGGCGCTGGGAAAAGAAAGCAATCGAGTTTTACAGTTTTAAAACATTAGTTTTTAGTTCAACTGATAAATAAGTCGTTTCTAAGGTCTCCGTCAAACAGTGGGAACTGTTCATCCCGAATTATATTGCTGTGTTGTATGCAAGAAAAGAAGAAAACAGCTACAGCAGTAGCAGCAGCAGTAGCAGCAGCAGTGGAAGTAGTAGTAGCAGCAGCAGCAGCAGCAGCAGCAGCAGCAGCAGCAGCAGCAGCAGCAGCAAAAAACCCCAAATACATTTTAAATTTTTTACATATTTTGTACTGCTAAGTTTCCAACGTTGTAAGTTAAATTTGATAATTTGACACACGTTCTTCTCTTTTATCTGAGAGTTGTGGCCATTGGAGTACACTAAGCCGTGATCTTGTGACCATTAATGATTATAGTTATGCAGCTTCAGTTGGAAATGATAAAACAATGTGACAACCAAACTACAGTGTGTCAATTTCAAAGGCTTCACAAGTTTATTAAATATAAGAATCTGTCCATATTAGGGAAGTGATCATAAGAGAGGGTTTCGCACGCATTATTTTATCTCCACCATGACAGATCATGACAGTTGCAACTTGCAAGTGCACTGCCGATAATAAAACATAAACCTAGTTATAAAAACGGTGGTGTCCCAGATGAGATCTGGCCGCATAAACATGTTATTAAGATAAAGCACAAACTGGTGGTGTTTTAGACTGTCCCCTTTTTCTTCCTTCTCTGGTTGACTGTTGGAAATTGTGACAATTCAGGGTAAATACGGTGTGTGAATACTATGGGAATGGAAAACCTGTTCGATGTTTGGTGTCAAAATAGCGTTGTGGTCTTCTGTGGTCGAGTGTCTATGGTGCTGGACTCATAACCATAACTTTCGGGGTTCAAATCCCAGTCGGGTTGGTACACCCAACCAGAGGTTAGGTCGCCCTATCTCTTTGTTGTGAGCATCGACGATTGGGGTAGGAAGATGGTGGGTGTTGAGCAAAAGAAGTCCTAAACGGTTCCATAATGCCCCTACTCTGACGTTACAGAAAACGTTTTTGTATCATAAGAATTGCCAACCACCTTTAAAATAATGTAAATATTTGAACTTATTATCCTGATTAGAATATATAATTGTGTATATCTATCTATCAAATAGAGGATAAATGAATCTCCATCAAACCACATTTAAAAAAAACTTGGTTTAAACATATTCAATTAAAAAAAGAAAGAAAAATGGTTCAGTCTGGCAAAAATGTGACTTGATCTATCTGCATAAAACACACCACATTGCCATAGACACCAATAAGGATAATAATCATTGCATTCTGGGACGAGGGGGCCTACCATCGCTCTCACATGTACAATCGGCTTTGAGACATCGGAAGTCGTACCTGGTCAACCTGATAGAACACCTTGTGACACGATGAATGAACATGTTAAAATATTCGTGTGTGTGGACTTATCATTACAAAGTATATCAACGGTACAAACACTGATTAAGTCCATATTGATTAAACCAAAAATTAATCTGTATGAAGGTGTTCTAATTAGAGATAATTTTCACTCTAAAATATCAGTGAATAAGTTGAGAGCATGAAAAATGAAGTCTGGTTATCCCGGGTGGTTACACTGTAATGGAAATTAACTGGTCTTAGTCAGCGGTTGCACTGTACTGTTACTTTCCCGTTGTCATCGTAACGGGATCTCGTGTTCTTCTGAAGCCATAAACTCGGCTGGATCACAGGACAGATAATTATCATGGCGTGTGTGGATCATTCCTTTGAACGGGTTAGTCAGATTATAGGCGGATTAACGCGTTAGGTCAACTGTAAGTTCATAAATGGTCATCGCATGGAAGCGCCTAGATGGTGCTCCAAAAAAAAAAGGATTATAGAGGTGTTCTGATTTATAAAGCATTTCAGTAACATCATGAAGTCATCAAAGAGTTTTTAAAACGAGAATCCGTCAATACTTTTACTCAAATAACCCTGTTTAAGTAGCAATATTGAAAAACTAAATTCTAAATGAATATGTTTATGTGAAGGCTGCTTTCCTTTTTATTTCATAATCAATATTTGGTTGTATACATGTAGCTATAATAAAGAATTTGAAATTCTTCAAAAAGGTGCTCTTTAGATACCACATACAATATATATAAACACAATATAAAATCTGTAAAACTAGTCGTATGCAATTACAATTTCTCCAAAATGCCAGGTCACAAGGCAAAAGGGTGGTGGGAACTGGGTGTGAATTCAGCCACCCCCTTTTTTACAAATCAACAAACTACCAGTCGTTTTAGAAGCTTGGGGTTTCATTTTAACACAGAAAGCAATATAAGCATGTTAGCAAGTACTACAGTGTGTAGAAATCAAAAGCCCGCCACAAACAAGATACCTAAATTTTATTTAATATCACAGGTTTAAAATGCATTTTTGACTGGCAATAACTTAACTTGTTTGCAAGATTTGATATTTGAGCTGCAGCAGGTCCTCTCATACTTATTTAATATCAACACACAGTTCTTTATACCTGCTTTATAGTCCAATCCAGAGTCCTAACATTTTTTTTTATTTTAAAATTGCTAAAGTTATTCAGTTTAACGTTTCGACAAGAAAATGTCCTCTTCAGATATTAAATAAATAACTTAACTTATGACTAACTTAAGACTGGTGGCTTAGAATATCATAGGTCACCATGTTCACACTAACTTATACTGCGTACAACAAAATAATACATAATTTGTTTGCACTAACTTGTAAAAAAAATAAAAAAATAAAAAAATAATATTAATTAATTAATTAAATAATTAACAAAGGCCTCTCTATTTGGCGATTGCTGTCTATAAGTGAATATACAGTAATAATTTTTCGTTTGGGGTCGTTGTGTAAGAATATTAAATAGCACAAATTTAATTGTTATAATTGTAATTTGAGACAAATGTACACAAATACAATATCATAGTATTAGGATTAGAACACTCTAAGGAGGCTTGGATAAAAATTGCGTATTTGATTATGTATTGCGTAAGAAATTTATTAGTTTAAGTGCCGATTATGGACAACACCAAGTTTTAGGTACGTTTGCCAAGTATAAAATTCATATTCATTCATAGAATTAACAATTATTAGTTTTTGAGTTGTAACTCTAAGTTACAATTGCTATAATCTATCGTGCAGGCGCACAATGTGAGATACGTACATCTCATGTAACATGACTATTAAGTGTAAAACACACAGGGCCAAATTTAGCATAGCATTAGACACTAAAACAGGGGGAAAAGTCGTTATAAAAATTGTGTTTCAAATGGTTGGTGACAAGGCCGATTTTGATCACCCAGCCAATTAGATGTATTTTCATGGTTCGACGTAGATGTTGATAATTAGTTACTTACCAAACACGTCGCCTGAACAACCCGTGTAGATATTGTTACTATCATTGGCAGGTTGGCTGAATACATCGCACAAAGCGTCTTCCCTGCTCTGAAAGGTTTTACCATGTTGGCAGGTAAAACAGCATGTATTATATGTCTACTTTGTACTACTACTACTACGAGCATTTTGTCACCCTGGCATCACCGGATTTTTTAACAGGGGCGGGGGTGGCTTAAGGGATATGGTGAGTGTTGTACGCACGGTGGATAGCGAACATGTAAAAAAAAAAAAAAAAAAAAAAAAAATCACACATATGAAAATGGTATATTTTGGTGGAAATGGAGTGTGTATATTTTCTATGTAAATAAATATAACCAATCACTATTTTCTATATGGGTCAATGACCCCCCCCCTCCCCGATCTACCACTGATGAGCTATTGTTGGTAACGACTATTGTCTGTTGTCATACGGTGTATCTCATAGCTTGGTAGTACTTACAGGTAATCAGAAGGATACAAGTTCAAGTCTCTGGTCTGATTACAAACAGACCATTGGCTCATTCATCAATCCACATAACAACAATACATGCGTTCATATCCACTCAGACACCACGCATGCCGGAGATAAAAAGTACATCTAGTCTCTCAATATTGAGATACTGACATATTAATATCCCATCTTAACCACTAATCCGCAGTAAAAAATACAATAAGATTATGTTCCTATTAATGTAATAAACTGTGTACTGTTGATAACAATCAAACCAGTATTTAAATCCTACAAATCCCTATCAGTCTGCCCTTGCCATGTTACATTCCTTGCTAAAGTTACATGTTACAGTTACAGTAGATCAACCTTGATACAGTCCGAGCTTTCCGGCTGCTAGTTAGACTAGTCCAGGCCAGAGCGTACGGTATGACGCCTCTATTTAGACTGCCCTGGCAACTGGCCTCAAGTGATCTAAATAAAAAGGTTGTCTGTTTTTTTCTGTTTTTTTTTTTCTTAATATAATTATATAATTCTTAATATAGAGGTAGTCTCAATATCCAGTTGGTCTTATTGGAGGTTGTACTCAGTCTGTTTGTAGCTTATGAATACAATTAATGTTGTTTATCATGTATGTAAACAGCACTGAAGTGGATCGTTGACAAGGAGTATATGTACTCGAAATTTAAATCAAATAAAATAATTTTCATTTAATAGTTTATGTTTGCCAATAAATCAGAAATAAAAAGAATGAAGCACTGAACCGAGACACAGTGGGTTTGGGAGGTTGTCCTTTTTAATTTTAGTTTTCGTTATCTTCATAGAAAACGTATGCAGTTCGTGATATCTGGAAATAACACTAGAGTTCGACATGGACTGGACTTTTTATGGGAGCTATAGTCTTTTTATGTCGTTCATATCTTAAAATAATCGTGTTGGCAACTGCATAATTTGTACAGTGCATTATATTATTGTACAGTAAAAACCTGCAAAACGACCACCTCTATAAAGAGCCAGTTTTACATTAAAACCACTCTTTACGCCGTCAAAACAAGCTAACCTCCAAGAGGAGACCACCTCTCTAGTAAGACCGGTAAAATACGTCACAGCTGTGGTCTTTGTATAAAGGTTATCCCGTAGAAATGCCTCATGTGCATTCAGACGCATTACATCGTCTATGTATTTCCTAATCAATTACTATGCTTGTCACTATCACCGACAGAATGATTGGTGCGGCCCGGTCCGTGCTATAGACGGGTTATTGAAGGTCGCTGTCTCGATCTGCATTTATCATTAACAGATACAGTAGAACCTCTTTATAAAGACCACTAGCGACTGGCCTGAAATAGCTTCAATAGAGAGGTGGTGCGTTTATGGAGGTGGAGGTGAAAGTTTTTTATGAAGGTGCTCACTACATGGAGGGTTTCCACAGCAAAGATCTATTAGATTAAACCAAGTGTGACAAATAAGAGGTTTGAGTGTATTGACACCAATCTAAAACTACAATATATTTTAAGCACTATCATGGGCTTGTGATCCTCTTTTCTACAAGTTGTGCATTTCCAATGACATGCATGTATGTCATCGTCGGTTCACGGACATCTCTTTTACATTGCCTACGCACAATGCTATATACCGTCAATAACACGTGAATTGAAAAATTGAAATGATAAGCTCAAAAAAGATACTGAAGATGACACATGTTACGTCCATCTCACAAACCTGTATCTCTCTTCTATTGCCACAAACCAACGACTAATTAGCAGGCCCAATGGACGGTTATGGCGCAAGCTCCCCTCATAGAATCTCCCCACACAATGCCTGCGTCAGAAACGGGGGTGAGGGTTTGGGGGGGGGGGGGGGGGGGGGTGGTATTAGCATCTGTTTTGGATGGGTGGATAGGTATTCTCCGCGTTGAGTTCAAAATGGGTGGTATATTTTTTGTAAAATGGGGCGTTTTAAAAATGGTTTGTACCATATTAGTCTTTTTTTTTAATATTGGTGTTTAAAACAATGCATTGAATCTATATGAAACTTGAAGGTAATCACAAAATATCATCGTGCTACAGTTTACTTTTTTTCCCAAAAGTATGGGTCTTTGCTTAGAGATTTACATAAATTAGGGGTTATGTGGGGTTTGGCTGTCAAGAAATGTTTTTATTTTATTTTACTATTATTAGATTTGTGTACCCCCCCACCCACCCCCAATCGCAGTCGCAGCAATATCCAACTGCACAGTCGCCTCTTTTCCCTACATGGGTTAAGAAGATGACATTGACGCTGCCGCTTTAGCCGCTTTTAAATCGTAAAGTGACACAGTGACAATACGTATCTATTGACATCAGATACACGCACAGTTAGTCTATACGGAGAGGATACTAAGTGAAAAAGGAACTTTTTTGAGCATCTTGTAAATGGATACAGCGACATGGCACTTATTTGGCCCCACCACCGTGACCCCCGTTGCCGACTACGCCCGCCCCATGCTCTTCGATCCCGACCACCGTCCTACCCAGGGAGTGACAGCAACACGCTTGGCGACAATGTAATTAGAGTCTAGTCTTCCCACTGTGCTATAGTATTCTATGTTTTGATAGTAAAATGACTAAATAAACTTGTATTTGTCACTGTCTTCGCACACGAAACTCACACCTCTCACCCCTGAAAATAGGGAACCTGCTACAGAAAACTCGTTAACTGTCTGACTGGTTTAATAAGTAAAGATTCGGGTTCCAAATTCGTGACTGTCAGACTAGGGTGTTACAACCTCATTAACTTGTAGATATTGATGACTGGTCCTCGAAACAATGAACTGAATCACATAATCATATTCACCACTTAATTCAATAAACCACCAACCTGCATCACTGAAATGGCAGTTTCCACAACATATAGTAAGTCAGGGTCCTTGTGTTTATGGCCATAAATATTTGTGGTTGTGCATTCCTTTGACTCTCCACGGACGTAAAGTATCCAGATTTTGCCACGTTGTTGATAAACAGATCTATGCAAATCCAGAATGTTTTCATTATTCTATTTCAGTTGGTTAAATGTATTGTTTGCAACACTTGTGTTCGTCAAGCATGTTTGTTATTGACTGTTGCTTTTAAATCATATGCATCTCAATTTTGTATTTACGTTTTAACAACAAAATATATTTTTAGAAATCCTCCGTGTGTTCCAAAACAATAGCTGATAAAAAAACCCTGCTAGCCACATTATCCAACAATGCTAAGTAAATAAATATACTGATTCTAATTCATTTTAAAGAAGAATAATTAATATATGCAGAAAGCCCACCCCCATGCTGAATCACTTTTTATACAGCACATCACGTCAAAATGATCAATACAGCAAGTCTCAAATTACCAATCATTTAGAGTGTTATATGTCCTGATGCACGCCTGAGTTAAACATTCTAAACATTATCGAATGCGTTAAAACCATGAACAAAAAGCTAAAAACAGCACTATAACTTTATTCTAACGTCTGGTCCTTTCGGCAGGTCACACTGTATTTTGTCCTCGCACCTGCTCCCGGCGATGCGCGCGCATCAGCGTGACGACTCGTCGCCACGACAACTTCACAACAAGACGAGATTTACGACAAAAACGTGTCTGTTCTCTGTAGTTATCATTTTGTAACCGCCACTTAAACAAATCATTACCTGTGTCCCCTTCACATTTTTTAAATTTCATATTTCAATTTTGTGACCGTCGTTTTGTTTATTAGAGATGGAAAAAGGTTGAGTGGAGTCAATTTAGACTGTAAGAAGTAATTAAATGGCTTACAATTTTAATTTGTCGATCTATAACATTCCTGGGATCAATTGCTTTGAACAGAAATACAATTCAAAACATTTCACAAACTGCACTGTAATTGTTTTTAAAATAAATTTGTAATTTGAAGTACCCAAATCTACTTGTACTGTGGACCATGAAGCAAGACAATTCCTGGGTTCCCATCTTTCCATCTGTGTATATGCTATTAAGAAAGAAAAAGGTTTATCAAACAACAGAAGAAAAGGTTCTGGCAAAATTTCTTTATTTCCTTTTTCAACAACAGAACATGACTATATAACCACTTTCCCAAAACCAAGTATTCTCCTACCCCAATACACTGTACATGTGATGAATGTACAACATAAAGACAAATATAGATGAAATCACGATAAAACGGCTCATATTCCGCCTATTTGTGGCGGCCATATTTATCACGTGCTGTGCACTTCCGGGTATTGATTGCGTCATTTCCTGGTGGCCATTTCCGGCTGATCGAGCATTGATCACAGGACGTGATTGTGGCTGATTTAGTGGACAAGAACTACAACTGGGCAACGGGTCTTTCCATCAATACAATACCATTGGTGCCAGGCATGGACCCCAGCATCCTAACGGGGGCCTGGTATGTTCATACAATATATATTATACTTACAGTACAAACACTATTCTTACTATATTTCTATATAAATAACACCAAGGTTTGAATATTAGATATAGTATATACCATTCACAATGCTGGGACCCATGCCACGATACCATACAATAGATCTGCATGTGCTACCTTTCCACAACTCCACTGGGAGTGTACAGGATTAGTTTGGCTCTGTGAATTAACATGGAACTCACTTGTTAAATATACCACATACGGAACACAGACGATGAAATGCGGTCCTTAAATTGTATATACATGTATCACGATACATAGGCAGATCCAGGGGGTGCAGGATGAGCGCCCCGCAACAACACCCCCCCCCCCCCATTTTTTGACCAAAATACTTCATTGCCATAGGGTTTTTTTACAGTCTGCCATCGATTGGGGGTACAAAACCCATGAAATCCCTTAAGTGGCCCTCTTTTCAAAAACCTGGATCTGTCACTGTGAAATATATTACATGACCAAATGACTGCATTGCGGACGCCCTATTGCTCAGGTAACCTGTATTGTCAACACCAAATACTGGTCCAATGGTTCGAAACAATCACCTAGACACCCCCCCGATTTCCACCTAAATATCTCTACCACATCGGCAGCCCCATTTCTCCACACAAATATGTCTCTCTTTGTAGGACTTTGACATCATCGTGCTCCTTGAATAATGTAACACAACCATGTGATATGACGCGACACTGAAGTGATTCCATACTGGGCACTTTGCTATTTAAAATGAGCTAATAATAGCACTTCGTATGTACAATAATCAATAATGAGCCATTATGGAGGAACAAAAAAACCCAGTCCATTACGGTCATACACGGATTCAAATCATCATCCGCTCGGGTTACACCCCTTCTGTTGGGGCCCCGCTTATGATAAGCTGGAAGTTCTTCACAAGCACCCCGCTGCAATATGCTGTTATAGTGTCAATCAAGATGCCACCAACTACTACCAAAACCAATGTTCACAGTTCACACTTTGCCTCACCACATATCCTCACCACCTATCTTCCCCACACACCCCCATCCCAGTTCTCCTCAATTAGATATCCTTACCACTACGCACTAAGAAACCAATGCCACCAATCCAAATTTGCCCATACAGGGGTAGCACTCATGAGCTATTCCCATACCTTACATCCCTTGCTTGGTCATGAGGCATACCATTTTCTCAAGTATCCTATATTATATGATACTATCCTGTCCATTGTATTACTATTGGGAGCAAGCATTGCCTACTAACCACTCATGTAACACATCACAGCCACACTAACAATGGTCCAAGCCGCCGGCACGCTCCCCTTGACCCCCGTCCCTGTGGTGTAGTTGCCCCAGGTGACGGGGCAGCTGGCGTTGCTGCTGTCCCTCTGTCCCACGCCGTCCGGTGCCTCACAGCGTGCACTGCAGCAGCAGAAGCGGCGCACCGTGGAGTAGCCGTAGGGCGAGGTGCCGCGAGACACCGCATCACGACACATGCTGGAATAGACAGATGGGATGGTACTGCTGTGGCTCGAAGGGTTTGAGATCACCTTTGATATTTTTCTAACTAGGGGTCCTAGTATGTAAAAATAACAATATTGGGTGGATTGCAATATGTTAAAAATTCAAGATGCCGCCATGATGACCGCTTGCTACATCTGATAATTTGTGATTAACTGAGGATGTTGGTTCTGGAGAGTTCCTATTGATCGCCATAACATCTGTGGAAGGCTGTGAATAATCTGTTCAGGTTTGAAAAAAGTCTTGAACAATATATAATTTGGCGGCCATCTTGGAAGCCATCTTATATTTCATAGTTACAATATTTAATTGACTGCACACAGACTCAGATTGAATAATTGCGTATGATTATAATTTATGACAGAAAAGAAGTATATTAAGTTCTATAATTAGCAATGGCGTTTAGTGAGAGTAGACAGTAGTAAAAATAAGTATTTCTGCCTCGGTTCGCTACCTGTAGTGTTCACAGCCCATCTTGTAGACCAGGTAGATTTTCTCCTTTTCCCCGCCCGCCTCCGTGTAGGTGATCACACTCGTCTCCACGCTGCACACAAACTCAGGTTCACACTGCACCGAGTTCAGCCGGCAGTCTGCTGCAAAACACCACGTGGAGGGTCAGCTAGGTGTTTGTTGGTTGTAGGCTAGTTGGTTGTTGTTTTACGTTTGGTTGGTTGTTTGTTTGTTTGTTTTTTCACCATTGCTTTGTTTGTTTGTTTGTTGGTTGGTTAACCATTTGTTGGTTGGTTGGTTGTCTGATTAGCTGCAAGTTGTTGTTTGTTAGTTTGGTTAAATGTTGGTTGGTTGTGTGATTGATTGTTTGTTTGGTTGGTCGAATGGTTTATTGGTTGAATGATTGTTGATTTATATGTGTGTTATCCACTCGTTTGTGTATTGGCTGGTTAGTTAGTTGTTTGGTTAATGGGTGGATAGACCATTAGTTTGGTTGTTTGTTCAAATAATAAAACCAAGGTAAAAGAATAAAAGTGATTTCAATGATGGTGATAGAAATGCTTACCCATGAGGTCTGCCTGGTAGCAGTAGTTACACTCGAGCGCCTCACAGCGGCCGGCCAGCCACGCGAGCAGCAGTGACATCACCAGTGCACCTGCCATGACGTCACACACACACCCATGACGTCATCGCTCGTCTGGCGCTTGCTATGAGCCTTTAAGAACTGCATTAACTGCTGGCTGACTGTTGGTTTGGGAATGATTAAATTGTTATTTGGTATGATATTATTTTGAAATGAAGATTTATCGAATACTTAACAAATAAGAACGTTAGCAACATAATAAAATAGTTTGATATAAGAGGTTAAGTTCTCATTTTGGCCGTCCTATGTCACGTCGATACCTTCCATTATCATTTCTTTAACCAAGTCTTCCTGCGAAAATGTACCCAGGGTCCATACAAAATTCAGGACTACAAACCTCCAGTGAAAGCTATTGAATATCCAACATTATCGACATTAGACGATTCTTTCGCCAAGTCTATATGGCTATATCACACAGTAAATGCCGGGTCTAGAGACCCGGATGTTTAAAATACAATGGGTGGAATTCTGGAGCCGTAATTAAGAAAGTTGCCAACTTAGAAAGTTGCCACCTATGCGCTCATGATTTTTCAGTGACCAACTTTCTTTGATTGATTTGAAAATTTCATTTTTTAAGTTGGTAACTTCAAAGTTAGTAACATTACTAAACTGGTAACTTTCTTAATCACGATTCCGGAATCCCACCATATATGTGTTTAGGTATCATCAACACTAACAGGAATATGCAGTGTTTATGGTATATTTAATGTTGTTTTATCACTGATCTCAACACAAATATCCACTTTTGTTTCAACCATGTCAAGACACTTATGAACATACATGTGTTGATGACATATATGTGCTTTGAACTCATGCAAATCCGAGATATATAGATTAGCGCTTTAAAGCTCATAAAAGCAGCAAATAATTCCTTTTAAATGTAATAGCCCAAGTTTAAACACAAATGATTGGAGCAAAGGTTATTTATTTAAACCAAGCTGCCATTACACAGCAAACCATATGTTCATGTTTTTGTACCAATTAATATGGCTGGATTGTGTTGCTAAACTGTTTTCTTCAGATAAATGCTATAACATTTATTCACATGTACCACTCAACATAGCACACATAACACTCAATGGGAATCCAATATTTCCATCGATAAGGAGAGAACACTAGATCAGAACTATTAGTCCAGCAGCTGGGATGGATTCAATATTTCAATGTTTATCATCACCGAATGACAGTTTGAGAATTCGACTGTCCATTCCCAATCTGATGTTCCCCTCCTGCCACGATCACCCACCGAACCCCCTGCTCTCCATATTAGACTCTTTAACCTCGTCTGCTGAAAGGCATTAGACGAAAGGGTGTAATGTATCAAGTCTAAATGAAAGGGTGCAAGTATGGTGCTTTTGAGTGTGTTCACCATCATCATGAAGCAGCCCTCTGCCTCAGCAGATAGGATCTGTCTATCCCTCACATTGGACTCCCGACTGATGGGCTTTGTCCGGGATGTGGTCCAGATTGACCAGTGATTTGTGTGTCACCTCGTGTCATCTTGTGTGACGTCAGTTTGAGAAAGACTAACAGGCTAAGTCGGAAGTATTTGTAAGCGAAAATTATGCGTATATTCATGAATCAGTGTTTAATTAATGTATAATATCTACTAGAAAAACCCAATGCATTCAGCCAATGATTTACAGTACTGTTTTAATTGCAGATATTAGATTTGAAGTGCACGTGAATGTGTGAAAGTTAGAATGATTTAGGTTCAAGACAACTAAGCACCTAAACTATGTGACACATATATAGTATGTTACCATGCATCTCATGTATGACAACTGAGTTTTCTTTTGTCAAACAAACCAAAGAAGCCTTTCATTGATACACAACAATAGCATTTTGTCCAATGATGTAGCGCCAGAATAAAACATCAGAGACCCTGTCATAGTCAGTGTGGCACACAATAGGCATTGTTGGTGGATAATAGCTCAAAGCATAATCATAATGCATCCTTTGACTTTATGCTATGGAAGAGAGGTTAGCTTGAGGTGCATGGGAACATATAGTCTTTCAAAAGACCTCATATCTAACAGTTGATTTCTCTATTATCACAAAACAAACGCTCATGTAAACCATATGTCAAATACAAAGAAGAAGAGCTAGTGCAATTGTGACAGCCTCTAGCTCTAATAGATATAAGGTCTTTTACAAAACCCTAGGAATCCCACTGATATTAAATATACACCCTCGAACATCCTGGCCTGTTATAGCCTTTAAAACCAGAGTATTCAGTACCAGCAGCTGCATGCATGGGTGATTTATCATGCTTTTTCATTTAATTTAATTGGTTATCATGATCCAGAAGTATCCGATAACCTGGAGAGGGCTATCACGCCTCTTTGAAGAACGGTGATACCATGGTTATCATGCTTGTACTCAGCAGGACTAGTTTTACACATTTTTTAAAACATTGTTGTAAAGAAAGTGCTTCAGAGACACAATGCATCCTGCATTGATCACAGCATGCCAACAAACGAAGTCGGTAGGGTGCTTGTCTGATTAAGGCTGGCACGATGGTGAAGCTAAATATAGCGACAGGTGTCAGACAGTGTGGTTGCGCAACGCAGCATATAGGCGAAGTTGAAGTGTGTGTCCTTCGTCACGGGAGGTTGGTGTAACGGTTAGCACACCTGACTATGACATATAAGACTGGTCTGAATCATAGCCGGGAGGTCGTGAGTTCGATTCCACGATCTTCCAAATTACCTTTACAAGTAACACTGACTTTCGTTTCAATTGGTGGAAGACAAGGACTCGGGTGCTTCGGTAGAAGCCACCAGGTAGTCGCCCTGTGAAATTGTGAAATTGTCCATTAGTCCAAGTGGGGCTGGCCCCGTGTGCAAGACACTGGGGGAGGGGGCTACCGCCCGGGAATTTCGAACTCAGATAGTTGGGTATGTGTGATCTGGATGGTGGGAAAGTTCGATCTGTGAATCCTTACAGGTCCCTCAGTCACCAAAAGCTGACTATGGGACAGTCTTCCCCACGGAGAATTCCTGATCTGATAGCCCTGTGTCCCTGAAACACTGACGTAGTATAGAAACTCCCTAGCTCACTCTCCAAAGCAGCCAGTAGCACGAGGTGATGGCGACTCTGGGTAGTGCCCGGATCCCTAGTGGGATAGGTTGAATACGGTACCCGATCGGGGCTGTTGTGAAAGTGAGATCGTCACATAAGTGAGCTGGTTGTAGAGGAGAAGGGAGTTGGGGGAGTCTGTAAAGAAAGTGCTTCAGAGACACAATGCATCCTGCATTGATCACAGCATGCCAACAAACGAAGTCGGTAGGGTGCTTGTCTGATTAAGGCTGGCACGATGGTGAAGCTAAATATAGCGACAGGTGTCAGACAGTGTGGTTGCGCAACGCAGCATATAGGCGAAGTTGAAGTGTGTGTCCTTCGTCACGGGAGGTTGGTGTAATGGTTAGCACACCCGACTATGACATATAAGACCGGTCTGAATCATAGCCGGGAGGTCGTGAGTTCGATTCCACGATCTTCCAAATTACCTTTACAAGTAACACTGACTTTCGTTTCAATTGCTGTAATTGTTCAGAAAAGAATGATAAATACAAAACCAGGATCGTTGTGTAATATGAATTATTTTATCAGGATTCGTTCTTATGGCGCATCAGGCTCGCCCTTCAGGCTCGCCGTGATACGCCCCAAGAACTCATTTGATAAAATAATTCATGTTACAAACTTACCCGGTTTTGTCTGATTTACCAGGTAATGTAAGGATTAGTCAAGATATTAAGTATGTGATCTAGATCAAAGCTTATCCATTACAAATCAACAGTACCGCATGCTTAAACGGGAAAATACCCATATACATCAGCTATACCGCTGCTCTGAAAGTAGATTGCTGTTTTCAAAATAGAAGCCACGTGCTTTTATATAAGTTAATGACGTCTCGTTTGGGAACATTTACTCAGTTTTGCATCATACAGAAGCTTTTAGAATAGGCCCTTCATGTCAGGTCATTCAAAGGCCTTGCCACCAGCAGCTACGATCTAGAACCACAACAATAATAAGGTCATAATAATCCCGAATTTAAAATAAGAATAAAAATAAAATAAAATTTAAACTATATTTTTTCAAACAATTGTTAAAAGGAACTTGTATCGCTACTACCAAAGAATATATTTAGAATGTTCTAAAAATAAATGTCTTGCCCCTTCACGCATAAGTTCACAATGCAATCAGCGTTTCCACATTTCGGGGTGCGTTTTGGACTACAAAGGGCTTTTACTGTGGTTTAGAACACACAAATTGCCTTTCCATTGTTCTATTAACAAATGCATTGCCTACCAGTACTCTCTGAAATATTCAAGATATGTAGGAAAAAATACGAATGCCAAATACTAGAAGTTCACTGTCATTTCTTTATTCTACTATGAATTCATGCACTTTGGCAGGGAACTATTATGTAAACAAGCCAAACACGTGGCCACCCCTTGTTTGCTATGCATTTCTTTTCTAATCGTAGTTCCTGTCTAAAACCAGCAGGTGGCTACAAACAATTGCATTCTGGGGAAAAATAGACAAACAGTATCAGTCTTTATCATTTCTTTCTGCCAAGCCGAAGCATCACAGAGCTTTGGTTGATCGAGGCTGCACCACGTGCGAGTAAAAATCGTAGTAACTATTTTGAGACACCTTCGTACATCGTTGATCAACACCACCTGGGGTACTACGATCGTACATAAATATTTCATTGAGACAGCGATAAGAAAACTGGTGTATGACTAGTTCAAATCTGACCTGCGCAATCACCACATTAACATAATATTTTTATGCCCAGAACATAGTTCCAAGTCATTTCCGTTTCTGAATCAAGCATCAGTAGAAATACCCAACTTTCTTGTGCAATTATTACAATATGTGATACAAGGCACCTACATAACAAAAAACACCTCATAATTCAGTATTTTATATGTGACGTCATCCAGGCTGCTATTATTTTAGCCTTATCACAGCATTCCAGATTCATACCTGTGGTTTGCTGCTGTGACATTTTAAAAACACGCTTTACAGTATAGCGAATTCCACCTACGTAGCTTTACGTGCACTGGCGAACAGGCAAATTCGCCATGAAATTTTGAACATGTTCAAAAATTTTGAACGCACATTCAGTTTGGTTAAAGCTTGCTTCAAATAGTTATGCTGCGTCTAGGAATCGCAGAATATTCGCACATATAAGTAACACTTCGTTCGCCTCAGCAACGCGTCGTACCATGCATTTTTACTACGTTCAATGCCGCCACAATACGCCCAAGCGTGACATAATACGTGCAGATGCGTTGCACGGGTTCGCTCATGATGGCTGGAGTGTAAAGCGGATTTAAAGCCGCTGTGGGAAGGTTTTGCATCTTGAACGAAGTAGAAATAACAAATACAGCACAAAAAATGAAATCACCGGTTAGCAGTATATTTGGAAGAATAATTATGATAAGAATATGTTTATAAACCACTGCTAACAAGAACCATACCCTCACAATGATGAGAATTATGACTCAAGGAATATATTGACAACCAAATATTACATCTTAGTAGTTGAACTATATTATAAAGGTCATGCTTATGAATTTCAATAACAAGACCTTTGGTGATTTCAATATGACATTTTCCGTAAAAAACAGCAATCTGTCATTAAAATAGAACAGTACAATGTGTATAACGCTGATGCGAAAGTGATCCCTCTGCTATTGCTAGGGTCTTAAGGGTCATTTGTATAACATTTTGCAATTGGCGAAATTATACACTGGCTCCAAATATGCAGGACTTTCCCTAACTGGAAACAGACATTGAACTCACAAGAAAAAAATGCAGCATTATTACGTAGAGCCTCTATGGGTAAGTAGTCATAACCACAAGCCTTTTCTGATTTTGCCTTCTGGATACTTTGACTCGCCCAATAATTATCAGAGAAAAAAATATTAGGAACATATCATGACTCGACTTATTATAAAAGATATGAAATTATACTATTAGCTATTGATGTAGAACCAATGGTGGGCGCAACGTAACGCCTATATGTCCACAAAATAGCAACATACCATGTTTGAGATAGGTGTCAACAT